>CAWUHX010000169.1:535064-667154 GCA_963922205.1 Romanomermis culicivorax | reverse complement strand
AGATTAAGTGTTAACTTCTGTTGAGCAGTGCTCAACCTCGTACCCATTTTAAATCACAGGATCATGAGACCAGAAAAAAACCAACTGACAAACATGGCCTAAAAGGTCCACTCAATAACGACAGGCACAAAACGAGTAATTATGCAAATTTTGAAAATGGACAAAATAATAAAAAGATACACAGGACTATATGTTATACGAAATTGGTCTTTTATGGAGGTTTGACTGTAGGCAAAAAGTCGAAAAAAGGTGGTACTATCGGTTTAGCTAGCATGTGATACATAACAATCACATCAATTATCATTATTGTGAGAAAAGAACTCTTATCTGAATGGTCAAAGCTTTGAATCAAAGTGGACAAAGTTGTAGTCAATTATGGACAGAAGTAAGTGATGGTTGACTATAGTCTGTTTTTTATAAAATGCTTCCAAATAGAAAAATGACACAAATCAATACTATCATCAAAGTCGTCGTTTACATAGAGTTCTTACTATAAAATTTTTTGCTCGAAAAATCCCTAAGGGTTAGGTCATTATGCTCACAAATTTTCAGTCCAATCTGATGTACTGTTTATCAGCAAAGCGTGAAAATCGGAAATACTACTTGCTATCCACTTTCGTTATTTAGAAGCATTTCAAGAAAAACAGACTATAGTGCGTATAATGGACATTGTCTATAGTGCAGTAACATATCTGACAATTATCATGCTGAGAAATTAACGAATTGAATTTCAATAGAATTTTTACGTTGAGGATCGCACCACGCTGCTTGTACATAACAAAAAGCAACAAATTTTTGGTCAAACGATCTCAAACGGGATCATCCAAAAGTCTCAACATTCAAGTCGGCTTGCATTCCAAATAATTAAAACATCAATTATTAATTGATTATCTGTTTTTGAGCTTCTTACTGACCAGTCTACACAGTCGGTTTGCAGAGATGAATATAGCATACAAAAGATACATTTATTGAGTTGAGTCTTTGCTCCTTGAGTCTTGAGAAAATTTGAGTATGCTCGAATTCTTCATATTCCCTGAGTGAAATTTTGTGACTCTGAGATTATCAGCGGAGTGTGATTAAACTTTATTAAGGAAAGCTCACTAAGAAAAGCACTGTAATAATAAAACTCCACCAAAGGCACTCCACGGAAAAAATGCTACTGAACAATGTAACAAAAAAAAACATCCAAATCAATATATTAAATCAGTCACCATAACCGAAATAATGATCCAGTTTCACTTCACCAATATCCTGATCTTTTTGCTCTTCGATCCAGAACTCAGCATTTTGAAACTCTCGTTTACTACAATGAGAATCAGCATCATCGATGTCGAAGATGATTTCTATTTTTTCATTCTGACGCGGTTTGAACACAGGGACATCAGCGGTGAAGTGCCCACCTTCAGAAACGATAACATTGCGTTCGAAAGACGAAACATCAGAATCTTAAAAAATTATATCAAGTTTTGGGTGTCAATGTATACATGGCCTGTAATGGTTTCTATCAGAGTTATAATTGCTGTTTTATCTTTCAACCAGTTTAAAAACTGGTTGGCTATTGAAGGACTATGGTCACACATGACACATGGCTTTAGCATACCCAATTAACCATTGACAATTGTTGGAATGAAAATTTTAGAGTAGAAGCTTTAAGTCAAGTATTTGATGGTCAACTTTTGTCATTTTTTAGTTTAGGATCATTTTTACAAAAACAGACTATGAAAACTTACCCTTTGGGTTGACTTGTCGTATAAGTGTTATTTCTTTATTTTCAGGGAATGGATCGCCATTTCTGCATAACACGACGCCACGAATCTTGAACGTTTCTGGAAAAATATTCAATACTTAAAAGTGTTATTGCTAGCTTTTTGGGTTCTGTTCCAGAAGAAAAATGACTTTTTGTTTGCTTAACAACATTTCCCATTGTTTGAGGAGGTGTAGCGATCATTGAAAAATTATTTCCAATAGTTTGCGTCATGCTGATAGTAACGATATAGTTATTTTTAAAACTGAAAACGTTCTTCAGAAATCTAAGAAGCCACCAACTGAAGACTCGCTTAAAATCAGCTTCCAAAAAAATCTTATTCATGACTATAACGATGTTTTATATGCTCAATGACTGATTCTTGAAGATTTTCATTCTTTTCCAAGTATCAGGTAGGAGATTGTATTTTGTTCCACTGATTTTGTGTTTAATAACGTGTGGATGGACCATTTGATCTGCTTTAAGATGGATCGACAATAGTCTGTTGGTAATATGACCAGATATACAGTAGAATATAAACCATGTGCAGAATTTGGAAGAAAGTAGATATCTTATACTTTCGTATAAGGTCCAACATGAGATCTATTGTCTCCTTATATGGACCTAAAACGTCAGGAAATGCGTTTTTAAAGCCTTAGTACTATTTTTTCCTCTACATATTTCCACATTATTCAGCTTTTTCGGGTTACTTCCATGAATTTTTTCTCTCTTAAAAATTTTCATATATTCCAACATTTTTTTATAGATAATTAATTTAATTATTGTATATGTCCAGGCTTTATGCCCCTAAACTTAAATAGTTGCCTCAAAAGCAAAAAATGTGACTTTGTTTTGTCAGACCAATCTGTTATTATGTTGTCAAAATGAACAACTTGAAACTGATTTGATGCGCACCTTCATTCAATATGTCCATTGTTCAAAGTTAATAGCATTTGATGCTTTTGCATCATCATCCAAAAGAATCTGGATGAGGTGAAGTTCATTATCAATAATAACTGATCATTTGGTTTCTGTGAATGTCGAACGTTTTTCGAAAAAAAACTCTAATTGTTGTTGACTGAGGGTCTTAACTACTTGAAGTTTGGCAACATTGGGATTTTGAGTATTACGACTTAGAACAATAACTATTAAATAGAAATTGTTGATTTCCAGTCGTATATTTGAAATAAAATTTGGATATGATATAAATTTTCACCTAGAATGTAAATATTTTTCATGTATCCTCCCATGTAATTTTGAGTGTTTGTCAAAGTGAAAATCTGACATCTTTCTATAAAAGACATTTTCAATAGAAGTCGAGCTAGGTTATATTTCACTTTTTGGGATAGTCTCAAAATGATGTAGAAAGATGGAGTTGAAATTCATTACATCTGAGTTTCTCAAAGTGAATCTGTTGCTGAACACGAGGTACTAATAGTTTTTTAGGTTGCAAATGACGTATTCACTGGCCACTAAAAGTTTGAAGTACCATATCACTCAAAATTGTCGTATAATACAGGGCATTAGGTCAAGTGTAGTTTGGATAAGATAGCATATAATGACCACAGCTATTTCACAGTGGCAATTTAATTCTTTGAATTTCTTAAGAATTCCTGTTAATTTTCAATTTTTTTATGTACATGTGTACGCATTTTCCTATAGCTGGACATGGTCATATAGGTGCCGAGCTTATATGAGAGGCGCTCTTTGGGTACTTTTTTCCGCCTACTGGATGCCAAATTCCACAGACTAGGGTCTGCCTGATAAACTAGACTTGTTTGGCTACCTACCTCATAATGGAGTAAGCCCACCTTATCGGCAAGATGTAACCGGGCCGAGTGGACCCTCACAAGCAGTGTTCCAAGCCCGCCTACAAATTTTATCGACCCTGAAAGGATGGAAGGCTGTGTATGCCTTGGCCGGCTATTGGAAACTCGATTTCGGGTTACACCTGGAATCGAACCTGGTTTTTGAAACTAGCAGTCATGGGCGATAACCACTAGGCCAAGATGACCCTTCTGTTCTGACTATATCAGGAAATCATTCATCGAAAAAAGATTTTTCAGTGCGACCCAATCTTGTAGTACACTTATTTCAAACATACTTTCCTCGTCTTCATCCAAGCTTCCACCAACAGTAAAGGAGAAGGACGCTAAAATCAAGAAGATCGATACCAATGGGATTGAAATCATCGTACTGCTACGTAATGCTAGTAATAACCGCTTGTTATGAAAAGGCTTCGAATTTTACCCAAGCTGGTTCGAAATGGAAAATGAGCGGAGCCGTAAAGTATTGTGCTTTTCCAGGGATCTACTAACTTTTTATTTGATCGGAAACTGCTATCACAATGTTTACTGTGAAAAAATGGGGCGATTTTTACAGTTCTAATGCTCCTAAATGTTATCGGATTTTGAAATTATTGGTACTATGAATAGTCTGAAGTGTGATTCAGCAGAAAAACAGCGACCTGCGAAAATTTTCTAAGTGCGTCTTTGAAATGACATACAAAACAATGGAGAATTCGATAAAAAGCGCCAAAATGGTGAAGCAAGCACTATATTTCTAATTGGACGTTGTTGTTTCAATCCCAAATTTACACAATTTCAAAATTCCTCTTCGGAAATAATTTTTTTGGGGATGTTCCAGCGGATCGGTTGCGGCTCTCACAATGGCATACTTTTGTGCGGTTCCGCAAAAATGCGGAACCGGAAAACCGTAATGGTAAGCACAGTTCACCACAATTCCAATCTTCCACCAGGAATTCTATGTAAGGTGGTATTTAACACAGAGTGATCTGACGACTCAAAGCTGGAAATAATATGCATGGTAATTCTATGTCAATTAACTCTTGGTCATGGGGTCGATATAACCCCAACGTCTATTGTCCCATGGTTCTTCGACTTTTAGAATGATTTTTATGGTTTAAGGCTTCACCAGAGGTAGAGAATGTTGAAAAATCAGTTAAAATAAGTGTCAAAACAATATAGTGCTGCCTAATCTCAGGAAACCCAAGAAAATCAAGTTCCTGGCGGGTGCTATCTAAATAAATCTCAAGAGCTTCTAAAAGATCTCCACCCAATGGGATTATCAGATTTGGGTGTGACGGAATTGACCCACCTGCATTAAAAAAGTTTGAAAAACCTAATAAAATGAAGGTTAAAACTGTCCGACACTACCTAAGCTTGAAAAACTGATAAAAATCAAGTTTCCATAGAGCGTACCTAGAAAAACGTCAAACTTTTCATTATAAACGTTCTGCTCCAAACTGTTTTGGAGAGTTTCGGAAACAAAAAGTGGTCTAGACGGGTAAAAATGGTTAAAGAATCGAATAAAAGAGGCGTCGATCATATCAGATGCCGCCGTAACTCCAAAAACTGACGAATATCAAGTTTCTGATCCACGGCACCAGATGAAACCTTCAAAAAAAACTCTCTAGAAGATCTCCACCTTACATGATATAAGCGTTTCAAGGTTAGAGATGTGATTCACCCTAGATAAAAATGATTGAAAGATCGAATTAGACAGGTTTCAATAGTTATCACCACGGACTAAGATCAGAAATTCAAAGGAAATTAAGCTTTTGAGCGCAGCACCGAAAAAACAAAAAAAAAACAAAAAATTTCAGAACCGAAAAAATTTCCCTTGCTCATTAATTTCTCAGCGAAAATTGATTCAATTCGTTCACAGTTTTGTTTAAAAGATGCGCCAGAGTCTCTGGCGTTGTCGTATCATTTCTGACACCACTTCTGTTCTAATATCCAATTCACATTCGCACTTACTTTACAACCACTGATACGCATGTTTCCAAAATGGTATCGTCTTTCAAACCAGTAATTGTCTGATGTGTACCGAAATTTAGTCAGTGATTCAGTGTTTTGTAACCTGCTGTC
Source organism: Romanomermis culicivorax (assembly GCA_963922205.1). Lineage (NCBI taxonomy): Eukaryota > Metazoa > Nematoda > Enoplea > Mermithida > Mermithidae > Romanomermis > Romanomermis culicivorax. Next base: position 661,520 of record CAWUHX010000169.1, on the reverse strand, counting down.
CGGTCGTTTCTCGCTCTCCTGCACATAAACATTACAGGCATTTCGTTGTTGCCATCATCAATTATTCTATATTGTGAAATCAAAGATTTCGCGATTTACAATAGTTTTAAGCTATAAATATTTTTCGAGGAGGTTTTTCCCCATCACAGGTTTTTGAAAAGGGCGTATGTGCCTCGGCCCAACACATATTAAGTATTTTTCATCCAGGCCTGAAGCTCTTGGAACAAATCCTGAATAAGATTGATTTTGAATCAATAATGATTTTGTGGTTACACTCTGACAAACCATGTTTTGCACGATGAATCAAGCTTGACGATTTTTCATCACTTGTTGGAATATTTTGGGACTATATTGATCGGCCGATAGACTCCTTAAATTGGCCCGGCACCCGTCGACGACCATTTTCGGGTAGCCATTGTGACCCCTGAATATTGTCATCGACGAATCCAAAATTCAACCAACTATCGCCAAATATACTTTGCTGGACGAGATAGAAGGATTGAACAATTTCGTGAAAAATTGGTTTCTGATTGAAAAATCGCCTTGCAAAAAGGGACGTAAATTTTTGACTTTTGTTGGGGTGGCCTCAGGTGCAAGTGTTCAGCTTCCGGCGTCCGTCAGTGCGCAGGCAGTTGGACGTGGCGAAAAGTGGCGAAAAGAAAAAGATGATTTGCATAGATTTATGCTGCCACTGTTTCGCGATTTTTATGTCTTTTAGTCAGTGTTAGATTTATTGAGTTTTATGGAGCGTCGCCGCCATCGCCCTTCTTATAATATTTTGTTTATTATTATTTTTTGTTGGCGTCGCATGTCGTCACCCAATACATTTTGAACCTGTAAGTGTATTGTTCTGTGAGTGTAGGGGTTGGAGTTTATAAGGTTAGGAGTGGAGACTTGGGTAGGATCTCCTGAGGTACGTGTCAAGGTGTTCTGCCTGAGGTTTGGTGAAAGTTCTGGCGAGTATCTGGTGAAACGTCTGGGAGAGTTTTTAGTTTGTTGTTGTTGTTAGCCTGTGGTCAGAACTGTTGCATCACTTTGACCCCACAGCTGCCTAACAAGTGGTGGACTCTTAACGCCTCTCACGACAGATAACCGGAGAACCACCAGAAAAATAAGTAAACCTCCTGGGTTTAATTTACAGGCACATACCGGAAAAGTTAAGAAAATGAGTATTCGGGTAGGGATAACGTTGAGGACTCCTCCTAGGTCACATGAACCTAGTGTTTCGAATCTCGACTCTGCTGAAGAACACACAGTGGTAGAACAGATTCAAGCACAGGCGCCTGAGACTGAAGTGAGGAGAGAGAGTAAGAATGCCGAAGTGGCAAGAATGGAAGAAGACTTGAGGAGAAGTAGTTTTGAGATTGCTAGGCAAGCCGAGATCGAAGCTACTGTAGGTGGTAGTGTCAAAGGTCATCAGACCTTTGAGAGAGAGAGAGAGACCGACATCGCCCCCGAAGTTGGTCCATCCGATGGCTGAGACACTGGAGGAGATTAGACGGAAGTCGAAACTGGCCTGGAGGTCAAACATGATGGACATGAATTATGACGAGTATTACGAGGACGCACCAGCCGATTTATATGATGATAAATATTCAAGGCGATACGACCCCAAAATGGCGAATTTTATCCGACGAGAGGAGCAAAGGGATCTAGTTGATCCCAAGGATTTACGAATTAATGTGCTGGAGAAGAAAATGGAATTATTAATCAAAGTTATCAAAAGCGAGCAAATTCGAGAAAAGGAAATGGAAGAAGATCAATGAAAGAAGATAGGTGAGTCTTCTTACATTGAGAATAGACTAGAAAGAGTAAGTGAACCTAAGAGAGAGGTTCATTCAGAGGTTTATATAAGGTCTCAAGAGGATAGAGACGAATATTTGGGTAGAGATAGAGGTTGGACTGAGGAGCTGCAGAGTTCGAGGAATGCTGAACAAGCACAATCGAATGCCTACGGTTACTCAGATAATAGGAGGTCTAGGGAAAGGAAGGTGACTATTTGCGATGAATCGTCCCAGGGAGAGGATAGATTTTCTCGTCCGACTCCTTGGAGAGATACTGCAAATAGAGCTGACTTTGGCCCTGAGAAGAGGAGAAAGAGGAGGTCGGAGAGTAGAAAGAGATCTCACAGATCAAGAGCTATGAGTAGACATTACTCAGATAGTGATAATAGCAGTTCATCTACGTCGAACTCTCGCTCAAGTGTAGAAGTTGATGTGAGAGATGTGGTAAAGGCCTTGAAACATAGACCTTTACATGATAGTATAAAGCCGACCGAGGGGCTGAAATTTTTCACTGATCTGGAAAGTGAGCTTCTGGAGAATACTGCCGATAAGGTAAAGAAGGAGTGTTTGAGAAGGTTGTCTCAAAATATGGCTAGGAGGATAGCGAGAACATCCTCAAGTTATACAGAAGCGCGGAGAAATATTTTAAAGTATCTCGCGCCAACTTATGATTTGACGATGCTCAAAAGAGAGCTATTCAATATGGAACAGGAAGAAGGGGAGTCAGCCTTGGAGTTTTTAAAGAGGTTGAGTAATCATGTGGATCTGGTCTATGCAGACCAGACTGATCAAGTAAGCCAGGAGAATATTATTAATGCCTTCATTTATAAAAGTAGTCTGTTATATCAGACGGAGTTGCAGGATGTATTGCCATCCATGAAGACATGGCAAGACCTTGCATATGCCGTAACTCAGATTGATAAGAAGTATAAAAATGTGTTTACTACTTTTAGAGCCAAGGATAAACCAATTGTGGTGAATCAAGTTGTAGCTATGGAGGAGAAATGCCGGGGAATTGCTTTTGTAGGGAATGCTCCATATGGAAGTACTAAAAAGTATAACCAGACGAAGTCAAGACCACAAAATCAGTTGCGAAAGGCAGTAGAAGAGGAGAGAAGTGAGGAGAATGCTGAAGAGATGCAACCTGGCCTGTCACCTCGTGATGTCAAAAAGTCTAACAAGGAGCAGGCCAAGGAGTCTTTTTTAGCTATTCTCTCAAAGGAGTGGCTACAATTGGTTCAGAAGGTGGATAAATTACAGGTTACTCAGAATGAAGCTTTAAAGGAGTTGACTACTGTGAAGACTGCATCTGCTGAAAAGCAGAAGCAGTTGAAGCAGCAGAGACCCTACTGCATATATCATAAGAATAATACTCATGCTACAGAGGAGTGTAAAACATTAGCATACCGATGTCAGCAACAGCAACGCGATGGATTTAACCCTGGCATGTCTAATCAGTATTATGGTGGTGATAGGAATGCTTCATTTAGAGGAAGTTTTAGAGGTAGAGGTGGACCTCAATTTGGATTTAGAGGAAGAGGAAGAGGTGCCTATTATGTAAGATCAAATGTACGGGTATGACTCAGAATTTGAGAGATACAGGGAATTCTGCAGACTTAGAGAGCAAGGCATCCAGTTGCAGAGGCAGCCTCAGTTGATGCTACCTGCATCAACTAGTCAACCGGCTATTCAGGCTATTACCGTCCAGGATCAATCTAGATCATTTGTTTCGAACCAGTCGCAACCTAGTTCGCATAAAGTAATGGTGACAAGCCGTACGGATGTGGATGATGAAAGTGAGCAGAGTAGAAACAAATCTTCAAGTTTGATTCTCGGAAGTATTATTTACCTGGATAAGGTGACACATCTTGAGAAGATAAAGGAAAGAGATTTGGCTCATGTGAAGTATGGAAGGAAAGTAACGGACATAGAAAAAAGGTTGTTGGAAAATTATCCGAAGATGGTTCCATTCTACATAAATGTAGTTATTAAAGAAACGACTACCAGAGCTTTAATTGATACAGGAGCTCAGTGTATGGTCATGTCTTCTAAGCTCCTGAAAAGGGCATTAGAGGTTGTTTATACAGTGTACCCTCCTATTCTTAAAGTGACTGTAGCTGATGGAAAAATTGTGCATGCCTACGGGTATGTACCATTTTGTATGAAGACTGAATTCGGACATTTTCCAGTCAATGCTATAGTGTTGCCAGATGCAGGTGAGGACCTGATCTTGGGCACAGATTCTTTAGCCCACCCAGATTTAGGTGTGGTGATTGATTTTAAAAGGAATGCCATGACAATACAAGGCATTGAGAAAAAGATTGACGTAGTTCAAGTTCCTTCTGTAACTACTGTGCAAACAGTAATGGAAGAAGTGACTTAAGTCAGTGTGGCGTCGACTGATTGTATAAATCAAATGATTTATCCAAAAGTTTGTCTGCTAAAGACAACTGTTGCAATTGTTGCATGTGGGAAAACCTACATTCCATATGGAACAGATGTTTTGATGAAGGCAAAACTTTGGGATCAACATGGAGATGCCCCCTTGAACGGAATTATTGTCCAATCGAAAGATTCTGAAAGGAAGTTCAGAATGGAGAAAGCAGTTGTAGACGGATCACAAGAGGAGTTTGTAGTACTAATCTCCAATACCACGGGTTCTGGTTGTCGGTTTGAGAAAGATCAAATCATTGGCTATACAGAATCTATGTTAATTGAAGATGATGATACCTACAAGAAAGTGAAGGAAATGAAAAAGATAAAGGAGGAAAATGAATATCAGACCTGCATGGTAAAGGAAGGAATGCCTGCATTATCAAAATCTGATTCTGTAGAGTTCTATACTTCATTATGCAAGATGATATATAAGGCAAAAATTTCGGAAGAGTAGAAAACGGAAGCTATAGAGTCTTTGTTGAAATATTGAGATGTCTTTAGCTTGCCTGGTGATCCGGCTACTACAACCCCAGCTCTAACGTGTAAGATAGATACAGGAGATGCGAGACCTGTAGCAAAGAGATATTACAGAGCTTCAATTAATAGTCCGCCTGGAGTGAGGCGACATATAAAGGAGATGTTGGATCAGGGAGTGATAGAGCCCTCGAAGTCACCGTGGGCTGCACCTCTGTTCCTGGTTGAAAAAAAAGATGGAACTACGAGACCCGTAGTTGATTTTAGAGATATAAACGAAGTGACCAAGGATGATAAATATCCCATCCCGAGAATGGATGACTATTTAGATTGCCTTGGAAGAGCTAAGTTTTATACGACTCTAGATTTGAAGTCAGGATATTGGCAGGTCCCGATCAAGGAGGAGAGCAAGGAGAAAACGGCTTTTATATGCCAGGAAGGCTTGTTTCAGTTTAAAGTGATGCCGTTTGGATTGAAGAATGCACCCGCTGAATTCCAAAAAATGATGGAGAGAATCCTTAGGGATTTGGTATGGAAAATTTGCCTAGTGTACATAGATGATATTATCATCTTCTCGAATATGTTCGAGGAACACTTAGAGAATTTGAAATTGGTGCTGGAAGCATTGAGGAAGGCGACATTGACTCTTAAGCCAGAGAAATGTGAATTTCTTCCTGAGAAGGTGCACTTTTTAGGGCACATCTTGGATGCGAACGGAATTTCTCCGGATCCTAAGAAGGTCAAGGGGATAACGGAATTTCCATTCCCGGATTCTGTTAAGAAAGTGCAAAAATTCCTAGGTATGCTACAATAGTGTAAGAAATTTATACCGGACCTAGCAGCACTAGCTGAACCTTTGTACAAATTAATAGGCAAGAAGGGAACATGGAATGTGATGGAGTTGCATTATACAACTTTTGAGAAGCTCAAAGTAGCATTGACTTCAGTACCTTTCTTACGACATCTAATTCTAGATGGATCTGCGCGATTCATTCTTCAAACGGATGCCAGTGGAATTGCATTGGGAGCAGTGTTATGTCAAGAGACTGACTCAGAACGTTGGGTAAAAGCCTACAATAGTCAGATATTGCAGGGGGAAGGAAATGGTGCACCACCGAAAGGGAATGCTCAGCTGTGGTATATGGCCTAAAAATTTATAAACATTATCTTTTGGGTCAAAAGGTCACGATTCAAACTGACCACAAACCATTATTATCAATGAGGGTCAACACACAGACTAATGACAAACTCAAGAGGTGGTACGCATTCATTTGTCAGTTTAATCATAAGTTGGAGCATGTGCCTGGCAAACAGAATGCCATGGCTGATTTCCTCTCCAGGAAAGAGGAACTGGATGAACAGAAAGAGAAGTTGCCACCAAAATGGGAGCTTATCTTTCAGAAAGGAGAAGTGAAATCTCTTGCTGAAGACGAAGTCAATAACCAAAACCACAAAGTTTTAGTGAATCAACTTCGGAAACTCAGAGGAGATGAAGTGGATGAGGCTGTAGGAGTCTTCACTTCGGTGAAGATGGCCACAGCTTCAGTGGCTTCAAGGTATGGTGTTAGTGATGGAACTCAACTTAATATTTCTCCAGAATTTGATAATTATCCAATGCCTGAGAAATATGAAATTAGGTGGTAGTCGCTAGACAAATGGCAAAAAACTTGCAGCAGGAGGAAAAAGGACATCTTCCTGGGCAAGCAAAACCTGTAGAAGAGGTAAAGAGAATTTTTGAACCGAAGGAGAAGGAGTTTGAAGAAGCCCCTCAGATTGAAGATGGTAGACCGAAAGGGCTTATCTCAAACACCTTGATGGCACAGTTGCAAGGAAAGGATAAAGATTTAAAGGTGATCTTCGAGAAACTAAGTGCTAGTAGTAGCACCAAGTCTCAAAGTAACTTTTATATCGATCAAGAGATACTATATAGAGAGACTTTTGGTGAGGCAGAGGATCAAGTTGTTGTGCCCTCTGTTCTCAAAAAAGTTGTCCTACATCAGTATCATGGAGCAGTGATGATGATGCATCAAGGGTTTAAGAGAACCCTTGCTATTATTAAAAAGCGGTTCTGGTGGCCGAGCATCGAAAAGGATGTTCGGAGCTGGATCAGCTTTTGTCAGATATGTCAAATTGCGACTCCAGGAAAGGCTACTATACCGCCATTAAATCCAATTATTCCTAGAGGACCATTTGACATAGTCTCTGTGGATATTGTGGGAATTTCTCCCATGAGTGAGAAGGGACCGTATGTGATAGTATTTCAAGATTACTCTACAAAATAGGTGGAAGCAGAAATGATCCAGGATCAATCTGCTGTAACCATTGTGGACAGTTTTCTTCGAAATATTGTGTTCAGGCATGGAACCCCGGTAAAATTGTAGAGTGATGATGGTTCATGCTTTACAGCTGATCTGATGATGTCAGTGTGTAAATTATTGGAGTGTCAGAAGATTTTCACAACTGCCTACCATCCACAAGGAAATGGAATGGTTGAAAGGTTTAACCAAACCTTGATCAAGCAGTTGCGAAAGGTTGCTATAGAAGATTCAGATAAGTGGGGCAGATATTTGCAATCTCTTGTTTTTGCTTACAATGCCACACCTCATACCTCAACAAGATGTCCTCCATTTGCCTTGTTGAGAGGTCATGAGGCTAATTTTGGCATAAGTATTGGTGTTGCAAGAAATATAGTTCTGTCAATGAACTATGAGGCTTATAAGCATATACTAACCGAAAGTTTAGTAGAAACTTATTAGACCATTTCTGAAAATATCAGGAAAGCTGCGGCGATCAGTAAAAAGTTTTTTGACCGTAAAGCAAAAGCTCATGATTATTCCCTCAATGATTGGGTTTTGCTGAAAGTCGATAAACAGAAAAAACTGGGTCTGCCGTGGCAAGGACCGTTTTTTGTTACTGATAATAGCAGATTATCAGAGAACGTGCTTGAAATTGCGCACTGGAGAGAGCCGCTGAAAAAGCAGGTGGTATCTGTAAGCAGGTTAAAGCACTTTCGCTAGGAGACCAGCAGATGGCTGCAGTCTAACGACGTGTCATCTAAGGACGCGCAGTTTACTGTGGATTCGAAAATCAGTGATTATAAACTGCTGTAGCGCGTAGCGCTGTTTTCGCGTGTGTGTGTGCGTGTGATTACCCCCCATATTTTTTGTCCCCAAATTTTGTAATTAGGTACTAATTGTTATTAATTGTATTTATTTATGTATTTATTGCGTATTTATCGTGTATTTTTAAATTTTTCTCCCGTAAATCTTAAAATTTTCAAAAATTCTTGGTGAAAAACCACTCTTCGCAAAAAACCCAAATTCTAAAAATTTTTTCGCGGCCCTAAATTTTAAATTTCCCCGAGTCCGATTAATTTTTTTGGAGGAAATATTAGTTTTTGCCCACCAATTCTGTGAATATTGGAAGAATTGGAAAACCGCCGAGGTTTAGAGTGAAAATAGACAAAAAGTAGCCAAAGCGGAAACTTTGTCGATTTTTCAGCTCTTATTAAAAATTTTAAAAAATTTTTTGCGAAATTTGATAGCGCCAAATTACAAGAATTGGAAAGAGAAGTGGAAGGAATGTGGCGGCCCCCCAATGGATGCTGGACAAAGCAGTATTTGGTCATGGACCCCCACGTGACCTATGGTCAGCCGCAGGTGCGGCAAAATAATGGGTATTTTTTAGTTGATGGTAAGCGACCTAAGTTTTTAAACTTAGTTAATCTGAAAATTTATTGGGCAAAGCAGGATGTTATAGCCCAGGGGTGTCTAGACGAAGGCCTAGACAATTGTAAAATTTAGTGGGAACAAATTTGTTCTGTCAAACTTGAAAAAGTGTTGCAAAGCTGCCCATAGCGGGAGATTTGGACTTTTTGCAAAACTGCATTATTCCTCTACACACATAGCGAGTTGAATAAATTCGTCTATGTGATGGGGAAGAAGTGGAGTGTAGCAACTAGTCGACTAGGGGTAGATAATTTCAAAATTATTCAAATTTTCAAATTCCATCTTTATCTAATTTTCTACGAATTTCCTCATTTTGGGTAAATTAGTAAGTATATTCTAAAAGTCTTCTTGGAAATTCTTAATTTATTAGTTGGATAGGCTGTTTTGGGCGTTGGATTGGGACGGCATGCAGTCGAATGATGGAAGACGCAGGTGGTCTGTGCGTGTACTCCCGTATTAGGTAGAAGTCGGGGCCGCACTTGTGTTTAACTATCTGCCAACACTAACCCAATATATCTTTGGTACCTTATTGTCCCCTTCTTGCAATTTTTCTTTTTTCCTATTTGTGCTTACTATCTGTGGTGAAGGTAGAAATTAACCAATGTGTGTCCGCTTCGAGAAATTCTCATTAAAAGTTGTAAATATTTCGTCTGTATTTTTTAGACTACAACGTTAAACGCGTTGTCAGAGTCGGCGAATTAGAACGATGGTTTGCAATGAATTTCAGGAGATTTCCATTGGAATTAATGGAACCAAAAATGGTGGAAATAGGTAAGGTGGCTGAGATGATCGAAACCTTGAAGGAGAGTAGGTTTCGAGGACAGCCAATTACCAGTTCATGATGCTCATTCATGAGCTCTTAGATTCGGACATGCTTCTCGTTAGATACAACTTGGTTACATATCTGGTTGCCATCTGGAACGTTAATGGCGCAGGAAGAAAGCACCAAGATGTTGATCTGACACTGGAGATCAAACATAGAGTTACGTTTTCATATGGCCATTATTATGACCTAGCCAAGGTAGGAGACCAGTTAAATTGAAGGTTTTTGGCAATGTCCAGGAAGTTGGGACTTTGCCCAGAGACTTTTAAGCTGAAAGGGTTGTTCACGGAGCTGTATCTGGCGGATATTGGTTATTATCAAATCGATTTCGGTCAGAGAGCGCAACGTGAACGATTCTGTAGGCACACATTAATGCAGTTTGAAATACGGTATTCAGCACTGGATGCCTACTACTCATTGTTGGTTTTCCTAGCGTTTTTCCACTATGAGTTAGCTATGGAAGTCGAGGTCGGATTCAGTACTTTCCACATGATTTGATGAAGGCGGAGCAGATTCAGATAATGGCTTTCAGGCTGTAAGGGTTTTTTAATATGTTGTGTAACTTTGTTGTGTAGGCTAGTAGGTTGATCCTCTTCTGGTACCTGTTGCATAAAACACTTGCAGTCGTTACAAGTCCTACAAGCCAAAAATTACTTTGAAATTCTGTTGCATAAAACTTACAAGCTACAAGCTACAAGTACAAGTCCTAGAAATGAAATTTTTACAAGCGCTACAACTGTTATTTACAAGTTGGTGTCACATAAAAGCATTTGTAGCTATTACAAGTCCTAGAAGAGAAATTTTATAAGCCCAGCCTTGCATAAAACTATTCATAGCTACAAGTCAGTTACAAGTGCAGTCAAACATTTTAACACACTTTTTTTGTTGAATTTTCAAGTCGTACATGTTGAGCATTGCCCAAAAGTATTACTGCTACAATTATAAAAAGACTTGTAAGGTTTTAACATGCGATAGAGTTACAAGTCAAATTTCACTAATAAATAATTAGTTTCGCTTTATTTCTTCCTTTTCTTAAGCATTTTGTTTTCCAAATTTAGTAGTAATGGATGGATCAGCCATTTTTCTATAGAGTCGTATTAACTTTATCCATTTTTATGGGTTAATTCGTTGTGATATTTAAATCTTGGTAAAATGTACATTAAAAATCAATTACAAGTCATACAAGTGTTTTCACATACATGAATGCGGGGTTGGGAGGATTTGGGGAGGGGTACACCCCCTCTGTTAGGCTGCTGTGGATTGAAGATGATGTAACTGGCCTTTGGGTTTAAACAAAGGAAGTTGCAACAGTTCTGACCACAGGCTAACAAAAACAATACTAAAAACTCTCTCAGACGTTTCACCAGATACTCGCCAGAACTTTCACCAAACCTCAGGCAGAACACCTTGGCACGTACCTCAGTAGATCCTACCCAAGTCTCCACTCCTATACTTATAAGAGCCTCCACTACGCTCACAAAACAAAACAATTACCGGCCCAATTTGTATTGGGTGATGACGAGCGACGCCAAAAGAAAATAACAATAATAAAAAAATTATAATCCAAGGGGATGGCCACGAGGCTCACAAGACCATAATAATTCAACACTGATAAACAAACATAAAAAACGTGAAACAGTGGCAGCATTTATCTATGCAAATATTCTTTTTCTTTTCGCCACTCTTCGCCGCGTCCAACCGCCTGCACACCGACGCCGGAAGCTGAACATGCGCACCTGAGGCAACCCCAACATCCCTCAGCCCTCAAAACCGACCAAGGGGAGATGAAAACCTTTCTGCAGCCTGAGGCTTATACTGAGGCCCAGACTGCATAATAGTTTTCCCCTCAGAAAACAAATTTTTGGGGCTACCCCCTCCAAAATGTGATCCTGCCCCTACCAGGTCCTTCAGGTGACGGCGACCTTGACCAATCCATTCGGCAGGGCACACCTTTTCAGGCTACCAGAAACGATCACGAACGTAGTTCGGCCTGGACTTTGACATCGATCTGTGCCTAGATCCGGGGCGTCGCCATTCCTCTTCTCCCATGTACTGGTTTTTACAGCTTTGGTGATGAGGTGCCCCAGGTGCGCTTCCTCCAGGGTCGGCCGCTCGCCACGTCGCTCCGTCCAAGACCAATCCATTCGGCAGGGCACTCCTGTATACTAAAAGCAACAAGTTTATGGAAATTCAAATATTATTTTCTCAATATGATAATCGTCAGAGAAATTACTGCACTCTAGCCGATCTCACTATAGGCACTAGTCAACCAAATATTATTTGTTCCTCCCCATAATTGATTATAACTTTGTCCACTTTGGATCAATGCTTTGAGCATTCAGGTAAAAGTTCCATCTTTTACGAAATGATAATTAATGTATTTTTTATATATGTTAGGCTGCTGTGGGTTGAAGATGATGTAACCGACCTTTGGGTTTAGACATAAGAAGTTGCAACAGTTCTGAGCACAGGCTAACAAAACAATAAACTAAAAACTCTCTCATACGTTTCACCAGATACATGCCAGTACTTCACCAAACCTCAGGCAGAACACCTTGGCACATACCTCAGGAGATCCTACCCAAGTCTCCACTCCTATAATTATAAGAGCCTCCACTAGGCTCACAAAAGAATACAAGTTACCAGTCCAACTTGTATTGGGAATGCTACAGGCGACGCCACAAACAATAATAAAATAATTAATAGTAAATGACGACTGGCGGCGATGCTCCAATAAAAATACATAATATTTTCCAGAATGAACAAAAACACAAAAGACACATGAAACAATGGCCACATATCTCTACAAAAATCATTCTTATCGGCCACTTTTTGCCACTTCCTACCTCCTGCGCATGGATGCTGGAAGCTGAACACCTGCACCTGCGGCAACCCCAACATCCCTCAGCCGTTAAAACCAACCAACGGGAGATGAAAACCTTTCTGCAGCCTGAGTCTCATACTGAGGCCCGGACTGCATAACAGTTTTCCCCTGGGAAAACAAATTTTTGAGGCTACCCCCTCCAAGATGTGATCCTGCCCCTACCAGGTTCTTCAGGTGACCGCGACTTTGACCAATCCATTCGGCAGGGCACTCCTTTTCTGGCTACCAGAAATGATCATGAACGTAGTTCGGCCTGGACTTTGACATTGATCTGTGCCTAGATCCAGGGCACCACCGTTCCTCTTCTCCCGTGTACTGGTTTTTACAACAAAGGGATTGAGCTAACCCAGGTGCGCTTCCTCCATGGTCAGCTGCTCGCCACGTCGCTCCGTCCAATACAAATCTACTCAGTAAAAAATATTTTCTATAAAATATTTAAATTATCTAATCACGAAATAATTTTATAAATGCAAATAAAATTTTCATGTCTTCATCTTTTTCAGGCCCTGAAAGTAAGGAGAAAAAATAGGAGGGCTATATAGGGGACTGAAATAAGATGGACTGAAAGACGAATTTGGCCGGGCAACTTTTGGGCACCGGAAACGAGAAAAAATTTAAAAATTCAAAGCAACAATAAAACGAGATAATATATTTTTTGTATTTTGTATTTTATTCGTGTTTTTGTATTTTTGTATTTTTGAAATAAAATTTGTACAAAATAATTAATTTTGGTCCTAAAATTGTGCAGCTATACGAAATTATTGTTGCCCACTGCCACCATAACCGCCCTATTGGAAGCTACCACGGCGAGGGTAGGGACCATCCCAAGCTCCATAACTCCTGAGGAATCCCCCAAAAACTCCTCGAGGTTGGGTCGCAGGGGGGGCCACACCCATCACCTGACCTCTATACAGTTGCCGATTGACCATTCTGAAGGGTCTTCCTTGACCCCGTCCCTGACCTCCGCCTCGGCCATATCCCCCTCCAGTACCCCTCTGGTAGGAGCCCTGAGTGGAACTTACGGAATATACTCCAGAAGCTGAGGTACTGGACCTTCCTTGACTCTGTTGATTTGCATATGGTTATCTGAATACTCCAGGCTGTTGCCGACCCTGCGAGTGAGACCATTGTTGCGAGTGCTGGCTCCTAGTCCTGGATGTATCCCTAGGTTGCCTTTCCGTTAAAATGGGAATCTTGAAGGGTTGCCCCTCCTCATCCTCGGCTTTCTGGAACTTACCAGAAAACTTCTGAACCAAATAAGACAACCTTCTTTTTACTGCCATATCCACTGCAGTTTGCTGGTGTTCCTGCATTCCGTTGGCATACGCTTCCCTGAATGCAGTACTACCCTCTCCCCACAAGTAGATTGAATAGTATCTCTCCCTCACAAAAGACTTGGCCCGTGCATCAACTGCAACAATATGTCTCGGGCCCAACTGCTGTTCTTCCAATTTTAGCAACACTATGGTACATAAGTAACTGACGGCTGCCATCACTATCTCCGCATCAAAAGGATGAAACCAATTTGGCATCAACTTGAGCCAAACATACTCCCAAATAGGCTCAGGAACGTTTATGTGATCATACAGGAAACCACCCTGAACATCAAAGTGATCCCCATAGTTCTCATAAACCTCCTCTACTCCATTATTCACCAATGCCCAGATGATTTGATTCCTATCATCATCTGGCATATCCTGGGCAAAGGATTGGATCACCTCTGGTGTCGAAAAATCTATCCTTCCTTTCACCACTGGAAACTTCTTATGGACATCCCAGTATTATCTCAAAACAGAACTCAGGTACTCCAAAGTTACTTCTTTATCTCTGCTTCTCTTGACGGATTTAGTTGGTTCCGACGTAGATGGTTTGGAAATAACTTTTTTCCCAGAGGAACTGCTCTGGTTCTGCTGAGAAGTCTGGTCCACTTTAGACAAGGGCTTAGCCAAAGTACTTTTCGTCGTTGCACTTACCTGAGATGCAGTCGATTTACTGGGCACTCTAGCCGAAGCTACCGTCGACTGCACTTGACTTGTAGAACTTGTGGTTCCAGGCGTCAGGCTCATCAGCGTAGTTCTAGTCTTGGACTTGGTTGAATCTGTCAATAAGGTAGTAGATCAAACAAATTTCGAGTCCGCAGACGTAGAACTCCCTGTCTTCTCTCCTTCATCATCACTGATTTCAATCACATCTTCCCCATCTCTCCTTTCAGCCCTATTGACCCTTCGGGCTATCTTCCTTCTTCCTAATCTTTTAATCTGGTCGTCCATATGACCCTCTGCTCTAAACTTTCTAACCTCCTCGGCGGTATACATGCCTGGTATAGCCATATCTATTCCTGGATCTCTGGGCGGTACTTGAACTGCCGTCACAACCTTGCTGACTGCAGGTTGGATGGCCTGCGTACTAGCTGGCTGTGCCGCCAATTTCAGGATATGATGAGTAGTAGGCGTCTTCACTGGAGGTTGCACGGCTGTAGGTGCTGCCAGAGGCATCGGCTGTGCCCTAAAACCAGCCAATACTTGCTCCAGCTACTTCTGCTGCTGATCTAATCTTGCTTTCTGCTCCCCAAGCTGTTTAACAAAAATCTCCTTCTGCCTTTCGATTTCTTTCTCAGCCTGCTCCCTGAGCCTTGCTTCAATTTCTTCTACAGTTGGACTTGCAGCAATCATTATTAGATTGCTTTCATCCAGCATCTGTTCAGCCCTAACATCCATTCCAGAAAGTAAACTTTCTGTCTGATCTATCATGGAGGTTACCTGCGTTTCTTCGTCAGGTTGTATCAATGATTCAACAGTGACCTCCTTGCCCACTTCTAAATCATCTCCTACCTGATTTAAATCTATGGGGGTGTTGAGGTCTGCAGGTATCGCTTGTTGCTGTGCTTTCGCCGCAACAGGCTCAGCGTGCATCCCCTGCACCTGATCCATATTACTCCTATCAACTCCAGATTGCTGACTCACTGTTGCGCTTACCTCAGTCAGTGCCTGTAACTGGCACTGCTGGTTGCTTACCTATCAGTGTCACGACAACCTTATGGCCAACATGCGTAATTTGGTAACCTGGAGCATCGGAGGGCAATGTTGGCTCAAAAAATGGTGGTTCGTAGCCTGGAACATATTCCGGTTGATATGCTAAGACACTTTTCTTTTGATTCTCCTTTGTAGCGTCATCGCTCATATCTATCGGGTATGGCAAACCTGGCACTCAGACGGCTATTTGACGGAAGTAAAATCTTTGATAGCAGTACGGGTTGTCTTTGTACTGCCGACATTCAGCCAAATGCTTCCTCTTATCTGCCGGTCTTTGCTCCCATGATTTCGTCTTGGGCCAAAATCGGATCGGCAAAAATCCGAAACGATTTCCCCAACATGTAGTTGCATCGCCTTTGGTTGGCGTATGCACCTCTTTCACTGGAAGACTATTCAAAAAAGATAAATACTGACCGTACCTATCTCCCCTCCAAAACATCTTCAAGATTTGCTCCTTTCCCTCGGGGCTAAAGGATCTCAAATAGTTGTGGTCAAGAAGAGAGGTGAGGTACTCCTCTGCTTCCTCTCTACAATGTGGCCAAAATAAGTGAAACGTAAGGGGAAGTTTATTGCACACTGCCTCCAAATTCTTAGAATTGTCTTCAATCAATATTTCAGAATATGGAGCGATATCCATGCTCCAGTGTTGTCTTACATACGAGTCTTTACCATTTGATACTCTGACTGGTTCATACTCGTGGTAATCAACTTCTAGAGATGTTATCTCCAATAACATTTTTCTCAAATTTAGTTGTAATGGATGGAACAGCCATTTTTCTATAGTGTCATTTTAACTTCATCCATTTTTATGGGTTAATTCGTTGTGAAATCTTAGTAAAATGTACATTAAAGATAAATTACCAGTCATATAAGCGTTTATCACAAACATGAATGTGGAGTTGGGAGGATTTGGGTAGGGGTACACCTCCAGTGAAAAATTCGCCCTATACTTTGTACCCTCCACCAAAAAAATTTTCTCCCGTTCATGTATGGTTTTTCTTATAAAGGCTTTTACGGATATTTTTACTCCAAAGTATCGATTCTGAAGACGATATTTTACAGAAAAAAATAATAATACACGTCGACAACGAGTATTTCGTCCACTAATTTCAATTGTTACAAGATTGTTGACGGCTTTGTTACAAGTGTACAATTGTAAAAAAATTTTCTTGCAACGGTTTTCCGTACACTTGTAATCTGTTTGTAGTTTTCAGATTTTAATTTTGTTTTCAGAGCCTTCAATTCATTAGAATTGAGGAAGGATTGGAAATTTTTGAGTTTGATCGATGTTCAATCTAGAAGCATCGGGGAACAAATTTTCCACCAAGCTATGTAAGAGCATAATGACTTCGAATTACATGAAAAAAATATATCGATCGATCCGGCGCGAAGCGCCGGAGAAATTATTTTGGGTTTTCTACGACGCAGGAAAATCAATTTTCCAAACATTTATTTCAAAAATTAGATTCGAATTTTGTGTTGAAAATTCGTTATTTTTAGAACTTTCTTATTTTTTCTTATTTTTTCTTACCATTTTTTCTTATTTTTTCTTACCATTTCTTATAAAATGGAACCCTTTTCTGAACAGTCAAAGCATTGATCTGGAGTGAACAATTTCGTAATCAATTATGGACCTGAACAAGTGAAACTTGGTTGACTGGTGCATATAGTGAGGATTGGCTATTGTGCCGCAGTTTTTCTGACGATTAGCATATTGAGAAATTAACACTTGAATTTCCAGAAGCTTGTTGCTTTTATTAAACATGTTTTTTATAGTCATCCAAAATTACCTGGTCAACCATTTGTAATTCATTCAGATTTCTACGAGAAGAGAGCTCGAGTGAGCAGATGTAGATAAAGTAAGAAAAACTCGGTAAATTAAATATCTGGTACGTTTTGTAGATCAAATTAAAAAAAGACAAAAGTTTATCATTTTGTTGCTTTCCATGCAAAACTTAAATTTCGATGAACGTTTTTCCCCCAACAATTCAAACAAATTCATGTTAAAGTCAGAGAATTAGCACAAAAATCTAAATTCGGGTAAGATAAAAATTTTTTCGAATGTCGCTTTGTCTGCTGAATCACATTTCATAATGTTCCTAGCACCAATAATTTCTAAATCTCATAACATGTATGAGCATTAGAACTGTGAAAATGGGAATATTTTGTTCAACAGTAAACATTCTGATAGCAGTTGCTGATCAAATAAAAAGTTAGTAGAACCTTGGAAGAGAGCACCACTTTGTACCATCTCTCATTTTCCATTTCGAACCAGGCCTGGGTATAGTTCGAAACTCTTTCATCCCAAGCAGTTATTACTATCATTACGTAGCAGTAAAATGATTTCAAAGCCATTCGTATCGATCTTCTTGATTTTGGTCTCTTTCTCCTTCGCCGCTGGTCGAGCCTTGGATGAAGATCAGAAAAGTATGTTCTAAATGAAAATAGTACACGATTTGGTCCCACAAAAAATTTTTTTTCGGAGAATATTTCTCTGACAGATCAGAATTACAACAGGAATTCTTAAAAAATTATAACAAGATTTTCAGAGGGTCATTACATGCTATCTTATCCAAATTCACACGTGACCAAATGCAGTATGTTATACCGTAATTAAGTGATATGGCATTTTGGATACTGTCAAACAAGGCCAGAACTGAGATTTGTTGTATTAAGTACTAATTTCCAATATCCCAATGTTGCCAAAATTCAAGTAGTGATGACCATCAGTCAACACCAGCTTGAGTTTCGAAAAAAAGACTTTCAACATGCACACAGACCGAATGAACATTTATTGTTTGTAGTGAACTTTACCACAGCCAGATTCTTCCAATGCTAAAGTGAAAGCAGTAACTTTGAACAACGGTATATCGAATTGAATATCAGTTTGCATCGAACGAGTTAAGTTCTTTATTTTTGAAAACTTGATAATACATTGGTCTGAGGAGACATAGTCATCTATATTGCTTTTGAGCCAACGATTTACGTTTAGGAGCATAAAGCTTGTGCATGTACACTATTAAATCAGTTACCTGTAAGGAATATGTTAAATTTAAAAAATAGGGTGATGCCAGGAGTCGACCTGGGTTACCAGCAGTCTCAGCTGGTGTCCTCACCACTAGACCTAGCACACCACGAGGTGAACCCAGATTAAGGTGCTCTCCTTGGCTACGAAATCGTAAAATGTGGGCTTTAGTTATAAGTGCATAGGATATTACTAGCTTGGGTCGACCGAGCGTACCACAATGTTCGACTATTCTTGATCTTGTCAACTAAGGTGCTGTACACTGGTCCATATAAGATGACAATAGAATAGACCTCATGTTGATCCGTCCACACAGTAGTAGATACAAAATTAGGGGAAAAAATAAAGTCTCTCAGCTGAGAGTCTCTCGCCAACACTCGCAAACAATTTTTTTTTGATGGCTATGCCTCGTCAAACTACTAGAAATTTGGTTGAGCAAATAAAAGGTCATTTTTCTTCTCAAACAGAACTCAAAAAGTTAGCAATCACTCTTTTAAGTATTGAATTATTTTACAGAAACGTTCAAGATTCGTGGCGTCTTGTTGTGCCGAAATGGCGAACCAGTAAATAAAAACAAAATTATAGAAGTGGTAGAAAGAGTCCATTCTAATGGTAAGTTTTCCTGTCTATTTTTTGTAAAAAGGATTCCAAACTAGGAAATGACAATTGTTGACCAACAAGATTCCTACATTAAGCTTCTACTCTAGAATTTTCACTCTAACAATTGTGATTGGCTACGTTTCTTATGTGACCATAGTTTTTCAATAGTCAATCAGTTGTTAAACTGGTTGAACCAAAAAACAGCAATTATTACTCTGATAGAGAACACTACACGCTAAGCATACGTTGACATAGTTCACCAAAAGTTGATATAATGTATTTTTAAGGTTTTTATACTTGGGTTTTCGACAGAAAAGTTACCGTTTCAGAAGGTGGCCACTTCGCCCTCGATGTCCCTCTATTCAAAGCGCCTGATGGTGAAAGAATAAAAAAGATCATCTTTCACATCGAAGGTGGTTTTCATTGTAGTGAACATGAGTTTGACGACGCTTATTTCCAGATCCAAGATGAAAAGGATCAGGACGTTGGTGAAATTAAGCTAGAGGATGTATTTGACCATCTATTTTGATTACATAGATTTTGATGTGATGTTTTATGTCATGTTATCAAGTACCACTTTTGCCGTCATGTATCCTTGGTGGAGTTATACTATTATGTTATTTTCCTTGATAGGCTTTCGTCACTAAATTTGATCGCACTCTGCTGATAACCTTTGTATCTTGTATATTCTGGGGGTCACAAAATTTAACTAAGAAAATTTTCAAAACTCAATCGCGCAGACTATGTATCAATGGATAAGTCTTTTGTATCACATATTCAAGTAAGCAATATGACTATGTATAGTCTGTTTTTCTTGAACTGCTCCTAAATAATGAAAGTGGAAAGCCAGTAGTATTTCCGATTTTCACATATTGCTGACGAACAATATGTCGTCTAGGACAGGTAACTTGTGAGCATACTGACCCAACTTTCAACATTTTTCCGAGCAAAAGATTTTACAGGAAAAGCTCTATGTAAACGAATTTGACCACGGTATAGATTTGTGTCACTTTTCTATTTGGAAGCATTTTGTGTAGAAATAACTGGTACCTTTACCCTAGGCAACCCTCCTTCGGTTCTAGGGAGAGTCCCAACCTGGTCTTCAACTTGATGCCAACTGGACGAGACAGAGTTGAACAGGAATGAAAAAGTCATTAGTCTAATGTAAAATAACAGGGATTATTATTGAAAAGACCACAACCAAAATACACTGCGGCCACTACACACACACAAGTTACGAAAACTTCTTAGCAGAGCCAACGCAGCCCCCTGCTCTGTACCACAATTCAAAGCCAAAATTAGACTAAAAAGGATCAAGGACAGGCAGGCACTAAAAGGGTCTAATGGTAACTAAAAGGTGCTAAGGAAATGATTGGACTTTGAAAGAGAAGATGCTGCAGATGGAGTGCACCATACCATAACACAAGTTACCCATCGTCACCGCAGACGAAAAAGCATAATGGCGTTCAATTAGAAAAACAATCGGGGAATGTGTAAAAGTGGCAGAACGGTGTCAAACATTATTTGCAAAATTTTACGCAAAACTTTTCCATCCATTTGTTTTTGATACCAATAATAGTAGTAACACAAACTGTTTTGGCATATTAGTTTACTTAATAAAAGGTCTACTTCAACATCAAAGAAGTTCAGAAATGAAAATAAAGATATAAGAAGACCAAAGGTCAGAGGAATTGACCCTCTGACATTCCTCCCCCCATAGGCAAGACTTTCCCGCCAGCGAAGGGAAAGTCAGGCGGTCCCCCAAGTGCCCAAGCTCCAATGAAATACAATAGAATTTTTCTGCGGCATCATTTAATGCCGAACCACGATTGCTTGATGCTCCGTCCGTGTCATCAGTAAATTCCAAAAAGTTTAAAAAATGTTCGTCAAACGGGGCCAACGGTGACAAAATGCTACCCATTTTCAACACTCTCCGCGTCGCATTAATAATAAAAAAAATTTTGTCCATGGGAATGTACGTGTGTCAATTCTTCCATGAACCGTATTCAAAGTGGATTTCTGTATTCAAAACATGTGACTTTGCTTGAAATTGGCATCCAACCATTTTGTTATAAAACTAGTCATCCAAAAACAAATGAATCCGTTCAGTTTCCACATGAAATCATTTTTGAACCCCACGATTGTGAGGCTAAAATATGATCAGCTGGTTTCCGTGATTTGTCGTATGCGGTAATACTCAATGGCCGAAAGTTCAAGTGGTGATGAGTCAGGAACAATTCGTGTTTCCAAAAAATTGTTCAGCATCCACACAGACAGAATGAGCATTTATTGTTGTTACTGAACTTTACCTCAGCTAGATTTTCCTCGATGTCAAAGTTGAAGCATCAAATGTTATCAAGTTTAAACAATGGTATATCGAATTGGATATAGGTTTGCATCAAAAGAGTTTCAAATTCTTCATTTTTGATAACTTCATGATAGATTGGTCTGACAAAACAAAGTCTTTTTTTGCAATTTTTTAACCAATGATTTAAGTTTTGGGGCATGAAGCTCAAGCATGTACATTTATCAAATAAATTATCTGCAAGAGAATTGATGGAATACATGAAAATTTGTGGAAATGAAGAAACAGGTAATTAACCTGAAAAAGCTGTATACTGTGGAAAGACGTAGAGAAAATAACAGTCCTGTTGCTCTAAAAACGCATTTTCCTGACGTTTCAGAATTCTCTTATTTCACGACAATGTAAAAAAAGTTACACGACAATGTAAAAATGATGTCTCAACCTATGATTGCATAGGATATTACTAGCTTGAGTTAACCAAATCTACTACACTTTCCCATTACTCCTGATCTTCTGTCCACACAGTTTAGTATTGATTGGATGACTGCTACTGTAAGTACATCTCCATCAAGCTGATGGCCTCTTACTCTTCTGAGGAACCCGCACTGTTTGTAAGATTAAGAGCCATGTTGTTATTTGCTTGACAGTAACTATGAGAAAATGTCTGACAACTATTGTTGAATATTGCAAGTGAATTTTTTCTTAATGCAAAACAAAGGAACGTTAACAAGATACACAACTATGTCAAGAAGAAATCATAAATATAGAGTATTTCATTGTCATCATGTCAGAAATCATGATTCCCGCAAGTACAAATCTAAGAGTAAAAGTGTTATATTTGGAAAGTGGTATATCTATGTTCATATCGAGTCTTGCAGGTTGCAATAGTAAAATAGCATGCACTGTACCTGGTTCCTGTTGTGTCCTTTTTTTCGAAAATAGTATGCAGGACTTTGTCCTCGTGTTGCAAAGAAAATATGTCAGTTTCATCAGTTTTTCAGGAAATTTCTGGAAATTTACAACCTCAAACATTGTTAACATGCTTTAATATCACTTTTCTGGTCAGATGTACTTACCTGCTAGCCATGCCGCTTTGGAGTTCACCCAATTCTTTTTCAGGAACGTTCAACATTTATGGCATCCTGTTGTGCAATGTATACATACAAAGGTTCTAATGTAGAACTTCCACTAGAGAATTTGTGAAATGTTAATCGAGTGTGCCACAAATGCAATACGCAATCCTAATATAGCATATTTTGACATGCCTCTTTGTGACTACATTCCGTGGAGTTTTGAATGGTGATAATGTTAGTTGCATAGCTTTCGAGATTCTAGAATTTCCTTAGCAACCGGATAGGAGATTTCTAGAAAATTATCCTCTTCAAATCAATATATATCATATATTTTTGAGGAAAGAAACACAAAACGTCACTGAGAAGCCATGGTGTGCTATTGTTGTAGTGTGTTTTCCGCTGATTTTTGTTATTTTTGCCAAAGTACGTATGAGGCCCGCAGGTAGCAAGTGGAGCGAGCAACGGGGACCAGTAGCAGCCATCTTACTGTAGTGCACGTTGGTATGTGTGTGCTGGTCTCTCTCGTTATTATTCTTCTTTTGTTATTGTTATATATTGTGTGTACTAAATGTGCGCCACGCCCACCACCATTTTTTTATTCATCACTTGTCGCCTCCCACCACGCCACTTTCCTATTCTTGCCCAGTGCGTGGGAGTGATTATTATTTTTCTCGCCCGTCTTCATTTTGTACGTAAGTTTCCTTTGTTTTATTGCGTAATATAAAGGTAGAAAAGTCTTCTCCTTCGGCCTTATGCAATTTGGGAGACAATTAAGGAAAGTACCTATTCCTTGATTGGTGGGTTATTTGTGTCCGGTTTAAGTACAGGTAGTTTAGTTAATCGGGTAAACGTGGGGGAGGGAAACACATACATTAAGGACGAACCCTGGAATCCCAATCCTGCTTGTGACTCATCAGCGCCCATCCCATACCCAAATACAACACTATGTCCTTTTAATTCTGAATTCAACTGTGCAATCACACTGCATAGACTGGTTGATTACAAGCTGAATGAGTTGACCAATTGACCACTTGGTTGGAGACAGTTTAGTAAGTGAACATCGTAGTCAGCTTGTGGTCCAAGCACCACTTTTTTCTGCACAGTGCAGACTTTTTAGGCTTCGTGCAGAATTTTTTTTTGTGATTTCTGCACTGGTGCAGAATTCTTTGAGTCATGTGTTTGATTACATCGGATACAGAAAAAATGCATTTTGGTTCATTTTAGAAGGTCATAATCTTATAATTTTCCAGTGCTTTGCGCCGGTTATACCTTCAATAACCATTAATATGCATTACCCAGCTCGGGCGCGGCTTCTAACATGTCTACCTCGGCTTACCATACAATCTTCAATAGTTTCTATCATCTTAAACGTATTATCTCATGTTTTAAGCAGTAATCTTCGATATTTTATCTTGATATTTAATGAAGATTGACATTTTTTCCTTGACCCATTTTTTCAGAAAGGTCTAGACATCAAGTCTCTGAACTTCTGGAAGCAATTATTCCTTTCTTAATATAAAATCAATTCGAAAACTTCGCGCAAGTCTCTTTACTCATATCTTTTCGACCAAGCTTATGAGCGTGTGGGAATAAATTACTGGTTTTGAAGTTTTTCAAATAAGAAAATTCTAAAAATAACGAATTTTGAACAAAAAATTCGAATCTAATTTTTGAAACAAATGTTTGGAAAATTGATTATCCAGGGTCGTAGAAAACCCAAAATAATTTCTCCAGTGGTCCGCGCCGGAAAGATCTTTTTTGGGCTCTCACTTGTCATCATAGAGGACTTGACCATCGATTTGTCATGTAATTCAAAGCCATTATGCTCTTATATAGCTTGGTGGAAAATTTGTTCCTCGATGTTGTAGATTGGACATCGATCAAACTCAAAAATTTCGAATGTTTCCTCAATTTTAATGAATTGAAAGCTCTCAAAGCAAAATTAAAGTGTGAAAACTACAAGCATATTACAAGTGTACGGAAAACCGTTGCAAAAAAATTTTTTTACAGTTGTACACTTGTAACAATGCGGTCAACAATCTTGTAACAATTAAAATTGGAGGACGAAATACTCGTTGTCGACGTGTATTATTATTTTTTTCTGTAAAATATCGTCTTCAGAATCGATACTTTGGAGTAAAAATATCCGTAAAAGCCTTAATAAGAAAAACCATACATGCACGGGAGAAAATTTTTTGGGGGAGGGTACAAAGTATAGGGCAAACTTTTCACTGGAGGGGGTGTACCCCTCCCCAAATCCTCCCAACCTTGCATTCATGTTTGTGAAAACACTTGTATTGACTTGTAATTGATTTTTAATGTA
The DNA here is from genome assembly GCA_963922205.1 of Romanomermis culicivorax. Classification (NCBI taxonomy): domain Eukaryota; kingdom Metazoa; phylum Nematoda; class Enoplea; order Mermithida; family Mermithidae; genus Romanomermis; species Romanomermis culicivorax. The sequence continues at coordinate 637,033 of CAWUHX010000169.1, read as the reverse complement.
CATTTTACTAAGATTTAAATATCACAACGAATTAACCCATAAAAATAAATAAAATTAATATGACCCTACAGAAAAATAGCTGCTCCATCCATTACAACTAAATTTGAAAAACAAAATGCCAGAGAAAAAAAACAAAGCGAAACTAATTATTTATTAGTGAAATATGTCTTGTAACTCTATCGCACGTTAAAACGTTACAAGTCTTTTTATAATTGTAGCAGTAATACTTTTGTGCAATGCCCAACTTGTACGAGTCGAAAATTCAACAAAAAATGTGCATTAAAATGTATGACTGCACTTGTAACTGACTTGTAGCTGCAAATAAATTTATGCAACGCTGCGCTTGTAAAATTTCTCTTCTAAGACTTGTAATTACTACAAATGCTTTTATGCAACACCAATTTGTAAATAACAGTTGTAGCGCTTGTGAAAATTTCACTTCTAGGACCTGTACTTGTAGCTTGTAGCTTGTAACTTTTATGCAACGGAAATACTAAGTAATTTTTGGCTTGTAGGGCTTGTAACAACTACAAATGTTTTATGCAACAGGTCCCCGAAGAGGATGAACCTAATGGCCTACACAACAAAGCTTTATGAGCAACCAAAATGGTTTAACATCCATCACTTTGGTTGCTCATCAACACTCACTACTCAGTGCTATTTGTGAATCCAGGGGATCAATTGCAATCAGACATTGGCGAAGTTTTAATTCCCCACGAATCAAAAGTATTTGCTTGAGTCATATACAGATGCGACTAGATGAAACTGAAAACTAATCTACTTCATGTGACACCTGCATGTCGCATTCCAAGGTCCATAAATAGATAAAAAATGAAAAATAAAGCAAACAATGTCACCTAAAAGACTAAAATGTGACTAACCCTACTTATAAATTTTAGCAACAGCAAGGAAGCAAATGCGAAAAGCTATTATAAATAATGCTACAAAAGACTCAATTATTTGTGAATATTATACTCGTTTTGAAGAAAAACAAGTTAGAAAGTTATAAAAATTGCAAAATCAAATTGGATATTTGAGTCAACGGACAGGGATAGAAAAAAGATAAAGAAAGAAATTAGAATCAAAGTTGTTAATTTTTACTATTGCTAGGTTTTATTCTAACAGATCATGTCAAAAAAATGAGTTACACAAAAAATAAAATCGTTCCACATAACATTTGCCAGGAGAAGCTGCTAAATACACTCCATAATGCAAAAATGGATAAAGAAATATAGAATGTCATGGAAAATCTCTATGTATCTGCAGATCTCAAGCTGAGGAAATGCAGCAAATTGTTACATAGGTATACAGAACTGTTGGAGCAGGAACAGTAACCAAACGAACTGAGTGTTCAGGTTATAAATACAATGGATGATGACATTATAATGAAAAACATACCCGAAACATGCTAAAAAAGCTAGCTTTTTACTAGGTTTCATGAGAAACAATGGATTTATCGATATTAAACATGATGGTACTGTAGCCTTTCATGGAAAAGAATTAAGGATGGCTAAATATCAAGCTTATTGTATGACCTCTCGAATACTACTGAACTAGTACTATCAATAAGTGTAACTATATTAGAGAATTTTTGTCAAAGTCAGGTATTTCTTTGGACCTGATTGAAAGTAAAAAATACATGAATTATTTGACACTGATGACCATAATGGGGATGAAATAGCCTTACATTGGGATGAATAAATTTATAAATAATCTTGTGTGGAGTTGAGCCTGAAATCAATCCAATTTAGCCGGATGGAAATATGGACTCTATAGGGTGGGAGAGTGTAACGTACCTGCTAAAGCAGTACTGTAAATATGTAGCATACTGTACGTGATGGACATTTATTAGATATTTTTTTATTTTGGCATTTTATCGTCTCAAGGGTGTCTGGGATTCACACCCAAACATCCCTACAAAATTACGTGAAGTACTTTATTTTGATCCGTTCACACCCCGGTAGCCCAATTAAGATGCCCCAATTAATTTGCACAAACGGCAGCTGTTCCCCTAGAACCTACACTAAACTACACATTCCACAGCTACTGTGATCCCCGGTAGAAATCGTAAACAACACCTGCACACAGTAAAATACGTAGAAGCCCCACCAGACAGTAGTCTCAAGTGTAACGGTAGCCGCGGCCCCACAAAACATGTGTATACAGAGAAACCGATACAGGAAGCATGCACAGAAGCACAAAGGTGTGGCCAAGCCCACCGTAGAAAGCAAGTGAAGCACAGAAAGCATACAGTACCAGAAAAGCATTAGAAAGGCGTAACTAAGTAGGCATAAAAAGCATAACAGGAAACGACGATTGGCGGAAGAAGATGGACAGAAGCTTGACCTCCCGCAGCGCCCAGGGAGTGGCCAGAAACGTGGTATAAAAGAAGAAGCAAAGTGTGATTTGATCATTCTTATTCTTGTGGTTTTATATTTTTTCAACTCCCGCGCTCTCCCCGTCCTTTCTTATATATTTGCAAGCGGCCAATTGTTCGAAAGCAACTTAAACCGAGGCCCCCGTTCGTATTATAAATTGAGACGCGTTTTGTATTGTCCACGTTCAAGCGACCGTCGATCCTTCGTATATTTTTTGTATTATCCTACCGCCCGCACCCCGTCCCGTTATTCCGTCCCCCCCGTACCGACCGTTGGTTGAAAGTAAAGTACCTCACACAAATCTGGTCATTACATATTTTGGTGACCGTACCGTTACGTTAACCACTGGAACTCCCTGCCCGCAATTAGGTGTACTCTTATCCGGGCATTTAGAGGCATTAGATAATACAGTAGTAATCATTTCCTACAGTAAGACAGTATTTGTAGAAAGCAAACTGGAAATCCCCTCCAACGAGACATTAAGCGATACATTTAAATGAATACAGCATGAAGCAAAAATTGAAGCATTTAAGCAAAAATCCCAGCGTAAACCAAGAATGACCCACCAAACGCAAGATCATTTAGGAGAAATTGTTAGAGAGCAGATAAACGATTTATTTTCAGAACATTTTCGTACCCTACGCACACAATTGAATCAGAATACAGTAAACTCTACCCTAATAGACGATCTCAGAACAGCAAACATTTGTAATAACATGGCAAATAATTTCTACGGGAAACCTACAGTATTCACGGGCGGCGTGACCCAACATTTTTGTGAATGGAACAAAAGATTAGAACAATTCATGGCACTCCAAGGCATGAAAGATACAGACGTACAGTTAAAGTTGGCATGTTTAGAAATTCATTTAGGAGGAGCTGCATTAGCAAAATTCAAAAGTTTAGCCAATTCCGAAAACCCTCCCCACACATACCAGCAGTATAAAGTCGCATTACAGGCATTTTTCCCAAACAATAGAGATAATGAGCTACATCAACAATTCTTACGCGAAAGAAAGCAAAAGCGATCAGAAACAGTGACTGAATTCTTATTTGATCTAGAACATCTCGCAACCCTCGCAACCCTCGCCCACCCTAACTTTAACACAGACGCACGAGAAATGATCATAAAACCCCCCTTTGTAGAAGGCATACAAAACGAAATCAGGGAAGCAATTAAGTATAGAAGGTTCGCAACTCTAAGAGAAATGTCAGACGAAGCAGCTTACATTGAACAGCAAATTCTTAGAAATGAGTTAAAATCTAACGCCCTCCCCTTCATACCCCCAAAACCCGAATCCATCTTTTCCTTAACCAAAAATACAGACCAACAGGATCTTTTGCATCAGTTAGAACAACAAGTAAAAGATTTACAATTGCAGATCAAACAAAAACCTCATTCCCCACAACAAAGTAGCTACAATATTTTCAGTAACAATACTTTCAGCAGGAATAATGCTTACAGGAACAATACCACCCCTAGGCAACCCACATGCTTCCAGTGTGGACAAATTGGACACGTAGCTCGTAATTGTAAATCAGTAGGCACCCGAAAATCATGTGAAATCTGTTTCCATAATAATCACAGTACGCGTGATTGTAAAAGCCGATGCAACCACTGCTCCCAAACAGGACATAGATCAGATAACTGCCTTTCGAAACCCTACTCCAATTTTCAATGTTTTCTATGCAAGCAGAGAGGTCATACAAGCAGGTATTGTCCAAATCAGCAGAGTCATAACATTCAAAATTGCATTGAGTACAGGCAACCCTAACCCCTTATGGACATTGATGACCCAGCATTTTACTCAAAATTACCAGCCATAACAAACAGCCCTCAGACTACTTTAGGAACAATCATGCCCAACACCCACCGCCAAAGTGAGGAATACGTCCTCGACCTGGACGTACCCGATTGGTGCGCCATGTCACCACCCCCCATGCCTGAAGCCGCAAAAATCGAAAAATCGCCGCCCACCATCCCCGTAGGCTACAAAATCCCCTGCAAGCAAGACACCACGCCGCCCAACACCCCGGAAACCCCATCGAAAACAGGCCGCAACTTAATGTCCCTTTTACACGGCCTGACCCCTGAACCCTACCAATTCCGCACCCACCAAACACTTCTACCAACCCCCACAAGTAAGCAAGTCCAAACCCCATCCCATAACTCAACTTCTAAAGTTTTACAGAATGTTCAGATTGCAAACCGGCCACCCCCACAGCTCAAAATCGCAAAACGACAACACCAAAAGCCCGAACACCAAACCGGCCACAACGAAAACATACAGTGCCCCGCCGCCTCCACTAAAACATTCTATTGGCCGATGTTTTGTATTTTTCTTTGTATAATAATCCCCACATCATGTAGTGCCCAATTTCAGATGTGTGGAACCTCATTGAGCGGTCACTCAGTCAGCATACTAAAACTTGTATCATGCATGCCCCCATCCACAGTAGGCAAACCCGTACAGACATTCGGAAAAATCTATATTCCCTCCACTAAGCCCCACATTACAGACACATACAAATGCAGTGTTCGCAAACGCAAAATTTGTACAAATACAGGATTTTTTGGATCAAAAGGTATTGTCTTGGACCAAACTGAAATGCAAAATCTAACCCCACATGTTTGTAAGGCAATCGTTATAGACAAAGAACACAACGGTCAAAAATTATACGAAACCCAACCAGGATTTTGGTCAACAAATAACTCCCTAAGCGTAGAATACACATGGTGTTGTACAGACCATTGTACCTCGGTCACTAATGTCATCATAGAAATAGGACAAATAGCATCTTGGAATGGAAAATCTATGACAGGTACATTAGGTGACCTGGGGTCATGCAAACCGACATCAGGTCATTGTGTCACAGCCGATGGATCCATTATCTGGAATGAAACAGCATTTGAAAACTTATGCCCCTTCGAATACAAAAACACACATCCCATCAAACTCACACAAACCCACATGATAATAGAAGAACTACAAGGTGCATTCTCGGTTAAAAACACACTATTTTCCAACCCCAATTGCCCAGAAATCCAAGACAGCATTCTAACTGAGCAAGGCATTATTGTACAATTAGACAAAAGCAAACCACATCGTAACGTATTTTTAACCCCAAAAACCAACGAAACTCAAACTACACTCTACGATTTTGATGATTTTGAACCCATTAACCCGAAACTCAATTATCTAGCAGACAAAATCCAGGAATTCGAAATTCAAAATTTCAAAAATGTATGGAATGAATTATGCAGACAGGCACAGCATCACCTTGATCTCGTATGGCAAATTTTGCGTCTTGATGCAACCCTTGGAGCGCGTGCATTCTTACAGAGAACCGACATCATAGCAGAATTCACAGGAGAAGCCCTCACAGTCTGGCCCTGCAAGCAGGTAAACGCATCCAAAGTCTTTTACAACCACAAAATCAACCAAACATGCTACAAACTTTTGCCCATTCTCGTAGGAACCGAACTCATGTTTTCAAATCCAGGAGGCAACGATTTGACCCCTTTTTCACAAACCGTTGACTGCCATCACATGCATGTAGCCCTTTACAAACAGAATAATACATGGGTCAGTGAAACAGGATCCCCGCATGTCACAAATTTACCGTTAGAAATCGTCTGGAACCAAAATTTCTCACTTTTCCATTTTAATACACCCGCCATTTTTCATGATCAACTTGCAACTATTTCAACCAACTTACTCTTTTTGAAACAATACATTTACAAAACTCACACACTCGAAAACGTTGCCCAAAAACTCGTCAATTACACCGCCCAAATCTCTCTCAATTCCGATACAGTTTACAACATGATCTCAGGCACTGGCCAAGCACTCGGAAATACCCTCTCTGGCGCCGGTCAAGGCATAGAACATGTAATAACTGGTACCACCCAAAGTCTCACAGACCGATTAAACAATCTACTCAAAGGACCCCTGCAAATCATTATCAATCTAGCGGTTATTACTGTAGTTATTGCAGGCGTCTTTTATTCCTTTCTCTTTCTTCGAAAATATTTCCCTTCTTCCAAGCATCATGCCACAAATGAACATACATATGAAATACCATCAAACAACAGACATCTACATGAGACCATTCCCCCATCATTCAGCCATGCACTCTTAAAATTAGCTAATCGTCGTGGGGCACAAACACAGCAGAAATACATCCTTGTCGATATTGATACCCCCTGAACTCCTGCAATCGAACTCATTAATCAAATTCACCAATCTGCATCAAATAAGCCACCCCAAAATGTACCTGAGAAACATACCCCTCATATTCCAATCACACTTAACGGCAAATTAATCACAAAAGGCATGATTGACACTGGTGCAGTTTACTCACTCATTGATTCACGGATCGCTCAACTTTTACAGTTAGACATGAAACCCCCGCTAGTCCAAGCAAAAGCAGTAAATAATCTCCCGATCCACTTCGTAGGAACCACTTTCGTCACAGTGACAGCCCAAACAATCCAGGAAACAATCATGGTCCATGTCCAAAAAGATTGCACAGCAGACATCCTTCTAGGCAAAAACTTTCTCAGTCGATTTTCGGAATATACTATCAACAATCAAAAGTCCCAGGTCAAATTTGGCAATGTCATACTACCCTGTGATGGCCTAGAATATAGCCCCCTTTCAACCCGTGGTGGAACTTACTTAGACAAAAAATTAGAATTACCACCCCGTACAGTAACCGAATTTACTGTCCCCTTGCCCAAATCGTACTTACAAGTCAGACAGCTTGAATTCACCCCGAAACCCAAACAGAATCCTAAAGTCCATTTCACAGCTTGTATCTTTGAAAACCAAAACAGTCACATACGCATATCCCTCCTAAACACACAAGAAACAGCCCAAATTCTTTACCCTGGAACATGCATTGGTACAGTCTCATGTTACATCCCAAAACAAGATGCTTCCACTAAAGTAACCCCCTCAACGCAAAACCAGCCCAACCGTTTTGATACATTCACATGGTTAAAAGAAAATGTTAATTTAACCTCCAGTGACCTGACAGAACTAGAAAAAACACAACTCTTATGCCCCCTATCGAAGTATCCTACATTATATGCTAAATCCAAAATGGACGTAGGCCGAACCACTCTTGTTTCACATACAATTGACACCAATGGCTCCCAACCCGTACGTAGACAACTTTATCGGACTTCCCTAAAAGAAAAGCAAATAATACAAGCAGAAGTTGAGCAACTCGCAGCAGCAGGTGTCATAAGCCAAAGTAATTCCCCATGGTGTACTAACACAGTTTTAGTCCCCAAAAAAGACGGAGGCCATCGTTTATGCATTGTTTTTAGAGGCCTCAATAAAGTAACCAAAAAAGATACATACCCCTTGCCCCGCATAGACGAAATTCTAGACACCCTACATGGAATGAAATATTTTACGTCCCTTGACCAATCCAATGCATACTATTCCATTCCCATAGCGCAAGCAGACAGAGAAAAAACAGCCTTTAATTGCTCAGCTGGCCAGTATCAATTCAATTACCTCCCCTTTGGACTCACCAATGCCCCAGCCACATTCCAAAGGCTAATGGATGTTATTCTTTTGGGTCTGCAATGGAACACATGCCTTGTATATCTCGACGATGTTTTGGTATTTGCAGATTCCCATGCCCAAATGCTGGAACGTTTAGACACTATTCTTGCCTGATTCTCACAAGCAGGCCTCAAACTAAACATACAAAAATGCAAATTCTGCCAGACCCAAGTCCAATACTTAGGCCACGTCATTTCTCAGCAAGGCATTTCCCCAGATCCCCATAAGGTACAGGCCATCTATAACATACCCACACCCAAAAGCTCAAAAGAAGTCAGGTCATTCCTTGGCCTACCCTCGTATTATCGCAGATTTATCCCAAATTGCTCTCAAGTTTCTAGCCCACTCACAGCCCTACTCAAAAAGAATTCCGAATTTTCTTGGGGCCCTGAACAGCAAAACGCATTCACTAACCTAAAGGAATTACTCATTCATGCCCCAATACTGCAGCACCCCGATTTCACAAAACCGTTTATTTTGCAAACTGACACCTCGAAACTCGGAATCGGCGCCATTCTCAGTCAGCTAGATAGTAAAGGTCAGGATTGCCCCATTGCTTTTGGGAGCCGCACATTGAAACCCGCAGAACGCAACTACCCAATCACTGAGTTGGAGACCCTTGCAGTAGGCGAATTTGTCAAGTATTTCGGCCCCTATCTTTTCCAGCAACATGTTATTGTACACACTGACCATACAGCAGTTCAGGCAGTTTTACAAAAAGAAAACCCGTCCCCTCTCATCGCCCATTGGGGATAAGCCCTCTCCGGAATTCAGCTAGACATTCGCCCTAAGAAAGGCACTGCTAACCGCAAGGCAGATGCAGTTTCTCGATTCCCCTCACAGACAGCAAAGCAATCCTTTGATATTGAGCAATTAGAAACCCGCCCTGAAATATCCACCATCAATTCTGTTCTTGAGGCTGAAGCAACTGAACAAGAAGAACAACAGAAAAATTTTGCCGAACTCCAATGCACTGATCCAACTGTCAAAGGTATTTTAGCAAAAATCGCCCGAAAACACCCCCTTACCCTGATCAAATTCGCAGTACATCAAAGCATCCTCTTTCGTATAGTCGACAAACAAGCAAAACTATACATTCCCAAGTCGCAAGTCCAGCATCTCATCGCCTCACATCATGACAGCAAATTCACAGGTCATTTTGCTGCTCGAAAAACTTTACACTTGCTCAGACAAAAATATTTTTGGCCCCAAATCAGCCGTGATATCAAACGCTACTGCAAAACTTGCCACCCATGTCAGACACAGAAAGCCCTCCGACACAGAGTGCATGCAAATTTGGTACCCATTCAGCCGACTGGCCCATTTGATCGAGTCGGTGTTGATTGCATGGGACTGTTACCCCTCACTGAAGACTGCAACCGATTCATTGTGGTTTTCATCGATTATTTCACAAAGTATGTAGAGGCATTCCGGACCCCTGACATCACTGCAGCCACTATTGCCAAGTTATTCGTAACCAAAATTGTTTGCCGTCATGGGTCCCCAAAAATCATCCATTGTGATCGTGGCTCCGATTTTGTCTCCGATCTCTTCTCACGGATAACTAGTTTATGCAACACTCAGAAAATTCATACCACCCCATATCATCCCATTGCCAATGGGGAAGTTGAGCGTTGCAACCAAACGTTAGCCACCCGTATCCGCATGTACATCAATTCAAATCACACTGATTGGGACACTTATCTCCCATATGCGGTTTTTTCGATCAACATTCATAAAAATGATAGCACTTCGTATCCCCCATTTGAATTACTCCATGGTAGACAGGCTAATCTGCCATCAGACGCAGCCTTAAACTTTTTCCCTATGTCCTACATGGTTGATTTAGACGATTAGGCCCTTTGTGTAAAATCACATTTTACAGAAGCACTCTCAACCGTGCAGAAAAGTTTGCAAAAAGCCCAAGCCCACTATACCCGTCAGTATAACAAGCATGCTCAGAAGATACATTACAAGGCAGGTGATCTTATTCTTTATAAAAATCGCTCGTGTAAACAAGGGTTGACTCCCAAATTCCTCCCTCGCCAAAACAGGCCCTATACAGTTACAAATTTCATGTACCCCAACGTTACACTCAAACACCCCCATAAGAATATTACATTTACGGTGAATGTAAACGAGACAACTCCTTTCTACCCTCGGAAAGCAACTATCGAAACTGCCCCTACCCCTCCTCAACCTCGAAAGCCTTGAATGAGGACGTTCAACTCCGGAAGGAGGGAAATGTAACGTACCTGCTAAAGCAGTACTGTAAATATGTAGCATACTGTATGTGATAGACATTCATTAGATATTATTTTATTTTTGCATTTTATCGTCTCAAGGGTGTCTGGGATTCACACCCAAACATCCCTACAAAATTAGGTGAAGTACTTTATTTTGATCCGTTCACACCCCGGTAGCCCAATTAAGATGCCCCAATTAATTTGCACAAAGGGCAGCTGTTCCCCTATAACCTACACTAAACTACACATTCCACAGCTACCGTAATCCCCGGTGGAAATCGTAAACAACACCTGCACACAGTAAAATACGTAGAAGCCCCGCCAGACAGTAGTCTCAAGTGTAACGGTAGCAGCGGCCCCACAAAACATGTGTATACAGAGAAACCGATACAGGAAGCATGTACAGAAGCACAAAGGTGTGGCCAAGCCCACCGTAGAAAGCAAGTGAAGCACAGAAAGCATACAGTACCAGAAAAGCATTAGAAAGGCGTAACTAAGTAAGCATAAAATGCGTAGCAGGAAACGACGATTGGCGGAAGAAGATGGACAGAAGCTCGACCTCCCGCAGCGCCCAGGGAGTGGCCAGAAACGTGGTATAAAAGAAGAAGCAAAGTGTGATTTGATCATTCTTATTCTTGTGGTTTTATATTTTTTCAACTCCCGCGCTCGCCCTGTCCTTTTTATACATTTGCAAGCGGCCAATTATCCGAAAGCAACTTAAACCGAGGCCCCCGTTCGTATTATAAATCGAGACGCGTTTTGTATTGTCGACGTTCAAGCGACCGTCGATCCTTCGTATATTTTTCGTATTATCATACCGCCCGCGCCCCGTCCCGTTATTCCGTCCCGGTCGTACCGACCATTGGTTGAAAGTAAAGTACCTCACACAAACCTGGTCGTTACAAGAGTAATTAACAACAGAGGTCAACATTGACATCACATGCCAGCCATTGCATTCCAGCCCTTGGTATTTATGGTGTCTGATGATCTAGTAAGTATGGGACTAATAGAACTGGCAAACTAGCTAACTACGAGCCGGTGAAGTTAGGGTTGAAAGTCTCAAAGATGATGGGATACGGGGGGGGGGGGGATGGGTGGAGATTTCAGTTTGGGAATGCATGGCGCAGGCTGCATCTCCATAATATTTATCATATGAATATATATAGACTTTCGAGAAAAGAGATTTTGTTAAGCGAATGCCTAACTTTGATTTTGTTCCTCAAGTTTCGGACCCGGACCTGATATTCTTAAAACTCCTGACCTGCACTGGATGTTTTCAAAAGATGCTACCCAATACATTTCCAACGTAGATTGAATTTTTTCAACTTTTTTTAGAAATGGAAAATCGTCGGCTGCTAACAACTCTGTGACGGAAGATTTTGAGGTTTAAAGTTTACAAAAAAAAATGGTTAACTTTTGTAAAAGAATTTACACTTTTTTGTAGAAACTTTTTTCCAAATTTTTTCCTGGCCAAAAAAATCGATATAAAGAATGCCTCATAAATGAATCGGAAGCCAAATTGAACACGAGTACACTAGTTGCGACTTAAACGGTGGTGAGAATGATTAAATCTTCAAAAACTTTTTTAAAAGTTTCAATTTTTAAAAAGTTAAAAAGCTATTCTTTCACATTTTCCTATCCCTTTTTTGTTTTTGTTTTTTGGGCTGTTTTCTTTTTTTTGTTTTACTTTTCATTCTTTATTTTTCTTTTTTTCAGTTTAATCTTTCTTTTATATTTTGTTGTATTGCATAACTTTTTCCGCATTTTTAATCGATTTGTCTCTTCTACGCTTCTTGTTATTGTTTTCTGTATTTTGTTGCTACTTTTATGCCGTGTTCTTTATTCATATTTGGTTTATATTTTTCGTCATTTTACTGTATGACTTTTTTGCATTTACAGCAACATTGTTCTTTTTTACGAATTTTCGCTCCTGTTTTGTCTGTTTATTCTTTTTTTTGATTTTGATTTCTGTCCCTCTTTCTTTTTCCTACCTAAGTAGTCTTTGCCCTAGGTTTTTTTGTTGTCGTGTTTTTTGTTTTGTTTTCTTTTTTTGTGTTTTACTTTTCATGCTATGTTTTATATTTTTTTTGTTTTATGTTTTTTCATTTTTTACTGAATTGCTGAATTTTTTCAAATCTGCTGTTGAGTTTTTCCTTTTTAGGTTATTTTGTTACTGCTGTTTGTGTTTTGTTGTATATTATGTTTAAGTTTTTATGCTTTGTTTTTTCCTCCTAAATTTATGTTCTTCCGGACTTTAACTTTTTTTTGTTTTTTTTAATTTACTTAGCATTTGATTTTTTGATTTTTTTGTCTCTGTTTTTGTGTTGTATTGTTTTTTGTTGTTCTGTATTTCACTTTTGTGCTGTGTTTTTTATTTTTCTTTATTTCGTGTTTTTTGAATTTCAACAAATTACCCAACTTTGTTTGGATTCACTATTAATTTGCTTGTTTTTTTTGTTCCAGTTTTTGTGTTTTACCTTTTTTTGGTCGTGACGTTTATATTTTTTCTTCAGTGTTTTTTCTGGAGTCTTTGCTTTTGTTTTTACTGCTTATATATTATCGTATAGTTTAAGGTTTTATTTTTTTACTTTTTTTGCCAGTTTTTGTTTTCCTTTGTTTTTTGGTTTGTCTTTACTATTTGCTCCTTTTTTCAGCTTCTCGTTTTGTGTCTTACTTCACCTCTCATGTTTTCTTCCTGTTGTTTTTTCGATTTTTTCTACATTTACTGTTGATTTGTTTTTTATAGTTTTTTCTTTATTTTTCATCTTTTTTTCGTTATAGTTGCGTTCTTAATGGTGCTCAAATGTTCTCAGTGTTGATATCGTGTTTATATATTTTTATTTTTTGATTTCAGTGTTTCGGCTTACTTGTTATTTATTAAACCTTTGCAAATGATCTGTCCCTCTATCTATTAAGAACAAATTTTTATTTCTATTGCCTTCTCTCTTGCTGAATTATAGGTGGCTCTATTTCGTTCTTCGATCTATTTGTTCGACTTGCCAATAATTTGCTGATCGGTGCCCTCGCCCTCAATATTTATGCAGCTGCTCTATCTGTTTTGAAACTTAATGGCATATTTTATTTCTAATATGTCAGGCGGACGGCTCACTTGGACGAAAATATGGCCAAAAATATTTGAATAAACGATCACAAAAAGAATCCATGCAAAAACAAAAAACACAAACCGAGTAGCTATGAAATTCTAAAAATGTACAGAATAATGAAAATATACAATTTACCATATTTTATACAGGATTGACTATTTTATGGAGGTTTTACTGTAGGGAGAAAAGTTGGAAAAAGATGGTTGTATCTATTTAGGTCTAATTTGGTACATAACAATCAATCACTATTTCGTAAAAAATGGAAATCTTATCTGAACGGTCAAAGCATTGATCCAAAGTGGAGAAAGTTGAAATCAATTTTGAACAGGAACAAGTGATACCTGGTTGAATTTTTTTTCAATTTTGTTGCCTTTCATGCAAAATTTAACTTTCCGAGAACGTTTTTTCCTCAACATATCAAAGTCAGAGAATTGGCTCAAAAAGAAAAATTCAGTTAAGATGAAAACTTTTCGAAGATCACTTTTTCTGCTGAGTCCCACTTCATACTGTTCATAGCACCAATAATTCCCTAAATCTCATAACATATATGAGCATTAGAACTTTGAAAATGGGAATATTTTGTTGAACAGTAAACATGCTGATAGCAGCTGCTGATCAAATAAAAAGCTAATAGAACCCTAGTAGAGCTCAACACTTTGCAGCGTCACTCATTTTCTATTTCGAACCAAGCTCGGGTACAATTCGAAGCCATTTCATCGCAAGCAGTTATTACTACCACTACGTAGCAGTACAATGATTTCAACCCCATGGGTGTCGATCTTCTTGATTTTGGTCCCTTTGTCCTTCGCCGCTGGTCGAGCCTTGGATGTAGTTGAGGAAGGTATGTTTTAAATGAAAATTGTACACGATTTGGATGCACTAAAGAATTTTTTTCGAAGGATATTTCTCTGATACAATCAGAATTACAACAGGAATTCTTAGAAAAATCATAACGAGAAACAAGATTTTCATAAAGAATAAGTTGTGGTCATTACGTGCCATCTTATCCAAGTTTACATGTGACCAAATGCTGTATGTTATCCCATAATTTTGGTTGATATGTTATTTGGGATATTGTCGAACATGACCAGAACTCTTCAAGTTCAAACTGTTAGTGGACAAACAATACATCATTTGCAACTCAGAACCACTAGTGCATTCTGTTCAGAAACAGATTCAGTGTGAGAAACTCAGATGTAATGAACTTAAAGCGCATCATCCTGGATCATTTTTAGACTATCGTGATATACAACCTAGCTCATGTTCAATTGAAAATGCCTGTTGTAGGAAAATTTGAGATTTCCACTTTGAGAGACACACAAATTTACATGGAAAAATACATGAAAAAACTGACATTCTAAGATCCTATCCAAATTTTATTTCAAAAGCATGGCTGCATTGAAAAATTTCAGTCGAATAGTGATTTGTTGTAAGTAGTAATACTCAATAGCCGAAAGTTCAGGTGGTGATAAGTCAACAACAATTTGAATTTCGAAAAAATTGTTCAAAATCCACACAGACAGAATGGGCATTTATTGTTGTTAGTGAACTTTACCCCAGCTAGATTTTCCTCGACGTCAAAGTTGAAGCATCAAATGTTGTCAAGTTTAAACAATGGTATATCGAATCGGATATAAGTTTGCATCAAATAAGTTTCAAGTTCTTCTTTTTTGACAACTTCATGATAGATTGGTCTGACGAAACAAAGTCATCTTTCTTACTTTTGAGCCAACGATTTGAGTTTTGGGGCATGAGGCTTCTTCTGATTTCGAATCAAGTCGCAAAAAATTAGATGACAGAGAAAAATTTTGTCTTAAGCTATGATTGCATAAAATTACTTCAATCTCTGAAAAGTTAGTTGAAGTCTTTTTCTATAAAATGCTTCTAAATAGAAAAAAGCGACAAATCAGTAACGTCGTCAAAATCGTTTGCATTGAGGTCTTACTGTAAAACTTTAACTAGAAAAATTGTTAAGGCTTAGGTCAGTATGCTCGTAAATTTTCTGTCCAGTGTGATATATTGTTTATTAGCAAACTGTGAAAATCTGAAATACTACTTATTTTCCGCTTTCATTATTTAGAAGCATTCCAAAAAAACATACTATAGTTGTTCCAATCACTCTGAGAACAAAAGTTTTTTGAAATTTTAGTAGCGCTTATAAGTGCAAAAATCATTTGATGAACCTGATTTTTTCTTTTGTACATTAGAAATTTATTGAAGAGTGAATGGAATAAGATCATTTCAACCAATTGATTTGCTTTTAAGTGCGGAATTGACTTTCTTGAAAGTCAACTCTTTGATGCAGCTGGAATTTCAGTTATGTTTGGCGCAGCTGGGTGGGCTGGACCTCACTCTGGCCGTAAGTTGTGCGTAAGGATTTCTTCACACATTCAATCAAGTGTAGATGCTTTTCGATGATTTTCACCCAATTGTCGTTCACCCAGTTTTCATTCACACAATTGTCGGGATTCCATCTACTACATTTTCCCATAACTTTTGACCTTCCGTTAACACAGTTTTGCATTGGTGGGATGACTACTACTGTAAGTATATCCCCAACAAATTGATGGCCTCTAGCTCTTCTGAGGAACCCCCACTGTTTGTAAGAATGAAAGCCATGTCGTTTTTTGCCTGGCACAAGTCCGATAAAATGTTTAACAATTGTTTTTAGATGTTGCAAGTGAAAATTTAACTTTAATACAAAAATAATGTATGTTAAAAGAATGCTATCAACTAATTAGTTTAAAGAAAATAAATTTCCACGATTTTTGTTTATATTTTCCACTAAATTAACTGTTAAATCATTTAAATAGTGACTTTCAACGCAGTGGTGCAACACATTGCCCAAAAATTAAAGTTCTCAGCTTTGTTAGTTCAAAAAATGGGAAAAACAGCAAAACAAAATTCTAAAAATTATGTTAACAGATTTTGCTCAAAATTGATTACTACAGTTTAAATTCACTTGGTGCTGTTTTTTGTCATTCTTTCGTCCGAATCGTCGCACTTGTTCCCCATTGTAATTTTCCAACTGTAAATAAATTTCGCTGATCAAATCGTATCTTTTATAGGTTACCCTCCTTTATCATTACTTCTCTCATTTTAGTAATTGTTGTTGCCAGCATCTGAAACACAAAATAAGAACAAATCACATAGGTTCAAGACACGATTTTTGAGAGGATTCAGCTTAGTTATGATAAGTAAAACATTAAACCTAACTGAAAATCACATATTTGGTATAACTTGACGTGCTTGGAATGACAATGATATTCATTTCATCTGAATAAAAAAACCCGCATAGCTACAGTAAGACGAAAGTTGGAAATTCTCGATTCTTTCGATTTTCGACATATAATTTTTTAACTTTTGCAAGTTTAGGTACGTCAGACATCGCGTTCTGAAAATTCACCTAAAATTTGGCCAATGGATGGGCACAATTTACTGTAGTGTAAAACTTGGCCAACTATTCATTTCCCTCATATCTTCTTCCTATCATCTTTGTTTACCAGCGTGAATGAATTACATTAATCAGCCAGCCTATCAGATACCTAATCCTCCATGTATGCTCCGGTCGCCAGCAGAGGATGAGCCTTATGGCCTACACAACAAAGTTTTATGAGCAACCAAAATGGTGGAACATCCATCATTTGTTTTGCTCATCAACACACATTACTCAGTGCTCCAGGGGATCAATTGCAATCAGACATTAGCGAAGTTTTAATTCCTCACGAATCAAAAGTATTTCCTTGAGTCATATACAGATGCTACTCGATGAGACTAAAAACTAATCTATTTCATGTGGCACCTGCATGTCACATTCGAAGGTCCATAAATAGAGAAAAAAATGAAAAATAAAGCAAACAATGTCACCTGAAAGACTAAAATGTGACTTACCATACTTATAAATTTTAGCAACAGCAAGGAAGCAAATGCGAGAAGCCATTATAAATAATGCTACAAAAGACTCAATTATTTGTGAATATTATACTCGTTTTGAAGAAAAACAAGTTAGAAAGTTATAAAAATTGCAAAGTCAAATTAGATATTTGAGTCAATGGAACAGAGATAGAAAAAAGATGAAGAAAGAATTTAGAATCAAAGTTGTTAATTTTTACTATTGCTAGGTTTTGTTCTAACAGATCATGTCGAAACAATGAATTAGGCATAAAATAAAATAGTTCCAATTCAAATTAGCCAGAATAAGCCGCAAAATACACTCTATAATGCAATAGTGGATAAAGAAATGAAGAATGTCAGAAAATCTCCATGTATCTGCAGATCTCAAGCAGAGGAAGTGCAGTCAATTCTTACAAGGGTATACAGAACTGTTAGAGCAGAAACAGAAACCAAACGAACTGAGTGTTCAGGTTAAAGATATAATGGATGATGACAATATACCGATAAACATACCGGAAACATAGGTTAAAAAAGCAAGCCTTTTACTAGGTTTCATGAGATACAATGGATTCATTGATATTAAACATAATGGTACCATAGCGGTTCATAATAAAGAATTAAGGATGCCAAAATATCAAGCTTATTGTTTGACCTCTCCAGTACTACTCAGTCAAGATTTTTTTGGGCCTGATTGGAAGTAAAATAAGAGAAGAAAAAAAAATTTGAAAAGGGTCAGTGATGTCATTTTTTATGTAGAGAATGGTTTTTTTTCGAAACAAAAAAGGCCCATAGCGCCAATTTTTTGGTCGAAAATAATCATTTTTCGGCCATCAAACGGTCAAAAATTTCAATTTTAACATAAAATGATCAAAAATTGTAATTTTATGGAAGTCGATTCTGATCTTTCAGCAAAAGACGATCGATTTTATCTGCAGTTGAGATCATTTTGGAGGGTACTCACCTTTCAAAATTTTCAATCGTATAGACAGTTCTCGACGACTGCCTCTCCCAACTTCCAGTTGTTGTTAGCTTTGAACAAACAACGGTCGAAAACTTCAATTTTTGGACGCGTGATTTGTCTATTTTTTGGTCAAAAGAATGCATTTTTGAGCACTGACTAGGCCTCTCCCACTTAAGTTCAAAAAGTTGTCTACTCCCTCGCTCTAAAAATGAATTTTATCCTGTACTCAATGAATCAAACATCTTACAGGTATGCGATTAAAAAGTTCAATTTCCCGGTGGAAATAATAATTTTTGAGGAAAAAATGAGCGAAATGGTCAATTTTTTGACAGTTGAGTTGGGGAAAAATTGTCAACGAGGTCAATTTCTTGGGCTCCCTCGTTTTTATGGTTTTGTAGGTGAAAACTAGTTTGACAACTCAGCTGCTGAAAAATTCGCTCTCAATATACAGCATTTTGTAATTGAGAGGGCCGTTGTTGACAATCATAAAAAATTAATATTCATACTATAGCGCATAATCTTCTTCAATATTGAACATTGTGGAATAAAATAGGTGTAATTGTGGAGGATAATTAATGGTTTCTAAATATTCGAGACTTTTTTAGAAAATTAAATTCAGTTAGTCAATATCCCTCACCTGAGAATTCCGATTTTGCCCATGTTTTTTGTTATGGATTCATCCACAGATTGTCACAGAATTTTACCAAAAAATGAATGGCGCAAACTGTAGTGCTTTTCTAGGGCTTTCAATTAATACTTGTTCCACGAAAATCATCTGCATACTCTAACTCAAGGTTTGCAAAAACCCTGAAAATAAAAAAGTTAAAGAACTCACCACTCTCTACACTCTGAAAATTTTTTGGTAGGATTAACCCGAAAAAATAGGGTGAAAATAGTTGCCTCATAAATTACAGGTACTGACAACCCGAAAATTACATGACGTGTTAACCTATATTTTTCACGTTAGCAAATAGAATGAACCCGAAATTTCCAGGTTGGCTCAAACTAAATTTTCGAACCTCCAACTTAAAATTTTCGGGTTATAATGACTTTTTTCACACACGTGACCAGTTAGCATCAACTTGAAATTTTCGGGTAAGATCAACAGGCTGTTTGGTGAGCAACCTGGTATTTTCGGGTTGTGATAACCCTAAATTCGACACAAATCCTCATTTTATAGGTTCCTGTGCCCTTAATTTTGCTGGTCAGTATTACCTGAAATATAGAAGTTGGGAAAACCCTTTGGTCACTAGTTTTATATTATGAACAAAAGAGGTAATTCTAAGAAAAACAAAAGTTAAAAGTATCATAATAAAGTACAAGCATTGTTAATATTGCACACTGGTCACGATTTTGAACACAATAAGAAGTGAAACTGATGAGATTATTTTATAAAAACGAGGTAACAACACGAGAAAAAAATCACGCAGAAATGTTCAACCATTTCAACAAAGTACACACTTTACAAGATGGCTGATGATCGCACCATCACGCTTTTATCATAGCTAATTGACACATTTCTAAAGATAGGCACGAATATTTGAGATTGAACACAAAATGGAATGCAAGAAAAAACATTAAGGCTTCACTGAAACTCCATAAATTTCACATCAAAATTTGCTTCTCAACGATAAGAAGATGCTCACTTTTTTGGACATTTTGCTAATCTGTGTCATTCTGTTGAGGAACCCTGTATTATACTGCACGATATTCTTACCCGACTTTTCATCCATCAAATTTTTGAGCAATATTCGACTGAAATATGCACTGTAAAATTTTTTTTACTATATGAATAATCAAAAATGAAAATTTTGCACTTTTCCCAGGTCATTTGGCAAAAAATATTCCTTCCATAGAAATTCCAGTGAACACACCAGTTTTTTATAGCTGAAACCGTTCCTCTTTTCAACTGATGAGGAGTGAAAACTTCTCAATAGGCAGCTGACCATAATTTGGAATGACAGAAGCAGGTGAAATAGATTTGTTATATCTTGGTCTGGTCGGGGCGGAGTTGATGCGGCGTGAGCAGGATTGGGATTCCGAGGTTGCGTCCTTAATGTACGTGCGTCCCACGCCCACGTTTACCCGATTACTTAATTACTAGTACTTAAACCCCGACAATAATTACCCCAACAATTAAAGAAAACCTAGTTTCTTTAATTGTCTCCCTTCTTTCTCACTAACTAAAAATAAAGGGATTCTCCTACCTATTTATTATGATACAATAACGTACGAAAAACTTACGTGACCAAAACGTTACGGGCGAGACGAAAAATAAAATGACAATAATAAATCTACTCCCACGCACGGGCGAGTAAAGACGAAAAGGCGTGGTGGGAGGCGGTTAATGCGTACTAGTGGTGGCCGGCGGGGCACACAACTAGTAAAGAAAATAAAATACACGTAAAGTATACGTAACGAATAATGTGTAGAGAGAGACCAGCGCACGCGTACCGACGTGCGCTACAGTAAGATGGCCACTGGTGGTCCGCGTTGCTCTCTCCACTTGCCACCTGCGGGCCTGTGACGCGTTTTGACAAATAATGAAAAATCGGCGGAAAACACACTACAACACCCCTCCCCCCTTGCAGTAGATCGCCCTAAGCGATCGTCAGGAAATACCGAAAAGAACATGCAAGGGGAAGGGCTCCGCCACTACAGGCCGTCGCCGGGGTTGCCGAAGAGTCTTCGGCGTCACACAGCGGGGCCGGCGGAGTTGTTGGGGTAGTTTGAGCCGATTTTTGGGGCAGCGACCATAAGCCCAGCGGCGGAGTGTACGGACAAAACGGGGCAAGTGGGGGCGTGTAGCGGGCCACCGGCGGTCAACTTACTGTGTGCTTGCAGCGTCGGCTGCACGTGCGCTGGAAACTAGTACAAAAATATAAAGCAAAAACGAGATTAAAAATGAAACAACCGGATCAAAAAATGAGGTTAAGAAACACAAAAAACGAAGAAAAAACAATGTTACTGTACAAAAGCTCTTGTCAATGGCGGCGGCGATAACGGGTGTCGGATGCGGAGCGGTGATTTCGTTGCGGATCGCGGCGGTCGCGTTCGTTTCGGCGGTAGCTATCGTAGCCGTGGGGATCATACGGGTCGTCGTGACCATCAAAACGGACGTTAGGGTAGTAACGAGATCGACCGTAGTCAGAGGGATCCCGGCGGCGCGACGATGAGGTTGAGGTTTGAGGTGGAAGTGGCGATAGCGGGTTCACACCGGGTGCTGGCAATTGAGTGGCAATTAACGACGGTTTGTCGGACGGCGTCCCTGTTGGCGGCAACGGTCGTGGTGGCAGAAGATTCCACCGGGCCGAAAAGTCGTGCCGACGCAGCAGGGGCGCGGGGCGATCCGTCTCGCTGTGGTATTGCAAATAAATTCTTCGAATGTCGGCGATTTCGGGCGGCTGTGGAAACGGTGCGTAGCTCGGATAAGCCATCCAGCTGTCGATAAGTCCGACAGCGGTGTTATAGGCTTGGAGCAGGCACGAAGGATTATCCAGGCCGCGGGCTTCGTAAAGGAAAAGAGTCAAGTGGGCGGTGTGAACGGCGTCAACGACACCGAGCTCCTCAGCCCAGAGACTGGCGACCCATTTCAATATCACGGTGGCAACGGCGTGCGAAATCGGTGGTTGTTGTTCTACGTATGAGGGGCGGTAGTGGTCGCGGAAATATTGGTACAACGCCAGCGAAGCGTTCGTGGCGCGTATGTGCATGGGCATTGTGATGTGAATGCGAAGGCGCCCGAAAAAATTGATCAGCACCATCTCCTGCATTGTGCGTGGTGAGAAGAATTCAACGGCCGGGTCAATATGTGGCGGATAGCCCGGCGTGACAATCGTAACGGCGTGCGGCTGATCGGTAGTACGAAATCGCGTATAGTTCGGCAAGTGCGTAGCCTCGCTAGGCAACCGGGGCTTGATTGCTGGCGCGGAACTTGGTGGCAACGGAACTCCAAGGACCGGTTTGGTGGCGATGATCATTTGCGGCTGTTGGACCGCAGTAACCGGAGCCGACGTCGGTGCCGTAGGCGGCAGCGACGTGGTGTGGGTTACCGTGGTCGTTATGGCGGTTGTCGGAGCCGTAGGCGGCTGCGACGATACTGTAGGCGTAGTCGAGGGTGTTGCGGGCTCCACGTCCATAGGAGGCGGCGGGAGCGGAGCTTTAAATTCATCTTTCGGCGGATTTTTTAGAGCTTCCAGGCGGCGCTGAATTTCGGCGTCTCTGTGCAAGGGGCTAATATAGTCGGTTAATTTCGTAGGTGAACGGCGGAAACCGTGGCGATAGTGTTCTTCGTAGAAACCCGTCGTGTGCACTTTACGGGTTTGTTCGCTCTGAGTACGATGCGGCAGTGCGTCATCGCGGCGTTCGTGTTGGCGGCTTTCCCTGCCGGTGGCTGGAGTTTGTTTCGTGTCTTTACGGTGGCGGTCATCACGAGAATGAGATTCGTGGTGTGAACGGTGGCTGTCTGGCTTGTGAGCAGGCGGCGGTAACGTTGCCGACGCTGCTGTTTTGGAAGAATCGCGTTTGGGTTTCGGCGTTGACGTAGCGTGCGAAGAACGTTCGGCTTCCTCGCGGGTTCTTTGCTTATCGCGTTGTTCACGGCGTCGAGTGGTACGCTCGCTGGGCGTTCGGCCGCGCTCAGCACGCGAGGTGCTGGGTGGCGGCGTACGCCGTGTACTCGGTTCATCCGATGTTTTCATCTTGTGAGATTTTCGGTACGCCGATTCGTCCTGGAGTTGTTGTTTTTGTTTTATCGAATGTTCATACCGACCGGGTCTTCGGATGGGATTACCATAGCGATCTAAAGCCGGCACGGACGTGCTGGATGCCTGTGGGGTATGGACATCCACAGGCGCCGTCGGCGGCGGTAGAATCGCTGGTTGCGGCGGTTGCGATATGACCGGCGGCGGTAACGGGGCCGGTGGTTGCGTGACGGGTTGGGCCATCGCAGGAGCCATTTGAGCGACTTGCGGGGCCGGAGCGATCAACGTCGGTTGTGGCAACAAAATTTCTTGTATTCGTTCTTTCAACGCTTCGGGGAAATCTTTCCATTGATGTTCGGGAAATAACATACCTGGCGGCGGTGGCGGAAAATGATGCGCGGCCAGTGCTGCGGCCAAAGCGTCCCATTGCGGAGCTGAAATAAACTGTTGCGAAAAACGTACAGGAGCACTATACCTGGCTGCGGCAACAGTAGCAATAAGCGGAGGTCCCGGCAAAAGGGCCGGCGTTGCCAAATATATTCGTGGATCCACGGCGGGTGCCGTGGTGATAGTCGCAGCGGCTGGTTCCATAGAGGCGACGTCCATAGACGTGGATTGATCCACCGTGCTCTCTTCGGGTATGTCAGTCAACATTTGTTCTGACGTCATAGTCTCGGAGTCAATCGCGGCGGGTTGGACGGGTGTGGATTCGTCCATCGGGGCCGGAGCGATGTTAGAAATTTCATCGAGCGTCAATTTCAGGAAATCGTTGATTTGTGTGGCGGTTGCGGTAATATCGGAAGGCGCGGGTACCATAGGAAGGGCCGACACGTCCGTTGACGGCGGCAGCTTCGCTATGTTGAGATCGAAGATTGGCGTTTCAAGGAGTTCATCGTCGGCGGGTTCAACTTCGACGTCGATAGGGCGGTCGAGAAGTTCCTCGGCGGTGAGCGTGTGCACCGAAGCCGTAGTCGGCATGGGGTACGCATACACCGGCGCGGGGAACAAAAGACGGTTTTGGTGGTCGATGAGCGCGATGAACGTTGAATAAAAATGGAAACGGCTATGTGGATTGGCCGTATAATCGTTTTCATCGATTTCAACTTCTTCGACCGACGTTTCCATGTGGAAGTTTTCGTCGAACACGATCGGGCGTAACGCGAAGCGGTTGCAGATGTACGTGCTTGGGTCGGCCGAAAAACTGGGCTCGCGTTCCGGAATGCGGTTCATCCAAGTCGTGAGAAGCGAATTGGGGTTGCCGTCGCTGCGGTACCACATGCATTCGTAGAACATGGCGCATGTATCTGGCGTCATCGATTGCGCGTGGCGGAGGAGGACGTCGTTGACCCAGGCGTATTCCGCGGCGGAACATGGTGAAGCTAGGAGCGCGGCTAACGGCATAAAAGACGTTAGCTTCCGGAACCATTCTCCATCAATCTGTAAAAAGTTAAGGATGGTTGAAGGGTGATAACGATAATGGGTACCGTTATAAGTGCGCTCTCGTAGGGGTTGGTCGGCGGCTACGCGTTCGGTCCAAAGATCTTCGACTTCGTGGGGAAGCGGCGGCAAGTTGGGATCGTTGTAAGGCATACGATCGCGGACGGCCAACTTGTATATCGGTGAAAGCGGAAAGTTGAGCAGCTCGATGATTCGATGAATAATATTGCTTTTCATAGCTGACGTGACGGCTGCTTGAAGACGTTTGGGATCATCGAACACCGATTGTGGTTTTAGAGCCGGGTCTTCGTCGTCGGAGACGTCTGGTGACTTGTTCCATTCGTCCTTCTGTTTCTTTTTCTTCTTTTTCGGCACTTTCGGAACAGGGAGAAGCTTCGGGTGAGTTGTCCGCGTCAAGGATTTGACATCTTTGAAGCCGTTGGGAACCGTTCCTAAACAGAAAGACCGACCGTGGTCGGACGATGTGCAGTCATACATAAAAAATTTATAAGCCGAAAGAACTTCATCTCGCATGATTGCGGGCAAGGCCACTTGCGACGTAGTCGGGTAGATCCGGTTGGCGTAGTCGGGAGGCAGGACATCCGACAGCGCGACGTTGTGAAACGTGGCGATGACGTACTCGGCGAGATGGTCGATTTCGGCGGCGTCCAACGAGTCGTGGGGGAACAACGCGGGCGCCTTGTAGACCTCGGGGATGAAGCCGTAACGACCAAATGCCAAGAACAATAGCAGCGGATAGTAGGCGTCGAGGGCCGCGTATGCCAGGACGTCGGATTGTAGGAACGACGTTGTTGGATTGTTGAAAAAGCGGAGAGCGTGGGGAAAGCGTAAAGTGAGCTTTGACACGTCCAGCGCCCACATTGCGGAAACTGTGGCTTTGAGCGTGCGTTTTTCCGGGAAGAAACCGATTCGGCGTGCCAACTCGTACAATGACGGAGATATGTCGATATTGCGAATGACGCGGTACGCGTCGAAGTGGATCGCTTTCACGACGGGGTCTTTGTTCTTCTTTTGCCGGTCGGTGCGAAATTGAGTGCCCAGAAGGGCGTAGATTCCCGCCCAGTCGTCGGCTCCATCGAAGGAAACTACGATGGTGTGGTCGCCGTCGACTAGGGCGAAAAGCGCGGTCCAGTCTTCTGGGGTGGCGGTGAACGTTTCGAAGACGAACATCGTGCCATTTGGAAACGCGAGTTGAACGTAGCGGGGGTAACTAGACGCGTTGGGGTCGGCTGGCATTTGAACTGTGCATTGAAATTGTTTGAAGTCGGCGGCTGAGATGGATTCGGTGTCAAAGCCGACCAGCGTGTATCCACGGAAGTTTGGTGTGGGTTGGGCGGCCAAGGCCTGCCCCAAACTTCCGGGTGAAAGGAAAATCGGCGGCGGCAAGACGTTCGGGGGTCGCGCGTACATGGAAATGTACCACGACTCCAAATCGGCGACGCGAGTTAGGCGTTTGACGTTGTTTTCTAAACAAGAGCGAATGCGATACTCATCAGTGACACATGGGACGCCACGTCGAATGAACGACATGGGGTTTAAAGGATGATGTAAACATGAACGAAGGGGAAAGCGTGGTGGTGTTGTCAATTCGTTAGAAGTACACATGCTTTGAGGCGGCGTTGGCTTGGGCAGCGATGTCACCTTGATGGGCGCACTTGGACAACTGGATCGGGCTACGATAGCGAGATAACGAGAGTTGTGGTATGCGGGAATCAAGGCAGCGGCCGGTTGTGGACTGAGAAGGCCACAACTTGACGATGACGGGATCGCGGCGGCTGACCATGGAACTCTGACCCAAGACTACAGAGGGGGAGAAACTCATGGGGTCCCAAGCAAAAGCATGCAAGTATAAGCAGCAAAAGCATAAAATTAGAAAATACCGTCGCAGGCGAAACTTAAATCGTTCTGGTGGGGCTGCTGTTCGGCCCAGCGGACGTAACGTTCGTTTACGTTTATCGATTCGCGGTACGGGGGAGGGTCGTCGGCCGTGGAGGATGATGCGGTCGACGGCGTCGTCATATTTAAAAATAAAATTTTTGAGAGCGGCTGGAAAATGCGACTATTGCTGATGGAAGTGAAAGATGGAAATGAAATAGTAAAAAGAATCAGCCGCTGAAAGGTGAAGAAAGTGTAAAGTAGGAAAATGCAAACACTATCATTACGAAAAGCAACACAAACACCACTATGTTAATGGAGAGTAAAATCAACCTTTCCCAATTAGTCTTATGAGAGTGATAGCGGCCAGGGTCGGGCGGAAGTAAACCGAATGGCCTCGCGCCAACAGAACCTAACATTATAGAAGAAACCCCCTCCTATTGTGAAAGTGTGGAAACCGGGACTGGATGTAAAGTGACATTGTAAAGTCGGTGGAAGGCAAAAACGACGTATTGAGTGGAAACGTTGGAACTGCCGTGCATCCTTGCTCGTTATCGAGGTCGCCATGATCTAAATTAAACAAACACAAAGATTATGTACAACGCGGCGTGATGAGCGCCGTATCACAAAAGGAAAATTTAAAGCGAACTATTGCCGGCGGGAAGTGTGGGGCGTGCGGGGTCCACCTTCCTCGTTGTCAAAAGTATTCTTTGCCGGTCGTGGGATGAACGGTTTTAGACGCGTTATGGAGACAGTCTGCGGGCGGCCGGGCGCGTCGAGTGCGTCAATGGTAACAACGTTTTCGGCTGCGCGGGACGCGTCCGTGATGAGGAAAGGCCCGATGAAGTCGGGTTGAATCTTGTTGGCTTTTCGCGTGTTGGTCAAAAGAACTAAGTCGTTGACGGCAAAGTCGCGTCTTCGAGCTTTGCGGTCAAAATATTTTTTGCTGGCGGCGGCTGCGGCATCGAGGTTAGCTTTGATCTTTTCGTGCATCTTGAGTTGGGCTTGCGTTAGAATATGTTGATAAGCGTCGTAATTCAACGGCAAGGTGAGGCGGCGGGCGCAATCGTAGTCCAAGGTGATGCGCGGTTCATATCCTCGTAATAAACTGAACGGCGAATGTCGTGTGGCTGTATGCGGCGTGGCGTTGTAAGCGAACACGGCGTATGGCAGGTATCGCTCCAAGTTGTCTGGATCGTCGGCGGTATATTTTTTGAGTTGAGCGATCAATGTTTGGTTGAAACGTTCAACCATTCCGTTGCACTGGGGGTGGTACGCCGTTGTTTTGACTTTTCGAATTTTGAGAAGTTCACAAATATCTTGCATGAGTTTTGACGTAAAGCATCCACCTTGATCGGAAAGGAGTACAAGTGGGCTACCGTGCGTGAGGACGACGTTGTTGATAAAACATTCGACTATTGTTGAGGCTTTTTGATCCGGTATCGGGTGCGCGGATACGAATTTCGTAAAGTAATCCTGAAAAACAATAACGTAGGGACGCTTCTCACCTACTGGCGAAATATTGACGATGTTGGTTGCCACGATTTCGAATGGGTGTTTGGGTTGAATTGGCAACAATGGCGGAGGCGGTGACGTGCGCGGCGTTGTTAGTTGGCAAATTTTACAGGTTTTGATCCAATCCCGAACGTCCTCTTCCATGCGGGGCCACCAAAAGTGAGCTTTAATGGCGGCTAGCGTACGATTTGTTCCTTGATGATTCAAAATTTTTGCGCCGTGGAATTGGTGAAGAGTTTGGTCGACCATGGAGGCGGGTACGACTAATTGCTTGACATCTTTGATTTTCCGGTATAAAAGTTGATCTTCGAGGAAGAAAATCGGCGGGTGTTTGGCGGCGTTATCCGTTTTGAGAGAGGTGATGATTCTCGTTATGGCTGGATCTGCGGCTTGAGCTTCTAAAACTTCTTCGTGAGCGGCGATCGTAATGACTTCGGCCGGAGGCGGTTCGTGGTCGGCATCTTTAGGCATTGAATTAGAGAGTGTGGGTGAACTGATGGTCTTTCTCGTCATCGCACGGGTGATGGCGTTGATTTCGGCATCGACCTCCGTGGATAGTGAATCCACTGCTGGGCGTATTTCCGGTACCGTTAGGTCGGCTTCCGTAGTTGCACCAGCAGGGTGAAAGTTTTCACGGAAGATCTTTGCGGTCAAGTTTTCAGCGTTTTGGATCGGGCATTTGTCGCGGTCATCTTTCCTAGACAGAAAATCAGCGCAAGCGTTATCCTTACCCTTAACATATTCCACTTTGTAATCGTAATCTTGTAAGCTGATCGCGAAGCGTTGTAGTCGTGAATTGCGGTGTTTCTCGTCTTTGAGCCATTCGAGGGGCTTGTGATCGGTGCGGACGATAACTTTTTGGCCGTACACATAGTGGCGGTACATCCGGAAGCCGTATACAATGGCGAGGCATTCACGCTCAGTTGTACTGTAGCGGGTTTCGGCATCGGTGAGTACGCGACTATTGTAGGCGATGACCCATTGATCGTTTTCGTTTTCTTGATACAAAATTGCTCCGATGGCGGTCGTACTAGCGTCGGTTTGAATAACGAATTGAGCTTTGCCATTGTAGACGGGATACCGGAGAAAGGGCGAGGACGTAAGGGCTGTTTTGATTCCTTTGAAAGCGGCGTGGTGTTCATCCGTGGCGAAATATTGGGCGTCTTTGCGTAAGAGTCCGTACAAAGGACTGGACAAGGTTGCCAAATTCGGAATGAATCGCTTGCACCATTGAATTAGACCTAAAAAACTTTGCATACCTTTTTTAGTCTTCGGAAATTCGTATTCGGCGATCGCTTTGACTTTCTCGGGATCGGCGGCGATTCCGCGGGCGCTAAGTAGATGTCCCAGAAATTTGACTTGCGGTGGCAGGAACTCGCATTTGTCTGGTCGGAGCGTAGTTGATGCGGCGTGAGCAGGATTGGGATTCCGAGGTTGCGTCCTTAATGTACGTGCGTCCCACGCCCACGTTTACCCGATTACTTAATTACTAGTACTTAAACCCCGACAATAATTACCCCAACAATTAAAGAAAACCTAGTTTCTTTAATTGTCTCCCTTCTTTCTCACTAACTAAAAATAAAGGGATTCTCCTACCTATTTATTATGATACAATAACGTACGAAAAACTTACGTGACCAAAACGTTACGGGCGAGACGAAAAATAAAATGACAATAATAAATCTACTCCCACGCACGGGCGAGTAAAGACGAAAAGGCGTGGTGGGAGGCGGTTAATGCGTACTAGTGGTGGCCGGCGGGGCACACAACTAGTAAAGAAAATAAAATACACGTAAAGTATACGTAACGAATAATGTGTAGAGAGAGACCAGCGCACGCGTACCGACGTGCGCTACAGTAAGATGGCCACTGGTGGTCCGCGTTGCTCTCTCCACTTGCCACCTGCGGGCCTGTGACGCGTTTTGACAAATAATGAAAAATCGGCGGAAAACACACTACAACAGATTTTGCACGCAACTGAAGGCATGGAATTTTTTCACTCTAATCATAAGCCCCAGTTATTACTCACTGCACTGGGCTGGGCTGCGCCAGGCTGGCTTAGGCGACTGAGTATAACCGAAAATTGTTGCACCTTGCTACACCAGGTTACGCCAGGCCTGGCGTAAGCCAGCACAAACAGGCGTGCAAAAATCTTGTCGGCCGATTTTACGCCAGCTTACGCCAACTTTGAAAATTTTGGCGCCGATTTTGGGGTTTTTCTGGGTTTTCGAAAGCGGGAAAAATTATGGTGAAGTTTTTAAAACACGGAAAAGCTTCATTTTTCGTGAAATTTTGCCAAGTGCAAGATGTTTTTTTCATTTTCAGGGAATATTCGACCGATATTCATTTTTATCGGCCAATATTCATCATTTTCTAATGTTTTTTGCGTCAGAAAAAATTATGGTGATGTTTTTCAACCATCAAAATAACGTTTTTCTTAATTTTCGTTCACGTAATTTTTTCTAATTTTCGACAAAGTTCGATCGAATTAATATTCTTCATTCTTAAAGTTTTTTGGCATGGGAAAAATTTTGGCGGTATTTTTAAACCGTAAGAAAGCGTATTTTCGATAGAGTCTCGCCGGTATCGATAAAGTCTATCAAAATTGTCTCTTTCCTCTGTTTTCTAACCATAATGTAACGGAGCCCCGAGGTCTGGGGGGTCGGACGACTTTTTTCAGGCAGGGCGTCACTAATTCCCCAAAAATTCTGGGGGAGAGGTCTTTGAGGGAAAAAAGTTTGTTTTTTCACCAAAAAAGTCCAAAAAATGGTTCGAAAAATAGTAATTTTTGTCTAAAAAACGATAAAAAATTTATTCCTGGCGCGAAGCGCCAATAAAATTGACGTTTTCGACCATTTTTTGTTCAAAAATTGATATTTTCCACTATTTTTCCGACCGAGAGTATTGGGGTCCCTATGACTACCATATGGCTAGCCATAAGATTGGATAATCCTGGAGGGGGGTCGCCCAATGGCTAGCCATATGGCCAACGATTTCTGGCGGGGGGGGGGTTCCCATAGCACTTCCTCCGCAATTACATAATGTTTCTAACCCAAACAAATGTTTTCATGATTTATCCAATCAGAAAGAGCATCCTTTTTCTATGTGTTGTTTCATAAAATTTGACACGGAGTGAATCGCATCAGCATTTTAATCGAAATGCATCAGTTTTTTCCAAATTCGGTAAAATGTTGGAAAGCTTTTGAAAATTGTTGTGATTTTGATTCAAATGATGAAAAACATCAATGAGCATACAACAAACATTTTAAAAAACCATTTTCAACATGTTTTAGCTAAAAAACCCACGATTTTTTGTTTGTCTGCTTATATAGCGTAAAATTGGTTATACTCCTTACGCCACGCTGTGCTATGCCAGGCTGGGCTGGCCCAGCCCAGCGTAGCCTGACGTAAGCGTAAGCCCAGCGTGGCGTAAGGAGTATAATCCAGCCTATAGGATAGGTATTCTCCTGTGATCGATTATCAAGTGAGGAATTCCCATGTGAACGATTCCCAATTGAGTGAATTCCCAATCAGCGAATTCCTAATCGGCGATTCCAAACTCGAGAATTTAATAACGCTTTCTTCC
The DNA here is from genome assembly GCA_963922205.1 of Romanomermis culicivorax. Classification (NCBI taxonomy): domain Eukaryota; kingdom Metazoa; phylum Nematoda; class Enoplea; order Mermithida; family Mermithidae; genus Romanomermis; species Romanomermis culicivorax. The sequence continues at coordinate 605,731 of CAWUHX010000169.1, read as the reverse complement.
TATTTTCCTTCTTTACCTCACATTTTTCTTTGTATAGGTTTTTTTCATTCATTTTTGTGTGTGTATTGCTTATGTTTTGTTTGTATGTTAATGTGTGTTTTCACATTTTCATCTTTTGTCTGTGCTTTATTTTCTTTCATTTTCTTCCTTCTTGTAATCTAATTTTTTCTTTCTTCGCTCATAATACTACAGGTTACAAGTGGTCATTTTAAATAACCGTAGTCTTCCATATAGTTCTTGTACAGTTCTGCATGCTAGAGTCTTTCATCGTTGTAAGTGTGAAAATCTTCATAAAAAATATAAACAAAAGAATGTTGGAAGAAATAAAACATCAAGAGAAAGCAAACGTCAAAAAAATTAAGACATTAAAAATAACCGAGAACAGGTGGAAAAAACATTAGAATAAGGAACAACATGAAAAAAGTGCCAAAAAAGAAGAAGTAGGATAGAGGATGCAGTAACGAAGAAAGAAAAAATAATGTGGAAAAAAACAAGGAAAGAAAGAATCAGGAGAATAGAAAAAGAAGTAGATAAAGAAGTAAAAGCAAAAAACTATGATAAAAAGTAGGTAAGAATGAAGAAAAAATCAAAAAGGATGACATTATATAGGAAAAAGAGCGTGCACAATTGTATAAGAATTATATGGGAGACAATGCTTATTAAAAATGACAACTTGTAATGTATTGTTTCATCAGCCGAAGAGAATAAGTAGATGACAAGAAAAAAGAAAATGAAAGAAGGCAGAGACGAAAGATAAAAATGCAAAAACATACATAAAGGAAACATGAGCAACACACAGAACAAAAGAACAAAGAAGTGTATACAAAGAATAACATAAGGTGAAGGAAAGAATGTGAAAAGCGTGTTATAACATTATCTTATATTACTCGTTTGGAATCGCCGCCTAATTTAGAATTCGCTGATTTGGAGATTCCCTCAATTGGGAATTGCTCAATTGGAAATTCGCTTAGTTGGGAACTCGCTCAATAGGGAATCACTCACACGGGAACCGATCAATTGGGAATTAGCACTATAGGGGATTGCTCAGTTGATCATCACTAACTTGAGAATCGTTCACATGAGAATCGTTCAATTGTGATTTCGATCAATCGGGAATCGATCAGTTGGGAAAAGACCGTCATAGGACCCGTAAAAAAAATCTTTGTCAAGGTAACTCAATCAAGGATAAAAATAATTATTGGATGCTGTTTTGATGAGCATTCGGTTTTCTTGAATACAGCATATGTTGCGAGTTTGAAATTGAACCGACTACAATATTCTTATAACACCAGGCTTTTTCTCATGCAAGATAACTGACCTTCCCCAATAGCAATCCCAAGACTGTGTGAATTGCAGACCGTAACAGCAACACTGTACAACCAATGTACCGTATGCTTCACTATTTTCACAATTTTAATAAAATTTTACAGTATTCCATCCATTCGAATGTGCAAATAAAAATTTTAGAATGTCGCTGTCTGTGTTCATATGTCCCGAACCACACTGTACATGGTACCGATAATCCCTAAAAGCCCATAAGATTTGTGGACATTAGAACTGTAAAATGGGAATATTTTATTTGACAGTAAATAAATTATGATAGTAGTTGCTGATCAAACAATAAGCCAATAGAACCCTTCAAAAGGACAATACTCAATCGCATATCTCATTCCGAATTTCGTTGCAAGCGCGGCTCGAAGTATTCCTAACAAGCAGTTATTACTACTATTACATAGCCGAACAATGATTATACCAACTCTTTTGATTCTAGCCTTGTTCTCCTCAACCAACGGTCGCAGTTTGGATGAAGATAAAAAAGGTATGTTTGCGATGAGCATAGTACAAAATTTTGTTACACTGATGGTGTAACACTTGGCGATAAGTATTGAAATTCAAACTTCTCTTGACCAATCAGTACGCCAATTTCAACTCAGAACAAGCAGCACCTCTCATATAATAAACTTGAATTCAACTTTTCCGCATCCGTTTGCAACAATCCCAAAAAGTGAAATATAACCGTTAAGAATAGAATTGAATATCTGGTATGAAATTCTTATCAGTCGACGTTGAATACCATGCATATTATTTCCAAATTTGAGTCGCTTAGATCCCTCTGTCTTAAATGCCATCTTACGTTCAGTTACTGCTAGTAGAAAAAATAAAAATCGTATAAGCCTCCCACAAAGCATTGTGGAGAATCTATGCAGATTATCTCAGATAAGGGCAAGTTTATTAGACGGCATCTGTTAATACCATGTTAGGGATAAAATACATTGCATGCACATGCTTTGCTGCAATCGAAACTAAATCGCGTGGCTTCCAGATAGGTCATGGAGTGTAATGAACATTAAAAAATTTTATCCATGGCCAGTAGCGCAGTATTTTATCAGTTGATCAGTCAATCCAATCAGCGATTGCAGCTGAATTCACAATGACAACTTGATTTCAAAAACTGTTTCCAAATTTGAGTCGCTTAGATCCCTCTGTGTTAAATACCATGTCACGTTCAAATACTGGTAATAGAAAAAGATAAAAGTCGTACAAGCCATCAACCATTTTTGGGCCTGCTTTATTTCCTACAGTATGCTGGTCAGTCCTCCCATAAAGTATGGTAGAGAATTTATGCAGATTATGTCAGATATAAGATTAGGGCAAGTTTATTAGACGGCATCTGTTAATACCATGTTAGGGATAAAATACATTGCATGCACATGCTTTGCTGCAATCGAAACTAAATCGCGTGGCTTCCAGATAGGTCATGGAGTGTAATGAACATTAAAAAATTTTATCCATGGCCAGTAGCGCAGTATTTTATCAGTTGATCAATCAATCCATTCAGGGATTGCAGCTGAATTCACAATGACAACTTGATTTCAAAAACTGTTTCCAAATTTGAGTCGCTTAGATCCCTCTGTGTTAAATACCATGTCACGTTCAATTACTGGTAATAGAAAAAGATGAAAGTCGTACAAGCCATCAACCATTTTTGGGCCTGCTTTATTTCCTACAGTATGCTGGTCAGTCCTCCCATAAAGTATGGTGGAGAATTTATGCAGATTATGTCAGATATAAGATTAAAGCAAGTTTATTAGTTAATACCATGTTAGGGATAAAATACACTGCATGCACATGCTTTGCTACAATCGAATCTAAGTCGTGTGGCTTTCAGATAGGTCATGGAGTGTAATGAACATGATAAAAAATTTTATCCATGGCCAGTAGCGCAGTATTTTATCAGTTGATCAGTCAATCCAATCAGGGATTGCAGCTGAATTCACAATGACAACTTGATTTCAAAAAGTGTTCAAGTGTCACTCAAATATTATGTTAACAGTCGCCACAGCAGCCACCTCTACTACGATCTGTTGCAAATCGAGAGTACATATCCAGTTGCTCAGTTGACTCAGTTGGTTAGAGCATGTAGACGGTAGCTGCAAGGTCCTGGGTTCAGGTCCCCGACCGAGCCTGGCTTATACTGAAAGCCTGAGCAACTGGAATAGGTTGCCTCGACAATTATGTTGTAAGGATGATGAGGATAAGTATTATGTATAAAAAATTGTGATTCGCCATAGACCACAGTGTTGCTTCTTAATCTGTGGTGTCAGAGCTAGAATCGGTAAGAGAACATAGGCAGGAGAGAAAGAGTCAATTGCTGTTAGCATCGTCGGACAGGTCAAAAAATAACGTAGGGCGACTTTTACACATATTAAACAACATTTTACGCTGAGTTCAATGTTGCTAACCGCTTTACACAAAATTAAAAATTCGCTGAAATATCAAGATTCAAAGTTTCAAAAATTCATGAATTTGACCAAAATTGACCACTTTTACTTAAAGAACTGCAGCTCTCTGTATTTTTGACCTTTCACCAAGCGGTTTTTTGTATTAAGTAGATGCTCACTCCTGGTGAGCATATGGAATTCCAAGACAACACACTCGGTCTACGAGCTATGCTTTTAAAGTCAAAAAACTTTGAAAGTTAGATTTCAAAATTTGCATATTTTCAGCACTTGCTTCACAAAAAGCTGCGGGACATTGCTCAAAATTTACATGCATGTGCCCCAAGACCTCCTAGGAATTTCAGCAAAAAATTAAAAAAACAAAAAGACCATTTGTGGAGATATTTAAAATTGACTATTTCACGTTTTCTTAAAAAATGCAAGAAATTCATTGAAAAACTTTCACAGATCCAAATCTGTTCTTATAGAATATAGGGGTACAGGTCGAAAACTTTTAGAATCTTTGCCAAGGCTTTCGAGACGTTTCGATAAAAAATTAACGAAAGAAAAAAAAATGTTCATGAAGATATTCACAATTGAACATTGCTCATTTTTTAGAAATTAAGCAAATTTTAATGAAAAATAACACAGTTTCAGCAGCAGTTCTTAACGAAGTTAAGGGCGGAATCGGAATAATTTGTAGTGCTTGCATCAAAGGTTCTTCCGAAGGTAGGCAAGAAATAAAGAACATCAATTTACGAAGCTATATTAACATCTGACTATTTCACACGTTTCCAAAAAGTGCCTAAAATTTTATGAAATATTTCATAAACCTGAGCAAAAAAATAATGCAGATGAATCTGGCCAATTTTTTTCTAAAAACATGCTAGAATTCATCAGTTTCTTTCATAATTTTATTATTTGATACTAGATTTTTAGCACAAAAATTTTTTCTCCATATAGCATAAACTTTTATGCCTAAAGATGCAAGACATGCAGAAAAACAATTTCAAAGGGCCAAACTAATTTATAGTGGCAGATTTGGAGAAAATTTTGGCGGACCTGGGCCCAAAATTTCTTGCAGTCAATGCACACATAATCATAGGTAACGCTAGACATGTCTTTCAACTGCGTTAATTCTTTCCAATGTTTTAAGGAAGCTTTGTTGGAGAGAGCAAAAAACTGTATAAATTATTTCATTACGAATCATTTCGATTCCGCCCTTAACTTCGTTAAGATATGCTGCTGAAATTGTGTTATTTTTTATTTAATTTTGTTTAATTTTTGAAAGAATGAGCAATATTCAATTGTAAATATCTTCATAAATATTTTTTTCCTTTCGTTAATTTTTTACCGGAACGTCTGAGAAGTCTTGACAAAGATTTCTGAAAGTTTTCGACCTGTGCCCGTATATTCCATAACAACAGATATTGGTTTTGTGAAAGTTTTTCAATGAATTATTTGAAATTTTTAAAAAATGTGAAATGGTTAATTTTAAATATCCCCATTAATGGTCTTTTAATTTTTTTAATTTTTTACTTGGATTCGTAGGAGGCTTTGGGGCACATGCGTGTGAATTTTGAGCTGTTCTTGTGAAGCAAGTGCTGGAAATATGCAAATTTTCGAAATCTAATTTTCAAAATTTCTTGACTCTAAAAGCATATGCACGCCAGGAGTAAGCATCATCTCCAATACTTAATACAAAAAACCGCTTGGTGAAAGGTCAAAAATACAGAGAGCTGCAGCTCTTTAAGTGAAAGTGATCAATTTTGGTCAAATTCATGAATTTTTGAAACTATGAACCTTGATATTTCAGCGAATACTTGATTTTGTGTAAAGCGGTTGGCACCATTGAACTCAGAGTAAAAAATTGTAAAATATGTGTAAAAGTCGCCCTATGTTATTTTCTGACATGTCCGGCGTTAGTACATACTACGGTCGATGCTAACAGAAACTGACTCTTAACAAACAGTGTTTACTGGAAATTGGCTTGTTGCGCCAATTCCATGACGTTCTCGGAAAGTTAAATTTGGCTTGAAAATTAACAACATTGGTAAAATTATGAGATGAGGGCCTCAGTATGAGACTCAGGCTGCAGAAAAGTTTTCACCTCCCGTTGGTCGGTTTTGAGGGCTGAGGAATGTTGGGGTTGCCACAGGTGCACATGTTCAGCTTCCGGCGTCGGTGCGCAGGCGGAAGGACGCGGCAAAAAGTGGCCAAAAAGAAAAAGAATATTTGCATAGAAAGATGCGACCACTGTTTCGCGTTTTTTATGTTTATTTATCAGTATGAAAAAGATTATGTTTGGGAGTGTCACTGCCATTGCCTTTAGTTATTATATTTTTTATTATTGTTACTTCTTGGCATCGCCCATCGTCACAAAATACAAATTGAGCCGGTAATTGTTTTGTTTTGTGAGCGTAGTGGAGGCTCTTATAAGTTTAGGAGTGGAGACTTGGGTAGGTTCTCCTGAGGTACGTGCCAAGGTGTTCTGCCTGAGGTTTGGTGAAAGTTCTGGCGAGTATCTGGTGAAACGTCTGAGATAGTTTTTAGTTTATTGTTTTTGTTAGCCTGTGGTCAGAACTGTTGCAACTTCCTTTGTCTAAACCCAAAGGCCAGTTACATCATTCCTATTCCACAGCAGCCAAACAGTTATCCAGTTTAAGTTACAAAACGGACCAGAATTGTAATTGACTGATGTCAGGTAAGTTATAATTAAAAAGGCAAAAATTGTTGACCAGAGAAATAGGTGAAGGTGAGAGCACGAAACATCCACGACCATGAACTGAATTCTCAGGGCTACAGTAGTCGGGCCAAAAGAAGTCCGCCTGGTTGTCGTATAAGTGAACCTGAAGATCAACTCGGTTGTAAATTGCAGCTTTGTAGAAATGCTGGAAAATGTGACAAGAATACAACAAACATGGGATGTTTGTCAAACATGAATTCATAAGTTTGTAATGTGTTTTTGAGTTTTGCTTCTTTTTCAGAAACGTTCAACATTCACGGAGTCGTGCTGTGCAGAGATGGCAAATCGGTCCCCCAAAACAAAGAAATACTCATAGAAGCATGGTCCCTTCCTGAGGGTTAGTTTTGTGGACTACACTCTATAAAATTTTTTACATTAGCATTGGAAAAAGTCCTTGAAATAGAAGGCGTTATAGTCAAGTATACTATGCCCTTGGGACTAACAAACTATAGTCTGTCACGTGCCGCTCAATTCTCCAACGTCACGTGATCCTGATCATGCCGACATTTTGTTATTTTTCATGTTTTGTTTATTACTCGAACATGCTTTTGTTTATTTCATTTTTTACACATGCATTTTACGTTCGTTTTTATATTTTTCATGCATTTCTATGTTTCGTTTTGTTGTATTTTTATTTCTTTACAAACGCGGGCTACAGTAGGCCCTTTAGCTAAAAACTTCCGCCAGTCGTGCTCCACGAGCACATGGCTATTTTTGGTGCGCTCACGCACCTCTTATCATCAAAAATTAGCGTCGTTTTTGTTACGCAAAACGACTAGCTAAGAAGTTTTAGCTAAAGACGTTCATATGCTTAGCATAGGCACTGCAGCCGGCCTCAGTGCTAAACGCATGTGAATGAAAAAATGTCTATGTGCTCATAGGCATCTTCTGCATCGCGTCTAGCTGCAGAAGTTAGCTTGAGCGCCGAGAAACTCCGCATAAGCTGCAGCTGTAGCCAAACATGTCCTTAAAAGGACATGTTTCTTTAGTTTTTCGCTCATTCTTGGGTTTGCCAAGCTTTCGTTCGGTTGTAACTCCGCGTCCGCCGCCTTCTCGTCAAATTTGCATAATCTTATTATACCCCTGTGCGTCCGCCGCCTTACTATCAATAAATTTGCATAAATTTACCCGTGTTCACTGCGTCCACCGCTTATCGCCTACAGTACCCCGCTGCCCATCAGTGCCAGGTGTCCGACCGCCCCGGTTCGTGAATTAAACGTTGGAGTTTCGCCTCCCGCTCACTCCCGCTCCCTCCCGCTCGCCGCCGCTCGCCGCCGCTCGCCGCCTAGGACGTTTGAGGATCATATCCCCGCTCCCAGTGCCAGAAGACCGAAAGCATCCAGGGACTTGCCGCCCGTTGCGTCGTAATCGCTTGAGAAACAGGACTAGGTGAGTCTTCTCAGGGGATTATTGTTATTTGTGGGTTATTTGTCGGGGAATCCCTCCTAAGTCGGTTCCCCAAGGTTTCCACAGATAAGTAGGGCCTCCACCTCTCAGGTTCGGGCTAAAAGGGGCTGTCTGGTTCATAATCGGGTCCCATAATTTAGGTCATTTTACGGGTGACCCTGTCCCCACTCTCACTGAGTAGGACTCGGGGATTGTCGCACCTAGCCTGGCCGCGTTGTCCATTACCCTACAGCAAGACCCCAAGGACAACTCCAGAGAACCAACTATAGACCTCTCTATAGCCACCAATTGCCAGGTTAGGCCCCAACGCCAACTTGGGAAGCCTGGGGAAAATGCCAGTATCCATCAGGAGTCACAGCCTATTACTCACTGTAATAGGATCAATCTGATATGGTTCACCATCAATGTGACGTCTAAAACACGGTATTACCTGATGAGATGCCCAAACCTCCTCAGCTCTCCCAAGATAAACCTGTCATACACGTGACATGGCGTAGAATGTGACATGGCGAGGCTGGAAAATCAACCTTAAGTCTGGCACTCGCCCTTAAGTGAAAAACTTCACCCTTGGGTCGGAACTACCCCCCAGGTCGGGTCAATTCCCATTTTAAGTCGGACAAGCCCCCTTAAAATTGGGCACTAGCCATCCAATAAGTCGGAGACCCCCCCAAATTCGGGTTTACTGCCTAATGGGTCGGGAATGTCCCTTATTTCGGATTACCGCTACAGTAGGTCGGATACCCCCACCTCACGTCGCGTGTTATTACTGTAGTCGGACAAATTTTCCCGTGCCACCGAGAGTTATTACTGTAGGTCGGGAATTTATCCCTGAACATCAGATTTAATTACTGTAAGACGGGATTTGCCCCTTACGAGTGATCCAAATGTGATATATATGTGTATATAATTATCTCATGCGTGTGTATAACCCCCTATGAGTAATAAATCCCCTCTGAGTCGAGTTATTTATCCCCAGAGTCGTGTTATTTGTCCCAGAGTTGAGTTATATATCGAGTATTCTGTATTTCTCCTCTGACTCATTCTGTACATTCCACAAACTTAGTCCGTGTTGTAAACTACTTTCTTTGTTCTCTTTTCCCTCATCCCCCCCCTTTCCTCTAATCCTGGGTGGTATACTGTAGCCCTCCGGGTAGGTGCCATTACAGTACGCCTGTGCCCATTCCCGTACTGTAACTACAGTATACCCATAGGCGGGTACTGGTATCACAGCTGTAGGGGTTTACGGCCTCTCCTGACTGTTGGTGGTCCGTGACCCCATGATACCGTACACCCTCCACGTATGATTCTGGACGTCATACGTGGCTGCGATTTGTTAATTGTGTACAGTATTTTTGTCTGTCGGCGGAAACTGTCGGAATTGCTCACTTTTCCGGCCCCAAAATTTTATACCGACTGTTTACACATTTAACACGCGTATATCCAAATCTCGTATTCCCCGTCTTCGGTTATTTTATTTCCTTTCCATTTTCCTTTCTCGGTCAGCTGAGCGGTGTCAAAAAAAAAAAGAAAAAAAAAAAAAAAAAAAAAAAAAAAAAAAAAAAAAAAAAAAAGAAAAAAATTCTTTTTCGGACGTCACTGCTACAGTATGACACCCTTACGTAAGTTTCTCTTTCTTCTTCATTTCTACTTACTGTAAGGTCTGATTATTCTATTATCGGGTTGTTGCATCTAGACCATAGACTTTACGGGTCATGCTCTTTGACGTCAGCAACAACAACGTTACGGGTTGTTGTTGTTGTGTGGTTCAACCCCACGGATGCAACCACTGACGTCTGCAACAGCCGCTTCACTTGCTGTTGCTTTAAGGGGTGGGTAGCCCTCCGGGTTCTACTCCTGACGTCAGCAACCGACATTACGTGTTGTTGTTTAAGTTAACACTCCGGCAGTAATGACTTCTGACGTCTGCAACAGGTGAAGCCAACGTTGTTGCGACAGGTTCGGCTGGTTCTCTGCACCCCATCTGTGACGTCAGCAATGGTGACGCAATGTGTCACTATTCGAAGATGTGCAGGTCTTACGGGTGCCACATCTGACGTCTGCAACAACTGCATCTCATGTCATTGACTTAAGGTATCAGACCCTCGGTTCCACCTTTTGACGTCAGCAACGGCACCATCACGTGATGCTGTATACCGATAGCTGGCTTCAGGGCCCTATTGCTGACGTCAGCAATGACAATGTATCATGTTCTCGCAGCAGGAATTGAGGTTACATGATCCTATTTCTGACGTCCGCAACGGTAACATTACGTGCTACTGCAGGGGTTCTGTCGGCCTTAGGGACGCACCCCTGGCGTCTGCAACTGCGACATGATACTTGAATGCTCTTATCCCAGGCACCTGCAGTCAGCACCAAGGTCATGTGTTGGTTCATACCCCTACCTTTTGACGTCCGCACCAGGTTACTGTCGGCCCTATGAGTATTCCACTTGAGTTGTAGGTGGTCGCTGGCGCATGGTCCTATCACCTACCTCTCTTGTCTAAGGGTTTGTGTGTGTCTGGGGGCTGATGCCTGGGAAACATCAGTCCACATACATACACCACCTGAGATGCTCACTAGCCTGCGTACTAATCAGGTTGTCCGCCCGGGTAGCGGCACTGTTGATCAGCACGTGGCTGTTTTCAAAGCTTTAACTGCAGGTTTGAACGAGCTACACTCGGCCTCAGCTGGGTTGGTTGTCTGACTCGAGCAGATAGCAGGCATTTGCAGTCGGTACTGCCTGTGTCTGACGTCTGCAAGGGTTCGGCAATCTTCTTGTAAATTTCTTATCTAAATTCACTCATTCTCTTTCATCTCATCGAGCTGTCATACATAGATCTTCTTTAGTGTCCCCGCCGTAGTGGTTCCCAAGGGACCGCGGCACAGCCTCCGGTTGGGCCTAGAGTGTATAGGACCCCCTGTCATATTTCTTCCACTCGAACGCCTTCGTTAACTGGCTTAACGATGCCCGCGCTAGAGTCGCCACTGACCCAGAGTCCGCCTCCGCGGTCCACCCTTTATCAGTCTGTAAGTAATAGGCACCGTTGAGTCCGCCTCAACGAAGGTATTGAGTACGCCTCGATACATACTTTACACTCATATTCAATCAGGGACACCTTGTACCCGTGATCCCTTAGATGTTTTCGGGTGCGCCCTCAAAACATCCAGAGTATTTCATTTAACTGACTGAGTGTGTCAGAATAGCACCCTTGGTACCCGTGCTCCTTCCCTCTTCTACTGTGTGACCTGCGAACCTCACTTCATCTCAGTGATCGGCAAACCCGGCCACCAGCTGTGTATAATACTCCTGGAGAGTGTCCGTTCTGTTCGGAATGCGGGCTCCCGTTTCGGACACGGCTGTAAATTACTTGCGAATGTCGTCCAGCACGGAACCTCCTGCATAGTCCGTCTCACTATGCAGAGATCGCAATCGCTCCTGGCGAGTGAGGCCCGTTGCGTAACTGTGCGACCCCTTTGCGTAACTGGGTTTGTAAATTAGTTTTATCCCTATTTATTGCTCCCTCTTAAGTTCATTTTCAGTTGACCCTATCCTTTTCCACCTCATGCCACTTTATGCGCTACTCCTGGTGAGTAGGATCATGTCGGCTACGAGTCCGCCTCGCCCCAAGGTTTGTAAACTAGTACAGCGGTCGAACCTCCAGGAAAAATCCCTCCTGAGCGGGTTCATCCGTCACCTCATTTTTCGGCAGGAAAACCGCCTCTTCTCTACCTTCACATCTGATCTTCTGTCCTCTTCATCTAAACTAATTGTCGGGTCCAGGCCCCAATCCTACATTTTGGTCGGGATCGATTCCCCCATATCTCAGGCCATGCCTCTGTCCATCACGGGCGACCAGATAAATTCCCTTCTGCATCACCCTGATGTACTCTGATCTTACATCTTATAATCCTATTCCATTCTAGCTCCCTTTCCGTGGTCGCTAGTCTTAAGCTAAATCAATTTACGTCTTAAACGCCGTCGCGCACGCGTTTTCCGAATTCACGCGCTCTTTCGCCACGAATTCAAAAGTAGTACTCACTTTCATTTTACACAATAGAGACACCCCGTCGTTCCTGCCGTCTCAGTACCCAGCCTGTACAGACCAGTGAGCCGCTCTCTATTCAATTTGACTTGATTGCTTCACGGGCAAGGACGTCTGTTCTAACCACCTTACGGGAAAACGAACTCTCGGACATGAAGTCGGAAACTGATCTCCCTTCACAGATCGAGAACAAGGTCCAGGCAGCATTTGAGAATGCTCTTGGACCCCTCAACCAAAAGTTAGAGGCCATGAATGGTCGGAGGCACCCTCCCGTGTCCAGCTTTATGGCCCCTCCCACCTTCTCCGGTGCTTTTGGTGAGTCCATCACCGATTTTATGTCGCATCTTACTCGTTTCTTTACACTCCAGGGTGTAAGCGAAACGGATCATGCGTATAAAATCGCTTTTCTGGAGTCATGCCTCACGGGTCCTGCTCTCGCCTCCTACCGGGACTTTAGCAGCAGCACTCCAATACCTACCCGCTACGAAGAGTTTACGGCTTTTCTACGGAGAGATTTTCCGGTAGGGCGTGACTCTGATCTGCATCAGCAGCTGATCCAAGATCGACTGCAGAAGCCGACAGAGTCCGCGATAGTCTACCTTGAGCACCTCAAGAGACTATCCAGGGTAGCGTATCCAGATCTCGCGACGGATGTCCGAGATTCTATCATCAAACCTATCTTTCTGCGGGGACTGAAGCCGGTCCTCCGAGATAGTATCAAGTTTAGGGAGTTCACGACTCTTGAAGAGACGCTCAAGGCAGCCTGTTACGCAGAATCCCAAATCTTTCGGGACGAGATCCGGTACACTGCTCCATCTAACGCCGTTTTCTCTTCAGAACCTAAACACGCCGGATATAATCCCCATATGCCTAACAGAAGCGCAAACGGTCGTCAGAGCAACGCTCCAACGTCGTCATCCTCCGCCGATGAGGTTCGTCGCTTGAAACAGGAAATGGCCAGGCTCACGGCCCACGTAGCGAAGCTCACGGCCCAGCAACGTGCACCCACGCCAATCCAACAGACGCCGCCTCCACAGCCATCGACACCAAATCAGTCCGCCGGGCGACGCTCGTCGGGAGCACACCTTCAAACGTGCTCCTTCCACAGACTGTGTACACATAGCGACGCCGACTGCCGGGCCCAGCGTCCCACCGGTGCCGCTCCCGGTAACAACGCCGCTAACGGTGGTCGCTGTTATTTTTGCCGTACACGTGCCCACCCCACGGACCGATGTGATAGGCCATGCCCTCATTGTTGTCAAGTGCGAGTGCACCGATCAACTGCCTGCCCGCAGCGCAATCCGGCAAACACGGGTGAGAATGTCTACCAAGATACTGGTTATTCTTCCCAGGGGACAAATGTGTATCATCAGAGAAATGGTTATCACCCTCCCAACGGGACAGGAAACCATTATCGGCAGCCCATACGCCGCAACAACGCCGTTGGGGCTACCGATGGCCCTCCTCATCCAGATCCTCTTGACCTGGATGATGAGGCACTTGCTGAACACCTGACAGATTCTTCACAACAGTGTTATCCTGTCTGCATAATCAGTATTGGATTTTCAGTGGTCCAAGCAGCCCAGGTACCCGTACCGATGAACGTATCGGACATACCGCTGCCACCACCACCACCAAAGTATGCGATGCCGGTCACTCTGGACCCCTCGACGACACCGCAGTTTGTTGGCCACGCTAACATCCTCGCATCGTATCGCATTCCTAAAATTAAGACTGCCGAGAAAGCTCCAGCCGCGAATACGACGTCTTCGGCGCCACCGGCCCGCATCGTCCCTCCAGGACCACCGCCTTCGATACCCACGGATTCGGCTACGGAAATCCTCGACCAGGTCGAGCCCATGAATTTGTCAGGTATACTACCTTCTTCTTCAGGTGATCCTAGAGTAGAAACCAGAAATCTATCTCAGTCCACGACTCTATCGATTTCTTGTTCACAGCGCCATCGCCCGTCCAAGACGCAATGTTGGCCATCTGGTCAGTCGACCTGGCCAAGAAATACCCGCATTTGCCGTGGACTCTCCTCAACGAGCCATCAAATGTCGAAGCACTCACGGCCGCCGACGTCGTGCTTGCGGCACCCGTCTCGATGCGCCTCTTACGACCCGACGTCGCCCGCCGGGCACTCGAGTTCATTGCCAATGGGACTATCACCATCTCGCCCGTCGAGAAGTTCTTATTGGACGGAGAGCCATCCTCGCCTTCAGTCGATGCCGTCCGCCGAGCAGTCGAACAGGCCAGTCGGATCCTCCTGCCTGCTGCCGCCGCTACATCACCCGCAGCAGCGCCAACTGTTGCCGCGACATCGCCAACGAAAATGGACATTACTGCTTCCTCGCCCCCGGCCAAGGAACCCGCAAATGATCCTACACCGCCGGCAACAGCCCAGATCAAATCGCCGGCACAAGCCCAAACGACATCTCCGACCGCCGCGACCAAGTCGCCCGTCGTCGAACCCATGGCCGTCGACGAGACCTTACGTCCAGTTAATGAGGATGTCAGCATTGTTGAAACATCACCGTTCCCAACGGCAGTCAACCCACGGTCGCCGAAAGTCGGTACCCTTCGGGAAATCCTCCCCAGCGGTGAATTGGTCCTCGATTTCCCTGACCAGGAACCAATCTCGTCCGACAGCGACGAAGAAGAAATCTGACCCTGCCCCTCAGGCCAGATTTGTGAAATTGAGTGAACACTTACAAATTACGTTTGTACAGTTGTTTTTGACAATAAAGTTGACCTTCGTAGCATCACTGTTTCTAGGGGTGAGTTTGTCAGCACCGGCGGCTCAGTATCAATTTTGCGGTCTCTCAAGAAGCGGACATCCACTTGAGTTACCCCAGCGTGTAGAGTGTAAACCACCGCAATCTTCATGGAGCCCGCGGCGCATGAATGTTACGGTGTATGTCCCTAGCTCAGACCCGATTACAACCACAGCGTGGAAATGCACATTGCGCTCCCGCAAAGTCTGCACCAACACTGGTTTCTTCGGCTCTAGGGGCATCACTGCAGACGTCATCACCACTCAGCACCTAGCGCCTGCGGCTTGCACGCTAGCACATCGCACTAAGATGCTTGGTTCACAAAAACTGGTCGGCATTCGCCCTGGCTTTTATAGCACAAACCAAACATTGGAAGTGATGTACGAATGGTGCTGCAGCGACGTCTGCAAGACAGTGACTAACCTTTTCATCGAGGAGGGACAAGTCGCTTCGTGGGACGGCACTACGGCCCTAAGCACCTTAGGCGATGTAGGTGGATGCAGTCCCACTGCAGGTCAGTGCACTACTCTAGACGGGGTCATTGTCTGGCCTGCACAAAACTTCACGGCGCGGTGTCATTATCACCCCAAGGGAAATTACACTGCGTCCATGTCAGGGAACCACGTCATCATCGATGATCTACAGGTTGCCCTCAAGATCCCGGGAAACTCCCGTGTCTTCCAACTGTGCCCAGAACTACGTTCCACCACAGTCCGGACGGATCAGGGTCTTCTCCTTCGCATCCACGGGAGATACAATTTGACCCAAAACTTGTTCAGAGTCGCAACGGACAGCCGTCCCGATCCTGTCAATGCCAAACTGAACTATCTGGCTCAGCAGATCAAGGAGTCGGAAATTAACGGTTTCCGGTTCACGTGGCTTGAGCTTTGCTCTCACGCTCAACGCTATCTTGATCTGACTTGGCAGTTGCTTCGCTTCGACCCTACCCTGGGTGTCCGGGCATTCCTCCAGAGGAATGACCTGACGGCGGAATTCACAGGCGATGCGCTGACAATATGGCCGTGTCAGAAGGTCAACGCCACCTACGTTTACCACTCGTACCGGGTGGGGAACGTTTGCTACAAGTACTTACCTGTACAGGTTGGCGGCACCATCTACTTCGCCACCCCCGGTGGTCCGGATCTCATTAAATCTAGCCCAATTGTGCCGTGTCATCACCACTTTACAGGGATTTTCCGAAATCGCTCGGGCTGGTTTACTGAATCTGGCGCGGTCCATGTGAGCCACATCCCACTGGAACTCTTCTGGAAGCAGCGCTTCAATATCACTCACTTTGAGGCACCGGCGCTCTTCCATGACCAGTTGGCGATGACCCCTTCAAACTTTGCCTTCTTTAAACAGTACGTTTACAAGACTGAGCAAATTGAAGCGGTACTCAACCGGCTGGTAAACTTTACCACTGGTCTATCACTGCAACCAGACGCCATCTACCAGGCCTTTGCAGGGGTAGGAACCGACATCAAGGCCTCTCTGGAAGGTGTCGGTTTGGCAGCAAACCATGTTATTACGGGTCAAGAGCACACCCTCGCCCAGGGCTTGCATGCTGTCCTGAGCGGGCCGGTCCAGTTGATCTTTAACATCCTAATTACCCTGACAGTGCTGATCGGTGCCGGATACCTTGCCTATCTTGGTGTATCTTATTATCTCAGCTACCGTCTGCGGAGCAAACAGGTCAGGTTTGTTAGCCGTTTCTCCCCGTTGGGTCTTTACCGCAAAGTCCAACGTTGGATCGGTTTTCACTACGTGCAAAACGATGTGCCCTCCCAGCTTGACCGAATCACACCGTGCTTCGTCGTGCTGCTGGACACCAAGGAAACTCCTGCTTTCCTTGACACGGGTTGCCCACGCACTATCATTAGCCAACGTCTTCATAAGGCCTTGGCTAAAGAAAGTCCGAAGGCGGTCATGGCGTTCCAGCAACATCACGACTTTAACCCATTGATGAGCATCAATGGTAAAGCCGTTCATACCATCCTTTCGGGACCATATGAAATCATGTTGCCCGGAAACCGCCAGCCGAACACACGGATCGATGTACATCTCCATGTGTGCAAGACTACGTCTCCCTTCTGGGCACCTGTTGACCTCATACTCGGACTGGACTTCTTAGAACAGTTCAAGAACATTATGTTTGACTACCAACGTAATGTTTGTCGGCTGGACGCGGTAGAATTACCCCTCCTGCTGACCACGCCGGAGATTGACCAGATCGACCCCTGGTGGGAGAACACCCGTGCTCTCTCGCGAAACTCGAACAGGTCGGGATCACGATCGCGGTCCAGGGCTTCGTCCATCTCTCGGCCACACTCACGGGCCTCCTCAGTTGCCTCATCACGTGGGTCAACTAGGGGACCCCCGGCCTCTTCTAGACGGGCAAGTCGTCATCTGTCGACCTTGCACGGGTCAGGTTGCCCTCGACCTCCGCCTGGAACCTCTCCAGTTACGCTAGAGAAGGGCCGATACCGTGAGCCAAGTGATTCAGATGCTCCGACATCACCCGTGCCAAACGCGCCTCCGCTATCGGACACCGAGGTTGAATCACTAGGAGCTACTCAGAGTCCGAAGGATCACTCAGACCACGTACTAACGGTGCAGGATGAGTCAACCCTTCTAAATGACCCGGAACCCTCCGTCGGATACGCTCTAGTAGGCCTCCTACGTCGTACGGGACTGCCGATTCCAAAGCGGTCCGGTAAGACCAAACATGGTAGTGGTGCCACCACACCTGATTCCGGTCATGTGGTCACGGCTTTTTACCCAAATGATATTCGGACACCCCATATCAAAGTTCTTCTCAACAACTGGGTAGAAGCGAAGGCACTGGTCGACACAGGAGCTGTTTTCTCACTCCTGGACCACAAGTTAGCGGCCCAGCTGCCCAACTTGTCACTATCACCAACCAGGGCACGCCCTATTGCAGCCAATGGGTCCCCGATCCCACTGCTAGAAGCAGCCTACATCACAGTTACAGTGGCTGATGTCTCTGAACGGATTCAGGTCCAAATACAAGAGAACTGCTCAGCTGAACTGGTCCTTGGAACCAACTTCCTTGGCCGGTTCAATTGTGTCAGCTTGAACTGGGAGAAATCTTTCCTCCAGTTCAAAGAGAGTAGAATCCCCTGTGACGGTCTCATCCACAGCCCACCTTCTGCCCGCGGCGCTTTGCCCCTGAAGGACTTGGTGATTCTAGAGCCTCGCTCCCTGACACGATTCACTGTACCTGTCCCACCAATCTATACGAACGTGCCTGAGGTGGCCTTCTTTCCGAAGCACCTCACCGGATCTCAACGACACGTATATTTTGCTGGAAGCGTGAGTACCGTGACCAACGGTCACATACCACTTCAGGTAGTCAACCCGAGTACTCATTCCGTGGTTCTCTACCCGCACACTACCATCGGTCATGTGCAAATGCATAGTGAGCCCTCACGGGAATCACCGGTCGACTCAGACACCGTCATCGACCGTCAGTGGGTCGAAGCCAATGCTGTGATCTCACCGGACATCTCCCCTCGGGACCGGGCAGCCTTACTCGATCTACTGGTTGCATACACCGACCTTTATGCTCTTGATGAAAAGGACACAGGTTCCACTGATCTCGTCCAGCACGAAATCAGCACGGGCGATGCCCGCCCAGTCCGCCGTTTCCCTTATCGGTCCTCACCTAAGGAAAAGGATCTCATCATGCAAGAGGTCAAGGCGCTCCAGGAGAAAGGTATTATTCGGCCCAGCACTTCTCCGTGGGCTACTAATACCGTCCTGGTGCGCAAGAAAAACGGTTCCCACCGTATGTGTGTTGACTTTCGTGGTCTTAACGAGGTCACGAAAAAGGATGTTTACCCTCTCCCTCGGATAGATGACATCCTCGACACACTCAAGGGTATGAAGTATTTCACTACCCTTGATCAGGCTAACACTTATTGGTCCATCCCGATTGCCGAGGCCGATAAGGAAAAGACGGCTTTTAATACGCCTATTGGACTTTACGAATTCAATTATTTGCCTTTCGGCTTATGCAACGCGCCAGGGACATTTCAACGCCTTATGGACCTCCTCCTTACTGGAATCCAATGGCGCACGGTTCTGACTTATCTCGACGACATTTTGGTGTTCGGGAACTCTCACACCCAAATGCTTGAGCGCCTGGCAGATGTCGCCGGGGTGGAATGAAGCTCAGACTGAGCAAGTGCAAATTCTCGCACTCAGAGGTAGAATACCTAGGCTATCGCATCTCACAGAGCGGCCTAGAACCTGACCAAGCCAAGCTGGCCGCCGTCCAAAACCTACCCATTCCACAAAACGCCAAAGACATCAAGTCCTTCCTAGGCCTCGTGTCTTACTACAGGCGTTTCATCCCTGGTTGTGCCCGGCTCAGCGAGCCACTCACCAAGCTCTTACGGAAGGAAACTACTTTCCAGTGGTCAAAACCTCAGCAGGAGGCGTTCGATGAACTCCGCCGCCTGCTGACCAACCCTCCTATCCTGCGCCATCCGGACTTTTCGAAATCCTTTATCCTTCAAACTGATGCGAGTATTTCGGGGATAGGAGCGGTTCTTAGCCAGTTAGACGAAAATGGATACGACCATCCTGTCGCGTACGCCAGCCGAGGGTTAACAGCGGCCGAGAAAAACTACTCCATTACAGAACTGGAGACTCTCGCTGTTGTCCATTTCGTCAAGCACTTTCGACCATACCTCTTCCAGCACGAGGTGGTCGTTCAGACTGACCATACCGCGGTCAAAGCAGTGTTGGAGAAGCCTAACCCCTCTGCTCGGATCGCTCGGTGGGGACTCGCGCTCGCCGAATTCAAACTGACAATTCGACCGCGAAAAGGTCAGTCTAATGGTAATGCTGACGCATTATCACGCCTGCCGGATCCTAACTCCCTCACCGGTCAGAGTATTGATGATACTCCCCTCTACAGACCTGAGGGGCACGTTATGATGATCACCGATGGTGTGCAGCACCTGGCGAGATCAAGGACCTTGACCGATGGTGTGCAGCACCTGGCGCGTTCAAGTAATTCAGCACCGATCACCGTTGGCGCGGAGCGCCCGGTACGATCAGAGTCTTATGCCGAGATATCCGTCGGTGCGCAGCACCCCGACCTCTTAGCTGCTCAGCTGGAGGATCCGGAATTAGCCGACATCATTCGCTCTCTTAAGCCTCTGGGCGACCAGAATGATGTGCGAGGCTACCATCTGTTGGATAACGTCCTTCAGAAATGGACAGGCGAGTCCAATAAGATCGTCATACCCAGATCCATGGTTACTACCATTATCCGGGCTCATCACGATGACATCTTAGCTGGACATTTCGGTGCTAAACGTACTGCGCGGCTCATTGCTCGCAGATACCACTGGCCCTCCCTCAGTCGGGACGTCAAGTCCTTCTGTCAGCGGTGTGATCTTTGCCAACGGAATAAGCCCGCTCGACAGAAAACCACTGCGACCCTGAAACCTATCACCATCACGGGACCGTTTCACCGGGTAGGTGTCGACTGCATGGGACCAATGACCACTAGCGAAGCTGGCAACCGTTTCATCGTAGTCTTTATCGACTACTTTACGAAATGGGTCGAGGCTTTTGCTACTCCGGACATCACTGCGCACACCATAGCCCAGCTGTTTGTAACGCAAATTGTCTGCCGGCACGGGGCACCGCAGATTCTTCAGTCAGATCGTGGCACTGATTTCACATCAAAACTGATGACTGGATCACTGCGATCTGCGCAACGAAGAAAATCCACTCTACCGCCTATCACCCGATGACCAACGGCGAAGTGGAAAGAGCTAATCAGACGCTAGCCACACGGCTACGTATGTATGTTCATCAAGGACATACTGATTGGGATGAACACCTACCATACGCTGTGTTTGCCGTCAATATCAGCATGAATGAGTCAACAGGGTACTCGCCCTTTGAACTCATGTACGGTCGCACACCCATGCTCCCTGTTGACGCCGCGCTCTCATTCAACCCTCCGGCCCATATCATTAATGTTTCCTCATATGATATGGAGGTCAAACGTCATTTCACGAATGCGTTAACCTTAATCCAGAGTCGGATTGAGAAAGCACAGGAAGCCTATGCACGGTCGTACGACCGGAGGGCACATGATGTCTCGTACAAAGTAGGGGATCAGGTGCTCAAACTGCGCACCTCCAGCAAACGTGGACTCACTCCTAAATTGCTGCCCATCTACGATGGACCCTACCTTGTAACAAGTGTGGCATATCCCAATGTCACACTTCGTCTCGAGATGGATCAGGAAGACACCGTACATGTCAACCAGCTTCGACTTTACGTGTCCCCTGAACAACCGAGTGAAGCAGAGGATACACCTCCCACTTCACAGGCAACAGATTCGGCACCCTTATTGTATCCCTCAATAAGCCGGGACTTTACACCGAATCTGATTGACCCACATCTTGATGCAGAGGTCCCCGACCCGTAACTCAGGATGCACTCTCTTCATTGTCCCCGCTTACGGACGAGGACGTCCTTTTTCGAAGGACCGCCGTGCCCCTCACGAAGTATCCACTCTTGTCCAAGCTGGATCTTAGCGGATAGAAGAGAGCGTTCAGCAACCTAAGCGTCACGCCTTAGGCGCATCCTCACGCGATAGCCTACACCTCTCAGGGTGCATCCTCTGCGATAGCCCGACAATCTGTACCTCACTGGGCGCATCCTCTGCGATAGCCTACATCTTGCCCTGAAAATTTTTCTTTTCTGTGTTCCAGACCTTCGCACAGGATATTCAATGTCGGCAACTTCACGCATCAACAACCTCCGGTCACCATACCGCCGAACGAATTACGACCAAAGAAGGCGCCACCCGCCGACAACCCAACGGACCTATTCGACCACTTCCGCCGTCACACCTTGGAATGACCTACGACCACGGACACGCCGCATAAAACCTCACTACTGACCACTGCAAGGACGAGGACGCCCTTTTTCGAAGGACCGCCGTGTCACGTGCCGCTCAATTCTCCAACGTCACGTGATCCTGATCATGCCGACATTTTGTTATTTTTCATGTTTTGTTTATTACTCGAACATGCTTTTGTTTATTTCATTTTTTACACATGCATTTTACGTTCGTTTTTATATTTTTCATGCATTTCTATGTTTCGTTTTGTTGTATTTTTATTTCTTTACAAACGCGGGCTACAGTAGGCCCTTTAGCTAAAAACTTCCGCCAGTCGTGCTCCACGAGCACATGGCTATTTTTGGTGCGCTCACGCACCTCTTATCATCAAAAATTAGCGTCGTTTTTGTTATGCAAAACGACTAGCTAAGAAGTTTTAGCTAAAGACGTTCATATGCTTAGCATAGGCACTGCAGCCGGCCTCAGTGCTAAACGCATGTGAATGAAAAAATGTCTATGTGCTCATAGGCATCTTCTGCATCGCGTCTAGCTGCAGAAGTTAGCTTGAGCGCCGAGAAACTCCGCCCAAGCTGCAGCTGTAGCCAAACATGTCCTTAAAAGGACATGTTTCTTTAGTTTTTCGCTCATTCTTGGGTTCGCCAAGCTTTCGTTCGGTTGTAACTCCGCGTCCGCCGCCTTCTCGTCAAATTTGCATAATCTTATTATACCCCTGTGCGTCCGCCGCCTTACTATCAATAAATTTGCATAAATTTACCCGTGTTCACTGCGTCCGCCGCTTATCGCCTACAGTACCCCGCTGCCCATCAGTGCCAGGTGTCCGACCGCCCCGGTTCGTGAATTAAACGTTGGAGTTTCGCCTCCCGCTCACTCCCGCTCCCTCCCGCTCGCCGCCGCTCGCCGCCGCTCGCCGCCTAGGACGTTTGAGGATCATATCCCCGCTCCCAGTGCCAGAAGACCGAAAGCATCCAGGGACTTGCCGCCCGTTGCGTCGTAATCGCTTGAGAAACAGGACTAGGTGAGTCTTCTCAGGGGATTATTGTTATTTGTGGGTTATTTGTCGGGGAATCCCTCCTAAGTCGGTTCCCCAAGGTTTCCACAGATAAGTAGGGCCTCCACCTCTCAGGTTCGGGCTAAAAGGGGCTGTCTGGTTCATAATCGGGTCCCATAATTTAGGTCATTTTACGGGTGACCCTGTCCCCACTCTCACTGAGTAGGACTCGGGGATTGTCGCACCTAGCCTGGCCGCGTTGTCCATTACCCTACAGCAAGACCCCAAGGACAACTCCAGAGAACCAACTATAGACCTCTCTATAGCCACCAATTGCCAGGTTAGGCCCCAACGCCAACTTGGGAAGCCTGGGGAAAATGCCAGTATCCATCAGGAGTCACAGCCTATTACTCACTGTAATAGGATCAATCTGATATGGTTCACCATCAATGTGACGTCTAAAACACGGTATTACCTGATGAGATGCCCAAACCTCCTCAGCTCTCCCAAGATAAACCTGTCATACACGTGACATGGCGTAGAATGTGACAAGTCTATACTATAGTCTTTTAAAAAGGACTACAGTCTTTTTATTCTGTCTGTTTCATCAATTCTGCTCCATCAATAGCCAGCTAGCATCAGTGAACGATTTTTCATGACATTCAGTGAGTTATTTGCACTATGGTATCTGTATAAATGAAGATCTCTTCGAATCGCAGTAGTTTAATGGGAGAGTTTTTAATCAAAATATGACGATCTTTACGAAAAAAAGTTGCAGATTGAATTTAAAAAATGTTCCCAATTCCAAGTCATAATTACTAAAAATGAGACGATTCTTCCGCAAAATTACACTCGTGGGACTTAAAAAAATCCTCATTTTTTCGAAAAACAACTCTAGTCTCCGAGGAATAAGGACAAGGACGACTTTCCTTTGTCTTTGGACTGTAGTCTAGTTGTCCATTGTTTGACTTTTTCCAAAACTATTCTAAATTCAAAACAGTTCAGTTCATGTTGTAGAAATTTTACCTAAAAACTGATAGCGGTAAGTTAAGTATGATAAAAATAATGGTCCTTCAGACCAGACGCCTCTGCCAATGGTAGTCACTTCATGACGATGATGGAGCGGTATCACACCAGTTATTATTCTGATGAAAATCACGTCAGACTACGTCACGTCGACATTATTTGCTTGAATTTAATACATGGATCTTTAAGATCAATCTTACGGACAACTTTCCGACGAAATCGTTACCACTTCTGAAGGTGGTAAATTTACGGTGGATATTCCCAAGTTTCAATCATTAAATGACGAAAAATTGACAGGCATCATGATATACATGAACGATTGGGAGAATAGTTGCAGCGAAGACGAACAAATGACCAAGTTTCAGATCGAAAACGACATAGATCAAAATGTTGGTACAGTGAAACTACATAAGTATGATGCTGATGATGATTAAAATGATTCAAATGACAATGATTTACTAGGTTGATTCGGAATTCATTTTTTCTTTTTATTGCCCTACTAAGTGGCATATTTTGGCCTATCTATCCATGACTTATCTTTGGTGGAGTTTTGATTAGTATGTTATTTTTCCTTTGGTGGTTTTCGTCATTAAAGCTTAACCTAAAACGTACAACAGTTTGCTGATAATCTCAGTTGCATAACTTTGCAAAACTCTATGGCTGAAAAGTTGTAGAGGATTGTCGAATTCAACCGACCAAATCTCGTACATTTTTCAAAAAAATCACGAAATTTCACTGAGCAACGGTACAGTTCGGTCCTACTCAAATTTTTTCAAGACTCAGGCAAGAACTATTCAGCTTACAGAACAAAGTCAACACGCCACGTCTAAAGTTGAGCGTCAGGTCCATATTAGAAGATATGATAAGAATTTTCAATAGTTTCTTTTCTTCAGTTTTTACAGTAGATAATAATACTATGCCCAAGGATGTATATTTCAACCTACTGCTGCTAAAATTAGTGGCATTTCAATAGAGATATGATTCTTCAAAAGTACTGAATCAGTCGGTCTGGATGGTCTATTAGTTATCACCTTTTAAAAACTTCTCTATAAAATAGATAGTTTACCATGTCTTCTACCTGTTGACAAAAAATTACGGAAATTCATGTTCTGCTAGAGGGTGACACAAGCTGGAGTTTGAACACTACTTCCAACCTCCAGTGTGGAATTATTACAGCTTGAAAAACTTCAAAAGTGAGATATTAAGACAAGTTTTGTATGCTGAGTATTTAAATAATTCCCAGATTGCACAAAAATTAGAATTTGCAGGGCTACAGTATTTCAGAGTTTTGAATTTTATCATTTTTTAGCATTTTTTGTCTATTGAGTAGACTTGAGATTCATTGGCCTAGCCCGGAAGTAACTTTATTATTTACCATTGATTTAATATATATAATACAATGATCTATAATGTGGTATGAAAATTTTTTCTGAATTTTGCATTTTACACTTTTCAATGAGTTTTAAAATGTCTAAAATGAGAAGGTAAATATGGTGAAAAAGCAGGCTATGGTCAATATAAAAATCGAAGTTGTAGTAGGAGCTTATTCATGGCAGTTGAATCTTCGTTACTTTGAGAGGATATTCGAATGAACTTTGGGTAAAGGTTGGTGGAAACACCTTCTTGAGCAGATCATTGGGCATCATCAGGCCATGTGAAGACAAAGTGATAAGGGGTGAATTGAAATGGGAAAAAGATAAACAACAGATAACTAACTACTCTGTCAGTAGAAAAAGGATGCTACGCTTACTTTAAAGAAAGAATTTAGTATGACCTGATAATCTAAAGAATTTAATGTACTGTTATATCGAATCTTGTAAGACAGATACCTTTAAATGATGCCCAGTCTTGGAAATGATATGAGTACACATTGATGTAAGACTCAAGTTGGCAAACACCAGTCTTCCTACAGAAGAGAAAAAAGGTGTTCATTGATTGAGTTTCACATGCATGAGTTTTTCATTATCGAAAAATAGATAAATTTTCGATTGAAGCCACTTTTATTGATCAAGAATCGAAAATAAAAATGTAGGTTTTTGTAGATTAATCATCCTAGCAGTACACGAACTTTGGTGAGTTTTTGTAGGCAACTAGGAGACATCGTAATATATTCACTGTATAGGGAAATTTTCGGTGCTCTTGGCTAGCAGTACATATTTTTGTGGAAAATGCCTGCCTTTTCATCATTTTTACTATCTCATTTTTGACATTTTAAAACTGCCTAAAAAGTGTAAAATGCATAATTCAGAATATATTTCCACAGCGCCCTATACATCATTGTATTATGTATCAAATCGATGATAAATAATAAAGTTACTCCATGGCTAGGCCAATAAACCTCAAGTCTCATAAATAGGGAGAAAAATGCTAAGAAATGATAAAATTCCAAACTTTAGGATACTGTAGCCTTGCGAATTTTATTTTTTGTAAAATTTGGAAATTATCTGAATATTCAGCATACAAAACTTGTCTTTGTTGATAATACCAGAAAATGCAGTTATAACACAGTGTTCAAACTGCACATTGTGCGGCCCTCTAGCAGTATATGAATTTTTGTGATTTTTTGTCAGCAGGTGGAAGACATCGTAAACTATCTATTGTATAGAGAATTTTTGCGTGCTTCTAAGCTTTAGCAGTAGATATAATGATTTTTGTGAAAAATGAGAATTTTCCTTTTCAGAAATTGATGTTTCAAGCACCACTGTATTTCTAATATGCGCTTCACACTGATGAATCCTGTAATAAATGGCGGCTCATCCGTTGGTCTAATATTGGGTAAATTTTCAGAACGCAATGTCTGACTGACCTAAACCTGCAAAAGTTGAAAGAAATGGATGTCAAAAATTGAAAAAATCGAAAATTTTTAACTTTCGTCTTACTGTAGCTATTCGAGTTTTGATTTTCAGACAAAATGAATATCATTTTCGTTCTTAGTGCATCAAGTTACATAAAATATATGATTTTCAGGTAGAGTTAATTTTTTACTTATCACAACTAAGTTGAATCCTCTCAGAAATTGTGTCTCAAATGGTAAATAAATGTTTGTCTCAAAATCAATTCAATTTTTTGCCTCATAGATCATGTGAGACTTATCTACTGTTGGATATATATAATATAGATAACAGAATACCGATATGGTAGATTTTCCTAAAGCATTTGACACAGTTTCACATCCAAAATTATTACTTAAATTACCTAATTATAGAATCACAGGAAACCTGCTCAGTTGGATAGAATATTTTCTTTTTAGAAGGCAGCAGACAGTTAGAATAATGAATATTTATTCTGAAATGCTAATGTTTTGAGTGATATACCTCAAGGAAGGGTTATAGGACCTATTTTATTCATAGGTACTCTACATAAATAACATTTGTCAGTTATCGAGTGGTATAATAAATATCAAATTGCATATTTTTGCAGATGAGGTTAAAATATATACACATACAAATAATTAAAAAAAGGAGATCCATGATTGATATTGTTATGATGATTGTGCCACGCTAGACCCACTGTCCCACTAGGCCCACCAGTTCAGTAAACCCAATGTCTCACTAGGCCCACCGAAAGTGTGTCATTAATCCCACCGGAATTCTCAGTAGACCCACTGCGTCGATCAGAGGTGTATCACTAGACCCACTATTAAATTTGTTGCGTTATTCCCACTGTCTCACATGGCCCACTAGTAAAATTCGAGTAATGCACAATATTTTTCAATCTTGGCGAAAAAATGACATAACGACAGGGTGTGGCGAAGTGATCTGCTCGCTCCAAAAACCAAATTCCACACATGATCACGAACATTTGTTACCACCATCTTGTAGGGAATTCCATTCTGTGTTGAATGATGTATTTTGCATTACAGAAGTGCAAATATTGTATGTTTTATTGATAAAAAACAAAACATGTCCAGTTTTAGGAATTGTTCACCCTTTGGATCAAATTTGACGGTCTCAACCTTACATTTTATGGTGTTTAAGGTGCTTAATTAAGTTAAGCAATGTTCGGCAGTGAATGGGGCAATGAAAAAAGTAAAAATTCGCAAAAGTCACATTTTAAAATTTTTTAAGCATTTTTCACCTTTAATTTTTACTTCCTCATCGAATGTCTCAGAAAACGATGAACTACAACTACTACCAAGCATCATTATTCTCTTCTAGCTGCCTTCACAGAACTAAATGAAAGTTTGAAGCTGACAAATAACAAATAATACTACATCCAAAACTAAACAGTACTACGAACATCTTTGTCATACCACGTATTATGCCATTTTTGGACATGAGACGCTAAGTTTTTTTGGAAATCTTTTTTTAGATTCCTGACAAAGACCTGATTTGCATATTTGCTCGCTTGTTTCATAATGCTTAACTCGTTGATTGTTATATAATGCTGAAACGGTCATGTTCCTTTGTATTTATATAATATTTCACCTGATTGAAAAATATTGCGCATTACTCGAATTTTATACTAGTGGGCCATGTGAGACAGTGGGAATAATGCAACAAATTTAATAGTGGGTCTAGTGAGACACCTCTGATCGGCGCAGTGGGTCTACTGAGAATTCCGGTGGGATTAATGACACCCTTTCGGTGGGCCTAATGAGACATTGGGTTTACTGAGCCGGTGGGCCTGGTGAGACAGTGGGTCTAGGGAGACGTTGCCGTTATGATGCATAACATTTTTCTTGCAGAAGCTGATTTGAATTTGGAATATTTCGGCACCATCATGCAGTCAGCCACCAGATTACGAAACACCTTGAAACTTGAAATAAACATACCTGGAACTGACATTGAGAATTCCCATTTAGTGACAGGGGCCGGTTTTTCAAAGCTCGCTGACTTAATTCGTCGGCAAAATTGGCAATTCATTAATGAAATTTTTGGAACTTTTTTGACGAAACATTTTTTTAGGGTTCCCGAAGAAAATTTTGTTGTCGAAAATTCGCTGACGAAATGTTCATTCCATTTTCTAATTTTCTTGATGAAATATACCCTTGAGTTTTCAGAGCTCCGTAACTATTTTTCTGTCGAAAATCCTAACTCATTGATTAAAAATAAACTGGGTAGGTTGGAAATTCTCAAAATGTTCATAACAAGCGGGGGTTTTTATTTTACAAAGAATAGGACAAAAATTAAACAAAAATCTTTAGTTATCGAAATTCTACGTTCCAATCTTTTGATTTGTTTCGCCAATTTTCTAACTTTTTGTATGTAAATTTTAGAATGGCAGCATATATTGTGCGCGGGATAATGGATGAAAATTTTAATGAGGACGAAAATTTCAATATTTTCCGATAGCACAGAATTTTTAGAGATTTTTCACTTATTTTTTCAAATAATTTAGATTAGGACACGTTTTGTTTTTTTATTATTTTTTCTTTCTATGTCTTTTGATTTTTCATTTTTTTCCATAATTGTTTAATATTTTTTATTTTATTCATTATTTATTTTTATTTTTAATTTATTTTTATTTCTTTATTTCTAATTATTTATTCAGGAAATCCGACAAAGAAACTTAGTAGCCCAGCGACTGAAGTGAATTTTGAAGTTGGCATCAAATTAGTTTCTTAAGACTCGCTAAAAATTTTACATTTCATTTTCACGAATTAAAGCTGACTCCTGATGATATTTCTTATTGGACGCGATGCACAACCCAGGCAAAACGACAAACAGACGAAAAAGCAATAAATTAAAAATACAGTTACCACTTTGACAAACCAGCAAAACTGGAAGCCTCTATGTTAATGGATATCACAAATATCAATTCGTCAAGGAACCTAAGTATATTGACAAAAATTTCGAGGGGATTTCGTCAACAAATTAAAAAACGTTCGAAAGCTCCTAGAAACCAAAAAAATTAGGTTCGCAAAATCTCGCCAATGAGTTGAAGAATTTTGCCAATAAACTTATCGTGCTGACAAAATTTTCGTCAGCTTCGAGAAACCAGCCCAAGAGCAGAGCAGTCAACATTTGGAGTAAACTCCCTCTGTTGGGGTTGCCTCAGGTGCACGTGTTCAGCTTCCAGCGTCAGTGCGCAGGTGGTTGGATGCGGCGAAAAGTATCGAAAAGAAAAAGAATATTTGCATAGAAAGATGCGGCCACTATTTCGCGTTTTTATGTTTGTTTATCAGTGTTAAAAATATTATGGTTTCCTGGAGCGTCGCCGCCATCGCCTTTGATTATAGTATTTTTTATTATTGTTATTTTCTTTTGGCGTCGCCCATCGTCACCCAATACAGATTGAGCTGGTAATAGTTTTGTTTTGTGAGCGTAGTGGAGGCTCCTCTAAGTTTAGGATTGGAGACTTGGGTAGGATCTCCTGAGGTACGTGCCAAGGTGTTCTGCCTGAGGTTTGATGAAAGTTCTGGCAAGTATCTGGTGAAACGTCTGAGAGAGTTTTTAGTCTATTGTTTTTGTTAGCCTGTGGTCAGAACTCTTGCAACTTCCTTTGTCTAAACCCAAAGGCCAGTTACATCATCTCTCTCCGACAGCAGCCTAACACCTCGACACATAGGTTTGGGTCAGATGAAAGTGGACTGGCCTTGTTGATCAGGCACAGCAAAACATAAATTTTTAGTGTCAGTTATCGGGCATGATTTAATTGATACTTATTTACCTCCATAATATGCTGATGTGTTATATTCACAAATTCGCCCGACTTTAGTTTGGTGATAGACCAAAATAAAATATTATGAAAGCAAGATTGATTTCCTATCAAAACCCTTAGGCCATAACAAAAAGACTCTTACCAACTGTTGGAATACAAATGGATGCATCAAACTTTGAAAATGAATACTCCCATTTTGTGTTATCTCGATCACCCAAATCATCGAGATAGTTTTCGTGTTGGCCCATGGGGCTAAGTAGCCGTATGACTGATTCTTTTTCTTTTTTATTAATTCTTTATTCCTGATACTTTATTCTTTATTCTTTATTCTTTATTCTTTATTCTTTATTCTTTATTCTTTATTCTTTATTCTTTATTCTTTATTCTTTATTCTTTATTCTTCATTCTCTATTCTTTATTCTTTATTCTTTATTCTTTATTCTTTATTCTTTATTCTTTATTCTTTATTCTTTATTCTTTATTCTTTATTCTTTATTCTTTATTCTTTATTCTTTATTCTTTATTCTTTATTCTTTATTCTTTATTCTTTATTCTTTATTCTTTATTCTTTATTCGTTATTCTTTATTCTTTATTCTTTATTTTTTATTTTTCATTCTTTATTCTTTATTCTTTATTCTTTATTCTTTATTCTTTATTCTTTATTCTTTATTCTTTATTCTTTATTCTTTATTCTTTATTCTTTATTCTTTATTCTTTATTCTTTATTTTTTATTCTTTATTCTTTATTCTTTATTCTTTATTCTTTACTCTTTATTCTTTATTCTTTATTCTTTATTCTTTATTCTTTATTCTTTATTCTTTATTCTTTATTCTTTATTCTTTATTCTTTATTCTTTATTCTTTATTCTTTATTCTTTATTCTTCGTTCTTAATTCTTTATTCTTAATTCTTTATTCTTTATTCTCTATTCTTTATTCTTTATTCTTTATTCTTTATTCTCTATTCTTTATTCTTTATTCTTTATTCTTTATTCTTTATTCTTCGTTCTTAATTCTTTATTCTTTATTCTTAATTCTTTATTCTTATTTCTTTATTTCTTATTCTAGATTCTTCATTCTTCATTCTTTATTTCAAATCATTCAGAAAAATATTCAGATCACATTTTATACACAAAAATATCACAGAATATTCAAATCACATTTCATACACAAAAATAACACAAAATTTTCAGATCACATTTCATACACAAAAATATCACAAAATATTCAAATCACATTTCATACACAATAATATCACAAAAAATTCAAATCAAATTTCATACACAAAAAATATCACAAAATATTCAAATCACATTTCATACACAAAAATATCACAAAATATTCAAATCATATTTCATAGTGTTCATGGCACAAATAATCCGTAAAAGACAATAACATTTGCAATATTAGAACTGTGAAATTGGAATAATTTGTTTCACATACAATAAATAATTATCAGAGCTTTGGCTATTCAAATAAAAAGCTTGTAGAACCTGCGAAAGCTCAATACTTCCTGACAACTCTCATTTTGAATTTCATTTTTAGCTTGGGTAAAACTCGGAACCTTTTCATAAAGAGGAGTTATCACTATTCCTACATAGCTGGACGATGGTTGTACCAATCTTTTTGATTTTATTCTCGTTCTTTGAATTTATTATTCGTCCAGTTATCAAACTTTAGAGGAAGATAAGGAAGGTATCTTGGCGAAAGGATGGTATAAAACTTTCCTTGTACTGCTAAACTTTTTGTCAAAAAATATCACGACAATTGAGCCGTTTTCATTACGTAACCTAATGCATTTTATGTTATCATATGTTTGAGTGTTATTGTGTTTGTGAAACTGTCACACCTGGTGAGAAGTATTCAACTTAAATCTTTCAGTGATCAATCAGCACGTCAGTTGACACTCGAATCAAAAGCACCTAACATGTAATAAAGTTGATTTACATTTTTCTGCTTCTGTTTGAAACAATCCCAAAAAGTTAAATTATAACTAGAGACCGGAATAATATGTTCAAAATATTATCGAAATATGTGCTAAAATATGTGCCAAATATTATCGTAATATGTGCTAAAATATGTGCTATATTGGAAGAATATGTGCTAAAATAACTTATTGTTCAAACTTTATTCCATAACACAACACATTTTATTCGAATAGGAAACTGTTGTAATTCACGACACTAATCATTTCAATGTTCTGGAAAGTGAAATTTCGACGACGATCACTCAACAACATCTTATATTGTGAAAACGATCTTTCGACGTCCACCGAAACTAGCGGCGCATACATCGTCGTCAGCCGAAATTCCGGATCCTTTTCTTTCACAAATTTGACGACGTCAGGGTTATTGTTCAAACTGGAATCCAACTTTTCACGTGCAAATCCGTACAACAAAGCCTTGACTTCGTCGTAAATTTGCCACTGTTCTTCTTTCTTCAGTCCACTCTTCTCCAACTTCTCAATTGCCACCATCTATAAGAAATATAAAGAAAATAATTTAATTAATTAATTGGAAACAAATTCTATCTTTAAAATGAAATTTTCATAAATTTAAAAATGTTACCAAAAATTTGTACGTTGCTGAATTGAACAATTCATCTTTAACAACATCGTCGTCAACAAGCCGCTTACAATCGTTCGTAGCTTTACCATCGTTGGGTAATTGTTGCACAAACGTCTTGATTTTGTTGAAATTTTCGCACAAAAAAGTCGCACTTGTTATCCAACTTCCCCACCTGGTGACTATTGTATCAGGTGGTAGAGGCAGCTCTTAAGAATACAAAGTTTACATTACACTATGCATGCATACATCGATAAAAATTGTGATGTAAGTACCGGTAACTTCTTTGTATAGCTGGACACGTGCTGGAGCCTTTAAGAGCAATTTCCGGAAGCAGCTCAAAAAGTTGTTGGTGGCGTCGTATTCATCGCGTACTGCTTCGCACACGCGATGAAGAGAATGTGCCAAACACGTAACGTGATGCAATTTTGGATAGAGTGCTTTTAAGTTTGATATTGCAAGTTTCATGTATGCCGCTTGATCGCTCACAATGAGCACAACTTTGTCGTATTTGACGCCGTTTGGCCACAAGAACATACAAGCATTGTTGATTGATTGCATGACAGTTGAATTGTTTGTTTTTTCCAAATCGTACATCTAGAAATTAGTATTATGATGAAAACTTAAAATTTGGAAACTACTGGCAAATAATTTACTTTGATCAACATTGGCTTTACAAAAGCACCATTTAAAGGCATCACCAAAACGTTGAAAACAAAGCGTTGTGTTGCGTCTGTTGTTTCGTCAACAATAAAACAAATATCACTGTCGCCAATTATCGTACGTATTTTGTCGATGGTTTCCAAATATACTGGGTTGACGTAAGATTTTCTCAAAGAACTTTCATCAGGAATTTTTTTCTTCGTATACTCCTCCAAAAACTTTCGAAACGGCGCACAATTAACTTTGAATAATGGAATGTTCGATTGAATCAAAGCTTTTGTTAAATCAGACTCAAATTTTTTAGCCGCGTTGTTGTTTTCAGCTGCCTTTGCAAAACTGTTACTCAAAAAAGATTGTGATGATGATGATGATGACTTTGAATGGCGAATTTTCACACAGTCGCGATGCCGTTGTGTACGTATATGTTGGTCGATCAGCGGTTTTTGATGTTTACTATCAACTTTCAACACGGAATCGCAGGCTTCACATTTTAGAATAGATCCGTCGGTGACTATACATTCATTCTAATAGCTCTCTGCCAACGACCTTATTTTCGACGCACCGATTTTAGACATCACAAATCATAATAAAATGGTAAATTTTCTGAAAATTAATGAAATATGTGCAAAAAATCACAAAATTGCAAAATATGTGCAAATTCGAAAAAAATGCGAAAATATGTGCAAACATGTGCTGAAAAGGGGGGGCTAAATGAGGGGAAAACATGTGCAACCTACGTTTTCGAACATGTAGAATCCGAATCCGTCAATAAAAAAAACATGTGCGGAACATATTTTTCCGGTCTCTAATTATAACCTTCCCTTCCAAAAATATTAAATATAACTTATTTGAGAATTTTGGTTATGATTGACATGTCACAGGGAAAAAGATACACGGCCATACCGTAGTTGGTCAGTCTTCCAATAAGGCATTGGGAAAAATATCCCTGCAATATATTGCAGTGTGATAATGTCACCTGCCGCTCAATTTCCCCAATGCCACGTGATCCCAATCATGTCAACATTTTGTTTTTCTTCATGTTTTGTTTATTATTCATTCATGTTTCGTTTGTTTTTTTTCTACACATGCATTTTGTGTTTGTTTTTATATTTTCATGCATTTCTATGTTTCGTTTTCGTTGTATTTTATTTCTTTATGCACGGGGGCTACAGTAGGCCCTTTAGGTATAAACTTCTGCCAGCCATGCTCCACGAGCACATGGCTATTTTTGGTGCATTCCATGCACCTCTTATCACCAAAAAATTAGCGTCGTTTTTGTTACGCAAAAATGACTAGCTAAGAAGTTTTAGCTAAAGACGCTCATATGCTTAGCATAGGCACTGCAGTCGGCCCCAATGCTAAACCCATGTGAGCGGAAAAATGTCTATGTGCACATAGGCATCTTCTGCATCGCGTTTAGCTGCAGAAGTTAGCTTGGATGCCGAGAAACTCCCCCCAAGCTGCAGCTGTAGCCAAACATGTCCTTAAAAGGACATGTTTCTTTAACTTTTCACTCACTTTTGGGTTCACCAAAGTTCCGATTCAGTTGTTGTAACTTCGCGTCCGCCGCTCTTCAAAATTTGCATATTTTTATACACTCGTCTGCATCCGCCGCCTTTATTTCAAATAAATTTGCATAGACTTGCGTCCTTTGCTGTATTCGCCGCCCATTCCTACTTACAGTACCCGCCGCCCATCAGTGCCAGGTGTCCGACCGCCCCGGTTAACAGAGAAACAAGCAAGAGTCGTCTCCCGATTGCCAACATCCGTTGCCCAATGACCCATGTGGATTGCATCCCCGTTTCGTGCCAGAAGACCAAAAGTTCCCAGGGACCTGCTGCCCGTTTCCTCCAATCGCTTGAGAAACAGGACTAAGTGAGTCTTCTCAGGGGATTATTGTTATTGTGGGGTATTTTTTGGGGAACCCTTCTTAAGTCGGTTTCCCAGGTTTCCCCGGGATAAGTAGGGCTTCCACCTCTCAGGTTTGGGCCAAAAGGGACTGTCTGGTTCATAATCGGGTCAAACAAATTAGGTCATTTTACGGGTGACCCTGTCCCCACTCTCACTGAGCAGGACTCCGGTATTGTCACACATAACCTGGCGGCGTTGTCCATTACCCTACAGTAAGACCCCAGGACAACACCAGAGAGAACCAGCTATAGGCCTCCCTATAGCCACCACTCACTGGGTTAGGCCCCCAAACCATCCAGGGAGCCTGGGGAAAATGCCAGTATCCATCAGGAGTCACAGCCTATTACTCACTGTAATAGGATCAATCTGATATGGTTCACCATCAATGTGACTGGTAAAACACAGTTCTACCTGATGTGATACCCAAACCTCCCCAGCTCCCCCAATAAACGTGACATGGCCAGGCTGGAAAATCGACCTTAAGTCTGGCTTTCGCCCTTAAGTGTAAAAAACTTCACCCTTGGGTCTGAACTACCCCCAGGTTGGGTCAATCCCCATTTTAAGTCGAACAAGCCCCCTTAAAATTGGGTACTAGCCATCCAATAAGTGGGAGACCCCCCAAATTTGGGTATACTGCCTAATGGGTCGGGAATGTCCCTTATTTTGGATTACCGCCACTGTAGGTCGGAAATTTTCCCCTTCAAATCAAGTGTTATTACTGTAAGTCGGAAATTTTCCCTTGACCTCGAGTTTAATTACTGTAAGACGGAAATCGCCCTTATTAGTGATCTAAATGTGATCTATATGTGTAAATAATTATCTCATGGGTGTTTATCGCCCCTATGAGTAATAAATCCCCCAGAGTCAAGTTATTTGTCCCCAGAGCCGAGTTATATGTCCTCAGAGTCGAATTATCTGTCCTCAGAGTCGAGTTATTTGTCCCATTGAGTCAAATTTCCCTCAGAGTCCAGCCCCCAGAGTCGAGTTATATATGGAGTATTCTGTATTCTTCCTCTGAGTAATCTTGTATCTCCTACATGTTTAGTCTGTGTTGTAAACTCCCTCATTTTTTTCTTTTCTCTTTTTTTTGCCTCCCTCTACTATTGGGTGGTATACTGTACCCCTCCGGGTGGGTGCAGTTACAGTACGCCTGTGTCCATTCCCGTACTGTAACTACAGTATACCCATACGCGGGTACTGGTATCACAATTCTAGGGGGTGACGGCCTCTCCTGACTCTTGGTGGTCCATGACCCCATGATACAGTACACCCTCCACCTATGATTCTGGACGTCATACGTGGCTGCGATCTGTTAATTGTGTACAGTATTTTTGTATTTCGCCGGAAACTGTCAGAGTTGCTCACTTCTCCGGCCCCAAAAATTTTACACCTACTGTTTACACCTTTAACAGGCGTATGTACCAATCTCATAATTTCTGCTTTTTGTTATTTTTTCCTCCACTTTTCTTCTTCGGTCATCCGAGTAGTAAAAAAAAAAAAAAAAAAATTTCTGTTTTCTTATGCCACCGCTACAGTATGACACCCTTAGGTCAGTCTCTCTCTCTCTTTTTCCTTTCTACTTACTGTAAGGTCTGTTCTCTTCTATTTTGGGGTTGTTGCATCCGGACCATGCACTCTACGGGTCATGCTCTTTGATGTCAGCAACAACAACATTACGTGTTGTTGTTATGTGGTTCAGCCTCACGGACAAAACCACTGAGGTCTGCAACAGCCGCTTCACTTGCTGTTGCTTTAAGGGGTGGGTAGCCCTCTGGGTTCTACTCCTGACGTCAGCAATGACAACACTATGTGTTGTTGTTTTGGGTTGATACTCCTGCAGTACTGACTCCTGACATCTGCAATAGCTGAAGCTCACGTTAGTGCAGCAGGATTGGCTGGTCTCCCGCACCCCATCTGTAACATCAGCAATAGTGACGCAACATGTCATTATTCAAAGATGTAAAGGTCTTACGGATCCCACATCTGACGTCTGCAACAACCGCATCTCACGTCATTGACTTAGGGTATCGGACCCTGGGTTCCACCTTTTGACATCAGCAACGGCAACACCACATGTTACTGTATACAGATAGTTGGCTTCAGGGCCCTATTGCTGACGTGGGCAATGACAATGTATCATGTTCCCGCAGTAGGAATTGAGGTAACCCGATCCTATTTCTGACATCTGCAATGGCAACATTACGTGTTACTGCAGGGGTCTGCTGGCCTTAGGCACTTACCCCTGGCGTCTGCAACTGCGACATGATACTTGGGTACTCTTATCCCAGGCACCTGCAGTCAGCACCAAGGTCATGTGTTGGTTCATACCCCCTACCTTTTGACGTCAGCACCAGGTTACTGTTGGTCCTTCGAGTATTCCACTTGAGTCGTAGGTGGTTGTTGACGCATGGCCCTATCACCTGCTGCTCTTGTCAAAGGGTTGGTGTGTGTCTGGGACTGATGCCTGGGAAACATCAGTCAACACACATACACCACCTGAGATGCTCTCTAGTCCGTGATACTGATCAGGTTGTCCACCCGGGTAGCGGCACTATTGATCAGCACGTGGCTGCTTTTAAGCTTTAACTGCAGGTTTGAACGAGTTACACTCCGCCTCAGCTGGGTTGGTTGCTTGACTCGTGTGGACAGCGGGCATTCAGAGTCAGTACTGCCTGTGTCTGATGTCTACAAGGGTTCAGCAGCCCTCTTGTAAATTTCTTATCTAAATTCACTCCTTCTCTTTCATCTCATCGAGCTGTCTTACATAGATCTTCTTTAGTGTCCCCGCCGTAGTGGTTCCCCAGGGACCGTGGCACAGCCTCCGGTTGGGCCTAGAGTGTATAGGATCCCCTGTCATATTTTATTCACTTGAACGCCTTCGTTAACAGGCTTAACGATGTCCGCGCTAGAGTCGCCACTGACCCAGAGTCCGCCTCCGCGGTCCACCCCTGTTAGTCATGTAATATAATAGGCACCATTGAGTCCGCCTCAGCGAAGGTATTGAGTACGCCTCAATGCATAACTGGGTTGGCCACAGTTATTTACACTCAATAATTCACCCAGGGACACCTTGTACCCGTGATCCCTTAGATGTTTTCGGGTGCGCCCTCAAAACATCCAGAGTAAATTCATCTTAACTGACTGAGTGTGTCAGAATAGCACCCTTGGTATCCGTGCTCTCTCTCTCTCTCCCACTGTGTGACCTGCGAGCCTCATTACATCTCAGTGATTGGCAACCCGGCCACCAGCTGTATATAATACTCCTGGAGAGTGTCCGTTCTGTTCGGAATGCGGGCTCCTGTTTTGAACACGGCTGTAAGTTATTTGCGAATGTCGTCCAGCACGGAACCTCCTGTATAGTCCATCACACTGTACAGAGATCGCAATCGCTCCTGGCCAGTGAGGCCCTTTGCCTAACTGCGCTACCCCTTTGCATAACTGGGTTTGTAAATTAGTTTTGTCCCTATTTAATGCTCTCTTTTAAGTTCACTTTCAGTTGTCCACATCCTTTTCACTTTATGCCACTTTACGCGCTACTCCTGGTGAGTAGGATCTTGTCGGACACGAGTCCGCCTCACCCCAAGATTTGTAAACTAGTACAAACGGTTGAACCTCCAGGAAAAATCCCTCCTGAGCCGGTTTATCCATCTCCTCATTTTTCGGCAGGAAAACCGCCTTTTCTCTCTTCTTACCTCTCTCTCTCTTTTCGGCTATTCCAATTGCCGGGTCCAGGCCCCAACTCTACATCCTTTCAGTCGGGATCAATTCCCCATATTTCAGGCCATGCCTATATCCATCACAGGCGACCAGATAAATTCCCTTCTGCGTCACCCTGGTGTACTCTGATCTTGCATCCTACAATCTTGTTCCCATTCTAGCTCCATTTCGTGGTCACTAGTCTTAAACTGAATTAAGTTCATGTCACAAATGCCGTCGCGCATGCATCTTTCGAATTCACACGCTCTTTCGCCGCGAATTCGGAAAAGTAGTGCTCACTTTCACTTTACACAATAGAGACACCTCATCGTTCCTGCCGTCTAAGTACCCAGCCTGTACAGACTAGTGAGCTGCTCTCTATTCAATTTGACTTAATTGCTTCACGAGCAAGAACGTCTGTTCTAACCACCTTACGGGAGGACAAATCCTCGGATATGAAGTCCGAAACTGATCTCCCTTCACAAATCGAGAACAAGGTCCAGGCTGCATTTGAGAATGCTCTTGGACCCCTCAACCAAAAGTTAGAGGTCATGAATGGTCGGAGGCACCCTCCCGTGTCCAGCTTTATGGCCCCTCCAACCTTCTCGGGTGCTTTTGGTGAGTCCATCATCGATTTTATGTCGCATCTTACTCGTTTCTTTACACTCCAGGGTGTAAGCGAAATGGATCATGCGTATAAAATCGCCTTTCTGGAGTCATGCCTTACGGGTCCTGCTCTTGCCTCCTACTGGGACTTTAGCAGAGGCACTCCACAACCTACCCGCTACGAAGAGTTTACGGCTTTTCTACGGAAAGATTTTCCGGTAGGGCGCGACTCTGATCTGCATCAGCAGCTGATCCAAGATCGCCTGCAGAAGCTGACTGAGTCCATGATAGTCTACCTTGAGCACGTCAAGAGACTGTCCAGGGTAGCGTATCCAGATCTCACGACAGATGTCAGAGATTCTATCATCAAACCTATCTTTCTGCGTGGATTGAAACCGGTCCTCCGAGATAGTATCAAGTTTAGGGAGTTTACGACTCATGAAGAGAATCTCAAGGCAGCCTGTTACGCAGAATCCCAAATCTTCCAGGACGAGATTTGGTACACCGCACCATCTAACGCCATTTTCTCTTCAGAACCTAAACCTGCCGGATATAATCCCAATATGCCTAACAGAAGCGCTAATGGTCGTCAGAGCAACGCTCAAACGTCATCATCCTCCGCTGATGAGGTCCGCCGCTCAAAACAGGAAATGGCCAGGCTAACGGCCCACATAGCGAAGCTTATGGCCCAGCAACATGCACCAGGGCCAATCCAGCAGACGCTGACTCCACAGCCGTCAACACCAAATCAGTCCGTCGGGTGACGCTCGTTCGGAGCACACCTTCAAACGTGCTCCTTTCACGGACTGTGTACACATAACGACGCCGACTGTCGGGCCCAGCGTCCCACCGGTGCTGCTCCCGGTAACAACACCGCTAACGGTGGTTGCTGTTATTTTTGCCGTACACGTGCTCACCCCACGGACCGATGTGATAGGCCATGCCCTCATTGTCGTCAAGTGCGAGTGCACCGATCAACTGCCTGTCCGCAGCGCAATCCGGCAAACATCGGTGAGAATGACTACCAATATACTGGTTATTCTTCCCAGGGGTCAAATGTGTATCATCAGAGAAATGGTTATCACCCTCCTAACGGGATGGGGAACCAATATCGGCAGCCCATATGTCCCAATAATGCCGTTGGGGCTACCGATGGCCCTCCTCACCCAGATCCTCTTGATCTGGATGACGAGGCACTTGCTGAACACCTGACAGATCCTTCACAACAGTGTTATCCTGTCTGCGTAATCAGTATTGGATGTTCAGTAGTCCAAGCAGCCCAGGTACCCGTACCGATAAATGTATCGGACATACCACTGCCACCACCAAGGTATGCAATGCCGGTCACCATGGACCCCTCGACGACACCGCAGTTTGTTGGTCACGCTAACATCCTAGCATCGTATTGCATCCCAAAAACTACAACTGTTGAGCCAGCTCCAGCCACAAATGTGACGTCTTCAGCGCCACCGGCCCACATCATCCCTCCAGGACCACCGCCGGCCGGCGATCCCCATGGATTGGGCTATGGAAGTCCTCGACCAGGTCGAGCGGATGAACTTGACAGGTATACTACCTTCTTCTTCCAGTGATCCTAGAGCAGGAACCAGAAATCTATCTCAGTCTACGACTCTATCGATTTCTTGTTCACAGCGCCATCGCCCATCCAAGACGCAATGTTGGCCATCTGGTCAGTTGACCTGGCCAAGAAATACCCGCATTTGCCGTGGACTCTGCTCAACGAGCCATCGCATGTCAAAGCACTCACGGCTGCCGACGTGGTGCTCGCGGCACCTGTATCAATGGGACTCTTACGACCCAACGTCGCCTGACGGGCACTCGAGTTTATTGCCAATGGGACTATCACAATCTCACCCGTCAAGAAGTTCTTATTGGATGGGGAGCCATCCTCGCCTTCGGCCGATGCCGTCCGCTGTGCAGTCAAACAGGCCAGTCGGATCCTTCTGCCTGCTGTCGCCGCTACACCACGGACAGCAGCGCCACCTGTTGATGCTACACCACCAACAGAAATGGTCACTATTGCTTCCTCGCCTCCGGCAAAAGAACCAACAACTGATCCTACACCACCGGCAGCAGCCCAAGAAACACCACCGGCAGCAGCCCAAGATACATCGCCGGCAGCAGCCCAAAACATATCGCAGGCGCCAGCCCAAGAGACATCTCCGACGGCTGCGACTGAGTCGCCCGTCGTCGAACCCATGGCCGTCGATGAGACTTTACATCCGGTTAATGAGGATGTCAGCATTGTTGAGGAATCACCGTTCCCAACGGCAGTCGCCCCACAGTCACCAAAGGTCGGCATCCTCGGGGAAATCCACCCATGCGGTGGGTTGGTCATTGATTTCCCCGGTCACGAACCCATCTCGTCTGACAGTGACGAAGAATAAATCTGACAATGCCCATCAGGCCAGATTGGTGAAAATGTGTGAACACTTACAAACCACCTTTGTACAGTTGTCTTTGATAATAAAATTGACCATAGTAACATCACTGTTTCTAGGGGTGAGTTGGTCAGCACTGGCGGCTCAGTATCAATTTTGTGGTCTCTCAAGAAGCAGACATCCACTTGAATTACCCCAATATGTAGAGTGTAAACCACAGCAATCTTCATGGAGTCCACGACGCATGAATGTTACAGTGTATGTCCCTAGCTCGGACCGGATTACAACCACAGCCTGGAAATGCACATTGAGCACCCGCAAAGTCTGCACCAACACTGGTTTCTTTGGCTCTAGGGGCATCACCGCAGACGTCATTACCACTCAGCACCTAGCGCATGCGGCCTGCACGCTAGCACATCGCACTAAAATGTTTGGCTCACAAAAACTTGTCGGAATCGGCCCTGGCTTTTATAGCACAAACCAAACATTGGAAGTGATGTACGAATGGTGCTGCTGCGACGTCTGCAAGACAGTGACTAACCTCTTCATCGAGGAGGGACAAGTGGCTTCGTGGGATGGCACTACGGCCCTAAGCACCTTAGGCGATGTAGGTGGATGCAGTCCCACTGCAGGTCAGTGCACTACCCTAGACGGGGTCATTGTCTGGCCTGCACAAAACTTCACGGCGCGGTGTCATTATCACCCCAAGGGAAATTACACTGCGTCCATGTCAGGGAACCACGTCATCATCGATGATCTACAGGTTGCCCTCAAGATCCCGGGAAACTCCTGCGTCTTCAACTGTGCCCAGAACTACGTTCCACCACAGTCCAGATGGATCAGGGTCTTCTCCTACCCATTGACGGGAGAGACAATTTGACCCAAAACTTGTTCAGGCTGGCAAAGGACACACGTCTGGATCCTGTCAATGCCAAACTGAACTATCTGGCTCAGCAGATCGAGGAGTCCGAAATTAATGGTTTCCGGTTCACATGGCTTGAGCTCTGCTCTCACCCTCAACACTATCTTGATCTGACTTGGCAGTTG
Source organism: Romanomermis culicivorax (assembly GCA_963922205.1). NCBI lineage: Eukaryota > Metazoa > Nematoda > Enoplea > Mermithida > Mermithidae > Romanomermis > Romanomermis culicivorax. Next base: position 562,617 of record CAWUHX010000169.1, on the reverse strand, counting down.
CTTCGCTTCGACCCTACATTGGGTGCCCGGGCATTCCTCCAGAGAAATGACCTGACGGCGGAATTCACAGGCCATGCACTGACAATATGGCTGTGTCAGAAGGTCAAGGCCACCTACGTCTACCACTCGTACTGGGTGCGGAACGTCTGCTACAAGTACTTACCTGTACAGGTGGGCGGCACCATCTATTTCGCCACCCCCGGTGGTCCAGATCTCATCAAATCTAGCCCAATTGTGCCGTGTCATCACCACTTTACAGGGATTTTCTGAAATCGCTCGGGCTGGTTTACTGAGTCTGGCACGGTCCATGTGAGCCACATCCCACTGGAACTCTTCTGGAAGCAGCGTTTCAACATCACTCACTTTGATCCATCAGCGCTCTTCCATGACCAGTTGGCGATGACCCCTTCAAACTTTGCCTTCTTTAAACAGTACGTTTACAAGACTGAGCAAATTGAAGCGGTACTAAACCGGCTGGTAAACTTTACCGCTGGTCTATCCCTGCAACCACACGCCATCTATCAGGCTTTTGCAGGGGTAGGAACCGACATCAAGGCCTCCCTGGAAGGTGTCCGTTTGTCAGCAAACTAAGTGATTACTGGTCAACAACACACCCTCGTCCAGGGCTTGCATGCTGTCCTGAGCGGGCTGGTTCAGTTGATCTTTAACAGCCTAATTACCCTGACAGTGCTGATCGGTGTCCGATACCTAGCCTATCTTGGTGTATCTCATTATCTCAGCTACGGTCTGCGGAACAAACAGGTCTGGTTTGTTAGCCGTTTCTCCCCATTGGGTCTTTACCGCAAAGTCCAATGCTGGATTGATTTTCACTACGTGCAAAACGACATGCCATCCCAGCTCAATTGAATCACACCGTGTTTCGTAGTACTGTTGGATACCAAGGAAACTCCTGCTTTCCTTGATACGGGTTGCCCCCGCACTATCATTAGCCAACGTCTTCACAAGGCCTTGGCTAAAGAAAGTCCGAAGGCGGTCATGGCATTCCAGCAACATCATGACTTTAACCCGTATCAAGGGTTAAAGTTCATACCATCCTTTCGGGACCATATGAAATCGTGTTGCCCGGAAACCGCCAGCGGAACACACGGATCGATATACATCTCCATGTGTGCAAGACTACGTCTCCCTTCTGGGCACCTGTTGACCTTATACTCGGACTGGACTTCCTAGAACAGTTCAAGAACATTATGTTTTACTACCAACGTAATGTTTGTCGGCTGGACGCAGTAGAATTGCCCCTCCTCCTGACCACACCAGAGATTGACCAGATCGACGCCTGGTGGGAGAACACAGGTTCTCTTTCAAGGAACTCACACAGGTCGGGATCACGATCGCGGTCCAGGGCTTCGCCCATCTCTCGGCCACACTCACGGGCCTCCTCAGTTGCCTCATCACGTGGGTCAACCAGGGGATACAGGACTTCCTCCAGGCGGGCAAGTCGTCATTCATCGACCTTGCACGGGTCAGGTTGCCCTCGACCTCCGCCTGGAAATTCTCCAGTTCCGCTAGAGAAAGGCCGATTCCGTGAGCCAAGTGATTCAGATGCCCCAGCATCACCGGTGCCAGACGTGCCTACACTATCAGACACCGAGATTGAATCACTAGGAGCTACTCAGAGCCCATGGGACCACTCAGACCATGTACACACAGTACAGGATGAGTCAACCTTTCTAAATGACCCGGACCCCTCCGGATCGCTCCCTGACACGATTCACTGTACCCGTACCGCCAATCTATACGAAAGTACCTGAGGTGGCCTTCTTCCCAAAGCACCTAACGGGACCTCACAGAAACGTATATTTTGCTAGGAGCGTGAGTAGCGTGACCAAGGGTTGCATACCACTTCAAGTAGTTAACCCGAATACTCATTCTGTGGTTCTCTACCCACACATGACCATCGGTCATGTGCAGATGCGTAGTGAGCCCTCACAGGGATCACCGGTCAACTCAGACACCGTCTACGATTGTCAATGGGTCGAGGCCAATGCTGTAATTTCACCAGATATCTCCCCTTGGGACCGGGCAGCATTACTCGACCTACTGGTTGCATACACCGACCTTTATGCTCTTGATGAAAAGGACACAGGTTCCACTGATCTCGTCCAGCACGAAATCAGCAGGGGCGATGCCCGCCCAGTCCGCCGATTCCCTTACCGGTCCTCACCTAAGGAAAAGGATCTCATCATGCAGGAGGTCAAGGTACTCCAGGAGAAAGGTATTATCCGGCCGAGCACGTCACCGTGGGCTACTAATACTGTCCTGGTGCGCAAGAAAAACGGTTCTCACCGTATGTGTGTTGATTTTCATGGTCTTAACGAGGTCACGAAAAAGGATGTCTATCCTCTCCCACAAATAGATTACATCCTTGACACACTCAAGGGCATGAAGTACTTCACTACCCTTGATCAGGCTAATGCTTATTGGTCAATCCGGATTGCCGAGGCAGATAAAGAAAAGACGGCATTCAACACGCCCATTGGACTTTAGTAATTCAGCTTTTTGCCTTTCGGTCTGTGCAACGCACCAGGGACATTTCAACGCCTCATGGACCTTCTCCTTACAGGAATCCAATGGTGCACGGTTCTGACCTATCTCGATGACATTTTGGTGTTCGGGAACTCTTACACCCAAATGCTTGAGTGCCTGGCAGATGTGTTTGCCCGTCTTGGCCAGGGTGGAATGAAGCTCAGACTGAGCAAGTGCAAATTCTCGCACTCGGAGGTAGAGTACCTAGGCTATCGCATCTCACAGAGCAGCTTAGAACCGGACAAAGTCAAGCTGGCCGCCGTCCAAAATCTACCCATTCCACAAAACGCCAAAGACATCAAGTCCTTCCTCGGCCTCGTGTCTTACTAGAGGCGTTTCATCCCTGGTTGTGCCCGGCTCAGCGAGCCACTAACCAAGCTCTTACGGAAGGAAATCACTTTCCAGTGGTCAAAACCTCAGCAGGAGGCGTTCGACGAACTCCGCCGATTGCTGACCAACCCTCCTATCCTGCACCATCCGGACTTCTCCAAATCCTTTATCCTTCAGACTGATGCAAGTATTTCAGGGATAGGAGTGGTTCTAAGCCAGTTAGACGAATTTGGATACGACCATCCTGTCTCGTACGCCAGCCGAGGGTTAACAGTGGCCGAGAAAAACTATTCCATTACCGAACTGGAAACTCTCTCTGTTGTCCATTTCGTTCAGACTGACCATACAGCGGTCAAAGCAGTGTTGGAGAAGCCTAACCCCTCTGCTTGGATCACTCAATGGGGACTGGGGCTCGCCGAATTCAAACTGACAATTCCGCCCCGAAAAGGTCAGTCTAATGGTAATGCTGATGCATTATCACACCTGCCGGATCCTAACTCCCTCACCGGTCAGAGTATTGATGATACTCCCCTTTACAGACCTGAGGGACATATTATGATGATCACCGATGGTGTGCAGCACCTGGCGAGATCGAGAACTTTGACCGATGGTGTGCAGCACCTGGCGCGATCAAGTATTTCAGCATCGATCGCTGCTGGCGCGGAGCGCCCAGTATGATCAGAGACTTATGCCGAGATATCGGTTGGTGCGCAGCACCCCGACCTTCTCGCTGCTCAGCTGGAGGATCCAGAATTAGCCGACATCATTTGCTCTCTTAAGCCCCTGGGCGACCAGAATGATGTGCGAGGCTACCATCTGTTGGATAACGTTCTTCAGAAATGGACAGGTGAGTCTAACAAGATTGTCATACCCAGATCCATGGTTACTACCATTATCCGGGCTCATCATGATGACATCTTAGCTGGACACTTTGGTGCTAAACGTACTGCGCGGCTCATTGCTCGCAGATACCACTGGCCTTCCCTCAGTCGGGATGTCAAGTCCTTCTGTCAGCAGTGTGATCTTTGCCAATGGAATAAGCCCGCTCGACAGAAAATCACTGTGACCCTGAAACCCATCACCATCACAGGACCGTTTCATCCGGTAGGTGTCGACTGTATGGGGCCAATGACCACTAGCGAAGCTGGCAATTGTTTCATCGTAGTCTTCATCAACTACTTTACGAAATGGGTGGAGGCTTTTGCTACTCCGGATATCACTGTGCACACCATAGCCCGACTGTTTGTAACGCAAATTGTCTGCGGGCACAGGGCACTGCGGATTCTTCAGTCCGATCGTGGCACTGATTTCACATCAAAACTGATGACTGAGATCACTGCGATCTGTTCAACGAAGAAGATCCACTCTACCGCCTATCATCCTATGACCAACCGCGAGGTGGAAAGAGCTAATCAGACACTAGCCACACGGCTACATATGTATGTTCACCACGGACATACAGATTGGGATGAACACCTACCATACGCTGTGTTTGCCATCAATATCAGCATGAATGAGTCAACAGGGTACTCCCCCTTTGAACTCATGTATGGTCGAACACCCATGCTCCCTGTTGATGCCGGGCTCTCATTCAACCCTCCGGCCCATATCATTAATGTTTCCTCATTTGATATGGAGGTCAAACGTCATTTCACGAATGGGTTAACCTTAATCCAGAGTCGGATTGAGAAAGCACAGGAGGCCTATGCACGGTCCTACGACCGGAGGGCACAAGATGTCTCATACAAAGTAGGGGATCAGGTGCTCAAACTGCCCACTTCCAGCAAACGTGGACTCACTCCTAAATTGCTGCCCATCTACGATGGGCCCTATCTTGTAACAAGTGTGGCATATCCCAATGTCACACTTCCTCTCCAGACCGATCAGGAAGACACTGTACATGTCAACCAGCTTCGACTTTACGTGTCCCCTGACCCACCCAGTGAAGCAGAGGATACACCTCTCACTTCACAGGCAGTGGATTCGGCACCCTTGTTGTTTCCTTCAACAAGTCAGGACTTTACACCGAATTTGATTGACCCACATATTGATGCAGAGGTCCCCGACCACTAATTCAAGATGTCTTCTCTTCATTGTCCCTGCTTACGGACGAGGATGTCCTTTTTCGAAGGACCACCGTGCCCCTCATGAAGTATTTATTCTGATCCATGCTGGATCTTAGTGGATAGAAGAGAATGTGCAGCAACCAGAGCATCTCATCATAGGCGCATCCCTGCGATAGCCTACACCTCACTGGGTGCATCCCTTGTGATAACCCGATAGCCTACACATCACTGGGTGCATCCTCTGCGATAGCCTACATCTGGCCCTGAAAATTTTTTCTTTTCTGTGTTTTAGACTTTCGCACAGGATATTCAATGCCTGCAACTTCATGCATCAACGAATTCCAGTTACCATACTGTCGAACGAATAACGATCAAAGAAGGCTCCATTTGCCAACAACCCAACGGACCTATTCGACCACTTGCCATCACACCTGGAAATGACCAACGACCAGGGACATGCGGCACAACCCTCACCACTAACCACAGCAAGGACGAGGATGCCCTTTTTCCAAGGACCGCCGTGTCACGTGCCGCTCAATTTCCCCAACGCCACGTGATCCCAATCATGTCAACATTTTGTTTTTCTTCATGTTTTGTTTATTATTCATTCATGTTTCGTTTTTTTTATTTCTACACATGCATTTTGTGTTTGTTTTTATAAATTCATGCATTTCTATGTTTCGTTTTCGTTGTATTTTATTTCTTTATGCACGCGGGCTACAGTAGGCCCTTTAGCTATAAACCTCCGCCAGCCGTGCTCTATGAGCACATGGCTATTTTCGATGCATTCCATGCACCTCTTATCACCAAAAAATTAGCGTCGTTTTTGTTATGCAAAAATGACTAGCTAAGAAGTTTTAGCTAAAGACGCTCATATGCTTAGCATAGGCACTGCAGTCAGTGCCAATGCTAAATGCATGTGAGCGGAAAAATGTCTATGTGCACATAGGCATCTTCTGCATCGCGTTTAGCTGCAGAAGTTAGCTTGGACGCCGAGAAACTCGGCCCAAGCTGCAGCTGTAGCCAAACATGTCCTTAAAAGGACATGTTTCTTTAACTTTTCACTCACTTTTGGGTTCACCAATGTTCCGATTCGTTTGTTGTAACTTCGCATCCACGGCTCTTCAAAATTTGCATATTTTTATACACTCGTCTGCATCCGCCGCCTTTATTTCAAATAAATTTGCATAGACTTGCATCCTTTGCTGCATTCGCCGCCCATTCCTACTTACAGTACCCGCCGCCCATCAGTGCCAGGTGTCCGACTGCCCCGGTTAACAGAGAAACAAGGGAGAGTCGTCTCCCGATTGCCAACATCCATTGCCCAAGAACCCATGTGGATTGCATCCTCGTTTCGTGCCAGAAGACCGTAAGTTCCCAGGGACCTGCCGCCCGGTTCGTCGAATCGCTTGAAAAACAGGACTAAGTGAGTCTTCTCAGGGGATTATTGTTATTGTGGGGTATTTTTTGGAGAACCCTTCTTAAGTCGGTTTCCCAGGTTTTCCCCAGATAAGTAGGGCTTCCACCTCTCAGGTTTGGGCCAAAAGGGACTGTCTGGTTCATAATCGGGTCCCACAAATTAGGTCATTTTATGGGTGACCCTGTCCCCACTCTCACTGAGCAGGACTCGGGGATTGTCACACCTAACCTGGCCGCGTTGTCCATTACTCTACAGTAAGACCCCAGGACAACACCAGAGATAACCAGCTATAGGCCTCCCTATAGCCACCACTCGCCGGGTTAGGCCCCCAAACTATCCAGGGAGCCTGGGGAAAATGCCAGTATCCATCAGGAGTCACAGCCTATTACTCACTGTAATAGGATCAATCTGATATGGTTCACCATCAATGTGACTGGTAAAACACAGTTCTACCTGATGTGATACCCAAACCTCCCCAGCTCCCCCGTTAAACGTGACAATAATAAAGAGAAAACTTTTCATTAATGGTCCCTATCAAATAATTACATCCAGTAATGGATCATTTTTAATAGGACTTGCAAGTGTGGCTGAACTCTTTCGACTCCAGAAAATTTTTAAAAGTAGCCACTTGAAACAAAGGGGGATCGAAGAAAAGTGAACTCGGAACTATTTGTAAAAAAATTGACTCCAAACTTTGCAATGGCCGCGTTGAGCCTCACAATTATTTTCCAGAAACGTTCGAGCACCATCGAGTCATGTTGTGTGGAAATAAAAGATTTTGCCAGGCCTTTTTCAAGGCCGAAGTGAAATCATTATTCTTCTTTAATGCCGAGACTTAGCTAAATCCACGTTCATTCCCATTAGCACGATACTAAGCTCCATCCACTACTGTAGCTGTTAGCAAGAAAGAACGCCTCTTTCTCATTGTTCATGAGTAGAGAACGATGTTACTTTTAGCCTATGATGACAAGGTACAGTATGTAAGGAAAAAATGATGATCAACACTAAAGGAAAAGAAACAAAGGCATAGTGGCTACAATGTGTAAGTAAGGAAAGCGATTGTACGAAAAATTGAAAACATTTTACACAAGTCTGATTAAAATCCATTTACAAAATCAGATGGGCGTTTTTGCTTAGCCATATTGAAACGACCAGGGATTGTAAGTGAAACCACGACCCAGGCAACAATTATTACCTCGTATTCTTTAAAAGGAATTTTGATGTGGGTGGGGGAGGTGGGCCTAGTTAAGTCTCGGCATTAAAGAAGAATAATGATTTCACTTCGGCCTTAAAAAAGGCCTAGCAAAATCTTATATTCTTTTTTAATGCCTCCACTTAACTAAATGCACCTGTTTAAAGCTTACATTTTTATCAAAAACTAATTCTGTAAAGTTAGGATTTTCTATTTCTCTTCGATGAAAACGCTTGAAAGAGAGTTATTTTTGACTCCAATTGGCATGATTTAAGAGAAAGATCAAGGGACAACCAGATGTGATTGCGTTGGAGGCCAAAGCAGAACGAGAAGAGTGGGCAGTGTAGATTTTAGTGTCAATGCCAGACAGGGAGAGTACATTTGTGATCCAGTGGAAAATTGTGGTCCCAGAAACACTTTTGTACAGATGCACAAAGGAAAGAAAGCATTTGTTATCATTGCTTCTATCATTTACTGTGAAAAGAATATATTTTTGAAGAGAGTAATACAGACAGATGGCGAACCAGAACTTCGAGTTTCGGTCATACGGGTAATGACCACAGAGACAAAGTTTTCATGAAATTCGATATAATTGATGTCTAATTTTTGAATTTCTGAGGCTCATTTGGGGCAGCTTAATACTAAAAGTGTTACAGTTTTTAGTGTCAACATTTTACGACTGGTTTTTGCTTGTCCATCAAGTTCAACCTTTCTGAGGAAATCAAGGACTAAGGCTACATCCTAAGTTTTCGAATATTTTGGTTGAGGGGAATCACATGGAAAAGTCCTTTCATGAAACGTGAAATTTGTCCATCTCCAGAAGGGTCCAGGCCTTATTCGAGGAGGAAGACTATAATTGCTGATTTTGAAGCTAAAAAGGTGTAAAATTTGAAGTTATCTTTGTACAAGGCCATTAGGTAATCAATTAATTGAGAGGCAGAATCTTGTGTTCAGTACACCAGCTACACCATTTTTTAATGGCTGAGTTGTAGTGCTTTTGGGTTCCAACAGACTAAGACTGAAGCATGATCGAGGTTGCTTCTGTAGAAATTCAGGAGCCTGCCCAGAATTTCGTGAGATTTTCCATGCTGACAGAGTCAGAGATTTGTCCAACACCAATGGGTGTAACTGTTTCATGCTGTTCTATATTATGTCTTTCCAATGTGGTAGGAGGAGATTTCGGCTTACTGCCAAGGGCAACAGAAGGGGCCACCATGGTTGAGTCAGCCAAACTGGAACAATAATAACTAAATGAGCTGCTTCAAGCTTTGCTTTGTACAAAGTGCAGCTAATGAGGCAAAAAGGCGGGAAAGCATAAGAGTTCCACGCATGCCAACTCATGCTGAATGCATCTACAGCAAAGGCATTTGGATCAGATTTCCAAGAGACAAAGGTTGATAGCTGAGTGTTGGGACAATTGGGAAACAAATCAAAATTGAAAGTACCGAATTTCTTTTGAATCATAGAAAAAACGTTTGGTGTTAATTTCCAGTCACTGGTATCTAAAAAGTGATGTGAAAACCAATCTGCTTCCAAATTTTTCATTCCAGGTACATGAGTGGCTCGAATAAAAATTTGATGATCTAGACACCAAGACCAAATCTTAATCGCCAGATCACATAAGAACTTATTTTTTGTACCGCCCAATTTATTGATGTAGCCAATGGCTGTAGAATTGTCTATCATGAGAGAGACAGAAGTATTTTTGAGGTTATGTGAAAAAAGATTTTTAGGGTGAAGATAGCGGCCAAAAGTTCTTTGCAGTTAATATGCAAATTTTTTTCATCTTTCAACCAACGGCCCCCCATGCGTTTTCCATCACAGAAGGCACCCCAGCTGTCATTTGATGCAGCTGAAAAAATTTTTTTGGTGGTCTTGGGTGGTAAAATCTGTCGACCATTCTATAATCTCAATTATTTAAGCCAGGCATCAATTTCCTTTCTAGCTTACGAGGATAGTGAAATTGAGCTACCATAGCTTTTATATTAGTGTAGATGCTTGATGAGGCAGCCTTGCAAAGCACGAGTAAAAAGGTTAGCATGCAACAAGGTTTGGGATACTGACACAAATTTCACAAGGATACAGGCTAGGTCCAACAATTTGACATTCTTTTGTTTATGCAAAAGAAAACACACATCCAGAATTTCTTCGACTTTTTCTATCTGAATTTTCAAAAGGAGATTTTTCGAGTCGATTTCAAGCCTGAGAAAAATGATACTCCTCGAAAATTGCAAAACAGATTTTTCCATATTTATAATAAAACCCAAATTGGTTAATAAATTCGTTGTGAGGTTCAGATCATCTTTCACCTTTTCTATTGAGGCATTCATGACTAAAATATCACCCAAATAAAGAATCAGGCCCAAGCCTTGCTGGCGTAGAAAAGCCAAGACAGGTTTTAGTATTTGATAAACACTCGAGGAGCTGAACAAAGGCCGAAGGACATGCATGTGAATTGATAGGAAATGTTATCCCATTGGAAAACACAAGAATTTCCTGTCAGCTTGGCTGTAAGGGTATATAAATTCATTCAGCCCTACATCCCAATTTTAATCCAGTTTCAAATGGTAGGGTAAATGGGCTGAAAAATCTGAAGGTGTTTTTCCATTTTCAATATTGCCAGGTAAAGTGATATAAAATTGGCTGTCAAAGGTTGTCATTATTATTTATAGTGTTAGTTTTTGATATTGTCTTTAAAGAATTTGGAGTAGGTAACAGTCTTGGTACAGGGCTAGGTAATAAATATCCTATACAAGCGCACAATACACCAACCCACAATTGTGTATTATGTTTGTAGAGAGAAATTTATTATAGCTGTAATGACTACAATGTATATTAGTATGACTTGGCTAAAGAACAGCAATTCATTTCAAGGTAGATGTTTTCCAAAAAACTCCCAAACACTGACATGAGAAGTTTCTGAAGGCATGCTATCACTACTATCTATTTCAAAATAAAAATTTTTATTTGCCAATTAGCAAATCAATCAAAATTTTAAAAAAGGTAGAGCGAGTAAAGTAATCAATAAAATTAAGCAGGAATTCAAAAAAAGAAACAGGTGGAGTTAATTTTTTACAAATGGGTACATAATTTATTTCACGATCGACCTTCAACAGAAAATTGACAATGGAAAAACTTAAAATCTAGCTTATCATTATAAATCAAATTTGTATTATTAAAACTTTTGAACATTTTGTACATAGGAACACAACACCGTTTTATTATACAAAAATACAAGGTATATATACCACAAACTCTACTATAGGAGTTTTGTAAGTATTCCACATTTACATGTCTTACTGTAAGATTTTTGTTAATACAATTTATGAGAGCAAGGATAATTGGTGGTAAACCATATGAATCAAAGTAATATACAGAGTTATCACTATCAAAATACATGGCAATCTAGGGTTTTTTAAAGAATCAAATATTGAGCATTTAAGGCCCTATCATACTTCGCCGTGCGGTACCGCACAGCACCATACGCCGCCGCTTTTTTACTTTTGGATTTTGCTCTTCTCAAAAAATGTGTATTGGTCTAGTTGAAACCTGATGGGGCCCCGCAAAAATTACAAAAACCTATTCAAACTTCAAAGGCGGTACCGCGCCGCACCGGCCGGTACCGCCCGGCGCCACATGGTGAAGTATGACAGGGCCTTTACTCTACTTGTATGCATTCCATCAAATAATGTATTTTGAACTATATGTTTAATTGATAAATTCCAGCGATGCGAACCTTTAGTAAAAAGCTGTGTTAATCATTGATCATTCTTCATTTCTTGCATAATATCATCCATAATGAATCTTTTAGGCGTATCTTTACTTTTTTGAACTTCATCCAAGTCAGGTGAACCTTGAACAAATTCCACTTAAGAACATTTTTGAACTAATTCATCATAAGCTTTTTGCCATTCCAAGCAACAACAATAAATTTTTACAGGAGCAGGGTGAATCATTTCTTTCGCAAATGAGTTTGTCCTGATTTTGTTGGAGCAGAAACTATGCAATTAAATTGGTGTTTCTATATATGAAAATCCTCCATCTCATCTCATCAAAATCATCTTTTAACAAAAATCAATCACTTTTTTACTTGAACAGTTTTTCAAAATGATTTAACTCGAGTGAAATACAATTCATAATTACCAAAACTACAATACAGTAAAACATTAAGAGTTATATAAAACACAATACATTAGAGCTAATACATGTAAAACAATAACCTTAAATAGTTGAATAAAACACAATACAGTATAAACTACTTTGCTTGCTAGCTTGCATAAACATACAGTATACATATTATGGTAAGATGCAGTCATTGTTTGTAAAAATAATAAGATATGTGCAATGCATATATGAAAACATATTAATCATTAATGAAGAATGTAAAACTATAATACAGTGAGTAGATACAACCTTAGACTTTACTATAAATAACAATAACATAAATAACAATATCAATCATAACATCATCATCAAAATCATAATGATACCCCTCATCAATAAAATGAGCAACAGTATCCCTAACAACTTTACAACCTGTCCCTGTAAAGAGAATACAGTGAAATATATCAATGATCTTTTTAAAAATCATGAAGACAGTAGTAACCTTGAACATTGCTCATAACATACTCAAAATAATCAATAACACCCAACTTTTCATACAAACAATCAACTGTTGATATAATTGCAGTATTATATATGGAATGATGCCCCAGACATTGATGATTCTCAACATTTCCTACATCTTTTGTACAATAGAAGTCAAAAAAACAACCTATGAAATGTTTTGTATGGCCTGTCCAGCAGAAATGATTACAAACAATTTTTCACTTTTTACTACTTGCTTGTCAAAAACCATAGAATACCTAATCCTGGAACATGTAACTCGCAAATACATTTGGTTTTGGTATCCAGAGAACTCATATCCGAAGATGAATGGTAGTCTGGGTGTTTGAAGTAGTTGATGACGAAATTCTTGATAAATGTTGTTTGAGTGCTAACTATCTTTCGATCTACAGTAGCAGCATCACCTACAATGGTTCTTGTAGCATGACCACCTTCAGCCGTTTTTGTAGCATTGCCGCCATTAACAGTTTTTGTAGCATTAATGCTATCAACAGTTTTTGTGGTATCATCATCTTCAATGGTTTTTGTAGCATTATTGCCTCCAACAGTTTTTATAGTATCGCCATCATCAACAGTTTTTGTAGCAATGTTGCCAAGTTCGAATGCACTACTGCTAATGGTTGTGTCATCATCATTATCATCATCAACCACTTTGCCTTTGATTGCTGTTGTTTGATGTTTTATTACTAAGGTATTGTGCTCGTTTGAAATAGCAGGTGCTGTTTCATACATTGAATTGGTCCAACATCTAATTTCTAAAGAAAAAAGCATTTTAGTCTATGAAAGTAAAAAAAGAAAAAAAATTTCACATCTTTTAAACTAGTTCATTTCAACTTACTTCTTGAGACAAACTCTATTTCAGTATATTGAAGGGATTAATAAACCATATTGTATTCCCATTGCTTCGGACTATCATCTTATAGCCAAGGTTGATACCCCATTGACCTCAATGGGAAAAATGTCTTTGATAATTGTGACATTGCAGCCTAACATATGGTATTGAGGTAGAATGAGTTTGAACCCACAACCATATACCTCCTATGTTTTGGGGTCAACATTACGAAAAGAAATTGATATGTATTTACCCTCAACCACTAAGAATAAGGCAATGTTATCATCCAACATAAACTGGTGTTAAATAACATAAACTTCTTTCATAAACAACATAGACTTCTTTGAAAATATGTATTCAGGAATAAAATGAAGGCAAAGTTCTAATGAGATGTTGTATTGGTTGCTCGTATGCCCTCAGTTACCTAGCTGCGGTTCTTGGGAGATCCAATCTGGTACAGCCCCTGACGCTAACCGGGTACTCAGTCTGCACTTACGGTACCTAGCTGAGACTGAGTGTACGAAGATATTTATTGCTAATAAAACGAGAAGTGCAATGAAATACAAAAATGAGAGTCAATAGAATACAAGTGTGAAAATGCCAAACATGAAAAACACCAACGCCTAACTGCTCCCTGACTCACGGATTCCTCTCTTCACCCCTGCGCACAGAGCCACAGGGGTTTTAGGATATCTAAACAAGCGGCCTAAGCGGGTTCACCCTCTAAGGGACTGAAACTGAAACTGAACCTCGTCAGAGGAAGATAAGACAGACCTACCTGTCTCCAACAACAACTCACTAGACTTCTTGATCAAACGGGTCCTCGTAACTCCTCAGGCTGCGTTCGGCTCCAGATGTAACCCCAATGCGACGTAAAAAACGAAATACAAATAACCGTAATTGGCGATGATGCCCGGCGCTACTTTCCTGGCCACCGCATATATCAAAAACGTCCAACCAGAAAACAAATGATAAATTCACAATAATAACTTTTTAATAATGAAAAACTGCATGGTGGCGTGCCTAACATCAACTTGCATGTTACATGCAAAACTTTCGCACTGTCCATTTGTTTATTTTAGGGCCAAAATTGTGTGACAAAAACCGTTTTATTGGTTTGTTTACTTAATAATAATTGGAAACACTTTAACAACAAAGAAACTGTAGGAAATGAAAATGTAATAATTAGAGGACCAAAGGTCAGAGGAATTGACCCTATGACAGAGAAAGAGAGAAAAAACAAACAAATAGCTTTTGCTCAAACAGAAATGGGAGATGTATAAATTGGCCAAAAAATTTTAGAGAGTGAAAGGCGGAGTTATAAGCATAATGGAAACAGATGCTATCTGTCCTACAGTTATGCATATTGACATCTATGTGTAGGAGCTAAAGAAATAAAATAGTCATGTATATGACTTATAGTAACCTTCAAGGTAAAAGCTAAAGAAATGATATAGCCATGTGTTCATGAGTTATAGTGGTCCTTGAAGGTTTCCCTCATAAATAGAAAAGATGCTGCAACAGGTTTATAAACAACTATTTCACCTCTTTTATAGTATTCAGAATAAAAACAAAAATATTAGCCTTGTTCTGTAATACATGTGTTTTAGAAGAAAAACTGCCGAAACAGGGTTATAAACAATAATTAAAACTCTACTGTAGAATTAATGGTTTTTTGTTTTATGAATTAATTTTTTTCATTATTACTGCGTAAATTTTGGTAAATAGTTGAGTTTTCTAGTTTTTTCTAGTTTTTAAGAATCTTTATGATGAAACCCATATATGAGGACATTACTTCAGATGTGGAGAATATACATTGGGAAATTTTAGATGATATTACTTCCCATGAAGGGGAACTGGTCGCACATGCTAGGAATGAGGATATGGAGGACATTACTTCCAATGAAAAAGAAGAAAAAACTTTGGATAATGTTATTTCGGATGAAGAAGGAACTATTTTAGATTATGAAAATGATGGAAATGAACAGTACAAAAATCACACACCACACAATTCTGATGGAGAAGAAATTTACAAATCAGTTCAGATTGGTGGTGTAACAAATACATCTTTTGTTGCAGATGATATTTTTGAGTTAGGTCAACCCAGTACAGTAAATATTAGATGTTTTAATACTGAAGGTCGCCAGTACTCTTGGAACTTTCATGATACTGAAGGTATGGATGATTTAAATGCTCAACTTCCACCAACATTTCAACGCATAACAAATTTCAGAGAATGTGGACAGTAATGCGCTTATGGTTTTTTCTTTTGACCATCCAGATTTGACAAAAGCATGTGTTTTGATGCTCTTAAGACTAAAACATGCTTTTACATTTGATTTGATCATGAATACTCTAAACGCTGTTCTTCAATCAAATGAACAAATTCAAGTTGATAGTGCAGAAGCTACAATTTGCACTGTTGTTGTAACACCACCTATTGTTGTAACACCACCACTGCATCATTCAAATCAATAATGACGATAAATGATGCTTGGCTGAGCTCTTATTGTTGCTAGAGCATACATCCTTAAAAAACATCTGGACACAGTGTACAAGTGGGAAAATATACGGAAGTCTGACAAGAAAAAACATATAGTGCAAACAAGGGTGGCTACAGTGCTGATGGCCATAGCAGGATTAGCTAACCATCAAAGGCCTTGTGGATTTTATCAGTGGGAAAAGCTGCAAGCTGTTCTACTACCCAATTATCAAATCAAAATTTTTAGCAAGGAACAGTTGGAAGATTTAATATTTAAAGGTTAGCCTGTTTTTACTTTTCTGTTAGCATGTGTACATTTAGAGTTTTAAGGACCTGAAGCAATGCAGGTTTTGAATATTTACCACCACAACAATCATTACTCAGTCATTACAAAGATGCGTGTTTTTTTCCACAGTTACTTTTGTCAGCATTGCAATTTAGCCTACAATAACGAAATGGAACACAGCCCCAAATTTTTTGCCCTTTGTGTTACAATACACCCCCATGGGATCAGTTTAATGCTCAAAATCCAAAGATTGTCATGGATATTTTAAAAATGATGAGTGCTTTACTCCACACAAATTTGTTTTTCCTCGAAAAGGACAATCAAAACATCAAAAAACTGGGACATCTATATGTGACTGTTTCAAGGTGTGTGAGCAATGTGTTACATGGGTTCAGGGAGTGCATTCTCAGACTCATAACTGTGGTTATTTTGAATGTAAAGCATGTCAAAAGAGTGTACCAAAAAAGGTATGAGATGGAACATTATTTTTATTTTTGTTTCAATTTTTATATTTCTAGGACATTTATGTTTTATGCAACCTGTTGGCAACAAACAAATTGAAGAAGAAGATGTGCTTGAAACAAATGTTCAGGGTGTTGATGATAACAATACTTGTCTAGTTGATGATCAAACAGGAATTACAGATAAGTGCCCTATTTGTTTTTTATGATTTTGAGACCAGGCAGGAAAAAGTTTTACAACAAAGGGAAACTGGGTGATGTTTTCGTACATGAGCCCAATTTATGTGTTGTTCATACTGTATGTGATCAGTGTCCATAAGGCGAAGGAGATTATTGTTGTGAAATGTGTGGTCAATATGAGTGCATACTAATGGGATTGACATGTCTAAACGATTTTTGTGAGTACCTTCTTGGAAAAGATATGACTAACATTACAGCTATAGCACATAATTCTCCAGGACTCGATAGACAATTTGTAGTGCAGTTTCTATACCATAATGGTCTTCATAAACTAAAAATTATTAAAAAGCATAGATTAGTGACCTGTTTTTTGCAATCTTGAATGTGCACCAGTGTGATATGCGCCTGCAAACACATTGCTATTCCCTTCTTGAAATTTCTTCAACTGGGCAAAAATCATTAAGGAGCATGGCCACAGGTTGAGCATGTGATGTGTCATAAATAGGGAATCATTTTGAGGGACGTCTATTTTATACATGCTTTTATCATTGTAAGTATGAAAATCTTCATAAGAAACATAAACATAAGAATGCTAAAACAAACAAAACATCAAGAGAAAAGAAACGTCAACAAAAATGAAGGCATTAAAAATATGTGAAAATAGGTGAAAAAGCATTACAAAAAAAACATGAAGACAGTGACAAGAAAGAAGAAGCAACATACAGAAAGCAACAAGAAAGAAAGAAAAGAATGTGGAAACGAACAAAAAAGAAAAAATCAGGAAAGATTTAGAGCAAAAAACTAAGATGAAAAATAATGAAGAAAAATCACAAAGGATAAAATTATGTAGAAAATGGAGCGTGCCAAATTGTATAAGAACTATACGGGAGACTATGCTTATTAAAAAAACGAACTTGTAATTTGTTGTTTCATGAGCAAAAAAGAAAAACGTAGATGAAAAGAACAACGAAAGTAAAAGAAAGCTGACAAAAGATGAAAAGGTATAAACATTCATAAACGAAAATATTAACAATGCTCACAGAAAAAAAGCAACAAATACATACCAGGAAACATATGAGGTAAAGAAGGAAAATATGAATAAATTTTTGCTCATTCTCGATCACTCGTTTGCAATCGCCCAATTGGGAATTCGCTCAATTGGGAATCGCTCATACGGAGGTCGCTCGCTTGAAAATTGCTCACATGGGAATACATCATGTGGAAACACGTATAGAAAAAAATAGTCCTATCGCAAACAATTTTTCAATAATGGCTGAGTCTCCAAAAACTACGGAAAATTTTGTTGAGCAAACGAAAGGTCTTTTTTCTTCTCAAACACAATTCAAAAAGGTAGTGATCACACTTTTAAGTATTGAATCATTTTACAGAAACGTTCAACATTCCTGGCGTCTTGTTGTGCCGAAATGGCTAACCAGTAGATAAAAACAAAACTAAAGAAGTTGTAAAAGAAGTCGGTTCTTATGGTGAGTTTTCTTGGTCTTTTTTTTGTAAAAATGATTCCAAACTAAGAAACGACAAAAGTTGACCATCGAGATTTCTACATGAAGCTTCTACTCTGGAATTTTCACTTTAACAATTGTCAATGGCTAGCTGGGTATGCTAAAGCTGGGTTTCTTATGTGACCATTGTCCTACAATAGTTAATCAGTTGTTAAACTTGTTGAACCACAAAACAGCAATTATTACTCTGATAGAGACCGCTACAGGCTATGTATACATTAAGGTTTCACGCTTTCGGTTTTCCACAGGAAAGTTATCATTTCTGAAGGTGGCCACTTCGCCCTTGATGTCCCTTCGTTCAAAGCGCCTGATGGTGAAAAAATAAAAAAATCATCTTTCACGTCGAAGGCGGTCTTCATTGTAGTAAACGTGAGTATCACCACGCTGAGTTCCAGATCCAACACGAAAAAGATCAGGATGTTTTTGAAATTAAGCTAAAGAGTATTATCGATTATTATGATTGATACATTGATTTTGATGTGACTTTTCGGGTCGTGTTATCAAGTACCACTTTTTCCGTCATGTATCCTTTGGGGAGTTTTATTATTATACTACTTTCCTTAATGGGCTTTCATCAGCAAATTTGATCGCACTCTGCTGATAATCTCAGTATCTTGTATATTCTCGGAATCACAAAATTAAACTCTTGGAAGTTGAAGAAATTTTTTCAAAACTCAATAGCGCAGACTAAGACTAAATGGGTGCATCTTTTGTATGATATATTCAACTCAGCAATCTGGCTGTATAGATCGGTTAATTAAGAGCAGAGGGCAGATGACCAATTAATCATCGGTGTTTTAATAATTGGGAATTCTAGTCGACTTTTGGTCCTTCGTGTTTGAGATCGTTTGTCCAAGAATTTGTGGGCTTTTGTTATGCAGTTACACGTAGCGATCAATATAATCCGTGCAATCTACAATAGAACAAGTCCATTGAAATTCAAATCGTTCATTTCTCAGTAGGATAATCCTTAGATATGTTACTGCACAATAGCCAATACTCACTATATGCACTAGTCAACCAAATATTTGGATCAATGCTTTGACCGTTACAATAAGATTTCCATTTTTTACGAAATAATAATTGGTGAGATTTTTATGTAGTTAAGCCGATACAATCACTTTTTTCCGTACAGTAAAACCTTCATAAAATAGCCAATCCTGTACAAAATGTGTGTTTCGTGTCTTTTCATTATGTTGTACTTTTTTGACATTTCATAATTACTCGTTTTATGTTTGTTGTGGTTGTGTGGACCTTTTTTCTGGTTGTTTCCGAACAATAAAACACAAAAAGCAGTAATAAGAAAACGCAATAAAGAAAAAATCAATAACAGATGTGAAAAGATTAAGCGATACAGGAAAAAATAAAACAATGAAACAAAAAAGAATAAAAAACAAAGCATGAAAAGTAAAACAAAAAAAAACAGAACAAAAAACACAACAACAGAAAAAGGCAAAGCAAAGATTATATATGTAGGAATAAGCAATATAAACAAAAATCAAAACCATAAAAAGAGGAATCAACAGAAAAAACAGGAACGAAAAGCCCTAAAAACAAACAAACTTGCTGTCAAATGTCGAAAAAGATAAAAGAAATAGAGAACGCGGCATGAAGACAACCACAAAATACAAAAGAGATGAACAAAAATGTGTAAAAAAACTGATGAGTTAAAAATGTGGAAAAAATTAAGCAAGACAACAAAAAAACAAAAGAGGTTGAACTAAACAAATGAAAAACAAAGCATAAAAAAAAAACAAAAACAAAAGCAAGTAAGAACAAAATCAGATGGGAAAATGTAAAAGTGGTTTTTCTTAAATTTTAATAATTAAAAAATTTTTCGCGACTTTTGAAAATTTAATAATTCTCACTCCCGTTATAATCGCATAATTTAATAATTCTCACTGCCGTTATAATACTCGTGTTCAATTTTACGTTTTCTTTCCAACAATTCGTTTAAGAGACATTCTTTCGATTCGATATTTTTAGGCAGAAAAAATCTTTAAAAATTGTGAAAAAATATTTACAGAAAAATGTAAAAAAAATTTTACCAAAAAAGTGTGAATTCTTTTACAACAGTATGTAACGACCAGTTTTCTATCCTACTTTTACTTGCTTTTAACCATTGCACTTTACACGGCCCGGGGAATGCGGCGATACAAATTACAACGACAATACGGTAATAAAATAAACAATGATCCGTCGACAATTCTTTGCGTCGACGTACACACAATATAAAATACCTCACGACATGTCCCGCCTAAAACACTTTCCACAATTTACATAAATCTTGATAAAATCTCTCTTTTTCCGCGTTTTTCTGTCTTTTATACCGCCTCTTTGATCCACGCCCTCGCATCGTGGGAGGTCCGCTTCCATCGGCTCGCCTAACCAATTGCTGCTTGGCTTACCTGTTCCGCCTACTGTATGTTTCTTTGGCCACGCCTCTTGCTTTAATTTATTCTTAATTTCCACGCTCACATGCCTTTTAACTTACAGTATGCCTTGCCGCCTCTATGTTTTTTAGTTTTTCATGTATTTTCGGTTTTCCATGCATTCCTCCTAAATCTTCTGTCTGGGTCGGGATTTCTGTACTTTCTACATGGGCAGGTGTGTTTACGCGTTTTGGAGGGGATTATTGTACCTACAGAATGTGTATTCTCATGTGCATTACGAGGTTTTCGAAAAAGGGGTCTGTGTCTGTGTTTATAATTACTTGTACCAATGCTGTGGGAGACAAGTGGCCTGTGACTCACATGTGTTTTCGACTCAGTGTGAAGGGGCTGATATTTGGATAAGAAATTGATTAACTCAGCTTTTCCCGTTTCAATCCTGTCACATTTGGTCAAATCTATTTTGCCTTTTACCCACGTGAATGTATGAAGACGTTTCTGTTTGTTTTGGGTGGGAAAATGAGATTGGGCGGTTGAATTTTTCGCTGGGAGGGGACAAGAAACAGGGGCGATGCATGTATCAGGATGGGGGATTTGGGGCTTGCTGACGTCGTTTGAGCTAGAACTGCAGATACCACTATTTTTACTTTGGAAAATGCTAGCTGCAAAATGAATTTTACGATTTTTTCGTGCTTTGGGGGTAGGAAAAGAAGTTTTTCGCCTGGAAAACATGTTGGGGTCTGTGGGAAGGCCCTGCAATTGTGAAAACATTGGGCGTTCCTTTTTGTATGCTGGTTCAGGTTTGGACGTCTCACTGGTTTCGGGATGTTTACGTTTCTGTGCAATTTTTGGCTGGGGGAGTTTGGATTTCAACATGTCACTGCTTTTTGGTGATGCAATTTTTGAAGTGCTGCTTGTATCAGGAAGGGGTATGTCAAGGACATACTGGGGGTCAAACTGCTTATGACTGCTGGGCAGAACTGTATTTAAAGCATGTTGAGGTTGATGCTGGACAGTGGGCAATGTGGAGTACATGACTGGGACATCAATGTTCATTTGTGGTGGGGGTAGTCTCTCTTCAATGTGATTTTGGATGTTAGGGGTCATTTGGTTGGGGCAATATCTACTCGTGTGACCTTTTTGCTTACAAAGAAAACATTCTACATTTGAGTAGCTTTTTGATATGCAATGGCTGGATCTGTGACCAGTCTGAGAACAGTGAATGTATTTGCTTTTACAGTCTCGAGTCATGTGATTATTCCTAAAGCAAATTTGGCATGATTTCTGAGTACCTGGTGAATTACAATTTCTGGCGAAATGCCCAACTTGATTGCATTGAAAACATGTGATCTGTCTCAAAGTACTGTTATCATGATGGGGTTGAGTTTGGGAATTTTGCATTATTTGCAATTGCACTCCATAACTTGTTCCAATTTATGTAGGATTCCCTGCTGTTCAGTGTAATTGCCTAATGAAAGAATGGGTTCCGATTTAGGGGATATGAGGGGTATGGGGCTAGATTTCAATCTGTTTCTGAAAATTTGTTGTTCAACATAAGCTGCCTCGTCAAACATGTCTGTTAGGGAGGTGAATCGTTTGTACTTGAGTGCCTCTCTAATTTCAGTCTGCATGCCTTCCATGAAAAGGGGTTCGATTATCATTTCTCGTGCCTCTGAATTGAAATTGGGGTAGGCGAGGGTCGCTAGATGCTCGAGGTCAAACAAAAATTCAATGACAGTTTCCGATCTTTTTTGTTTCCGTTCATGCAAAAAATGTAGGTGTAAATCTGTGTCTCTGTCGTCGGGGAAACATGCTTGTAATGCAGTTTTATACTGTTCATACGTTTGGGGTGAGTTTTCAGAATTTTCTAAACTTTTGAATTTTGCTGATGCTGCACCACCCAAATGAATTTCAAAACATGCTAATTTGAGTTGCTCGTCAGTATCTTTCATGCCTTGTAGTATCATGAACTGCTCTAGTCGCTTGCTCCATTCGCCGAAATGTTGGGTCACTCCTCCTGTAAATACTGTAGGTTTTGCATAAAAATTGTTCATCATACTGTTAGGGATGTTGGCCGTTCATCGTCTATCAGGGTGGGATTCATTTTGTTTTTGCTCAATTGTGTGTGTAAAGTTCGAAAATGTTCGGCAAAAAGTTCATTGATTTGCTCTCTTACAATTTCTCCTATGTGGTCTCGTGTATGGTGGGTCATTTTACGTTTGTGTTTTTACGAATAGTTGTCCTACTGTAGGAGATGATTACTACCGTGTGCGACTACTGCTTAGGGATGCCCGGATATAGGATGCACCTTATTGGGGCAGTGAGTTCCAGAGGTTAACGGTACGGTATGGTCACCAAAAATATGTAACGACCAGTTTTCTATCCTACTTTTACTTGCTTTTAACAATTGCACTTTACACGGCCCGGGGAATGCGGCGATACAAATTACAAGGACAATATGGTAATAAAATAAACAATGATCCATTGACCATTCTTTGCGTCGACGTACACACAATATAAAATACCTCACGACATGTCCCGCCTAAAACGCTTTCCACAATTTACATAAATCTTAATAAAATCTCTCTTTTTCCGCGTTTTTCTGTCTTTTATACCGCCTCTTTGATCCACGCCTCTGCATCGTGGGAGGTCCACTTCCGTCGGCTCGCCTAACCAATTGCTGCTTGGCTTACCTGTTCCGCCTACTGTATGTTTCTTTGGCCACGCCTCTTGCTTTAATTTTTTCTTAATTTCCACGCTCACATGCCTTTTAACCTACAGTATGCCTTGCCGCCTCTATGTTTTTTAGTTTTTCATGTATTTTCGGTTTTCCATGCATTCCTCCTAAATCTTCTGCCTGGGTCGGGATTTCTGTACTTTCTACATGGGCAGGTGTGTTTACGCGTTTTGGAGGGGATTATTGTACCTACAGAATGTGTATTCTCATGTGCATTACGAGGGCCAGGTGCCAATGTGCAAATAATTATGTGCGTGTTTAATTGGGTCAATGGGATGTGGGATGATCAAAACAAAGTGCTTCATATAAATTTATAAGAATGTTTTGGTGTGAATTCCAGACACCCTTGAGACGATAGATTAATAAATGAAAATGTATCTAATAAATGAATATCACATACTGTACAATTTGTATTTACATTATTGCTTCAGCATGTACGTTACAAGTAAACAAATTTTTTACAAGTGTAAACAATCTTTTTTACCAAAACTGTTAACCTGGAAATCTTCCAACGCAGCCTTTTTGTCAGCTTTGTAATCGCCGACGATTCTTTTTTTCTTTTTTTTTAAATTTTTGGGGGTACATCTACCCATTTTCCTATAGCCGGAAAGGCAGGCTTTACAGGACTATATGGTCATACAAGTGCCCACGTTATATGAGAGGCGCTCTTTTAGGTGCTTTTTACTCCCCAGTGGAGGCCACATTCCACAGGCTGGCATCTGCCTGACAAGCAGGACTTGATCGGCTACCTACTTCATAATGGAATAGGCCCACCTCCTCATTCACAGCACTATCGCCAACATGCTAACTGAGCTGAGTGGACCCCGGCACAATTTACCTACCCGGAGAGGATGAAAGGCTGTGTCTGCCTGGGCCAGCTACCAGAAATTCAATTTCGGGTTACACCCCGAATCGAACCTGGTTCTTGAGACTAGCAGTCAGAGGCCATAACCACTAGACCAAGACGGCCGGCGACGATTCTATATTTGTGAAAAAAGTTGAAAAACTCGATGTACATTAGAGATGTATTGGGTAGCATATTTTGTACCTTATAACGTCTGGATTGACCCTCCACAATGCTCTATGGGAGGACTGATCAGCTAGAGCATGGTTAGACATACTGTAGGAAACGAACCAGGGTTGAAAATGGTTGATAGCTGATATGACTTTTGTTTATTTCTCCTACCAGGAATTGACCGTAACATGGAGGGATCTAGACGACTCAAAGCTAAAAATAATATGCATAGTGTTCAATGTACACTGATTAGTATTTCATAACAGACATTCCATTATATTCTTAAAGGTTATATTTCGCTTTTCGGAATTGTTTTGAAGTGATGCGGAAAAGTGGAATTCAAGTTCATTATAGGAGAGGTCCTGCTGGTTCTGAGACGTACTGATTGGTCAATTTTGCACAATGCTCATTGCAAACATACCTTCCTTATCTTCATCCAAACTTCGATCATTAGTGGTGGTAAACAAGGTTAGAATCAAAAGGGTTGGTACGATCATCGTTCGGCTATGTAATAGTAGTAATAACTGCTTGTTGGAAATACTTTGACCCGAGCTTGGTACCAAATCAAGAATGAGATATGCGATTAACTATTGTCCTTCTAAAGAAGTCTGTTTGCTTTTTGTTTGATTGGCGACTACTATCACAATTTATTTACTGTCAAAAAAGACATTCCCATTTTACAGCTCTAATGTCCACAAATCTTATGCTCTTTTAGGGATTATTGGTACCATGTACACAGTGGTTCGGGACATATAAACACAGAAAACGACATTCAAAAATTTTTATTTTCACATTCGAAATGATGGAATACTGTAAAATTTTATTGAAGCTGTAAAAATAGTGAAGCATATGGTACATTGGTTGTACAGTGTTGTTATTAAGGTCCAAAATTCACATAATTTTGGGATTACTATTGGGGAAGGTCAGTGATTTCGCACGACAAGAGAGCATAGTTTGATAAGAATTATGTTGTCGATTCAATTTCAAAATCGCCAGCATACACGATTTTCAAGAAAACCGAATGCTCATCAAAACAGCATCGAATAATTTTTTTTATCCTTGATTGAGTTACCTTGACAAAGATTTTATTCACTGTTCCAATGACGGTCTATTCCCAACTGAGTGATTCCTAAGTGATCGAAATCCCAAATTAGCGATTCCCAATGGAGCGAATCCCCAAATCAGCGAGTTCCCAATTGGGCAGCGATAATAGAAAATGTACTATTTTCTCCACATTTCCATTCTTCACCGTATATTTTTCTTTGTATGTAATTTCTTTCTTCTTTCGTTTTGTGTGTTTCTTATGTGTCATCTACTTTTTCTCTTTTGCTCATGAAAGAGTATATTACAAGTTGTCGGTTTTAATAAGCATTGTCTCCCACAAAGTTCTTATACAATTGTGCACGCTCTATTCCCCATTTAATTTCATCCTTTGTGATTTTTTCTTCATTCGTACCAACTTTTATATATTTGCTTTTACTTCTTAATCTTTCTCTTTTTCTATTCTCCTGATTCTTTCTGTTAATGTTCCTTTTTCACATTATTTTTTCTTTCTTCGCTGCTGCATTTTCTACCTTACTTCTTTTTTTCTTTTTTTCATGTTTTTCCTTATTCTGATGTTTTTTTCACGTGTTTCCACTGATTCTTAATGTCTTCATTTTTGTTGATGTTTCCTTTCTCTTGATGTTTTGTTTGTTTCAGCAGTCTCGTGTTTATGTTTTTATGAAGATTTCCACACTTACAACGATGAAAGACTCAAGCATGTCGAACTGTACTAGAATTATACAGGAGACTACAGTTATTTAAGTGACAACTTGTAATGTGCTGTTTCATGAACAAAAAAGAAAAAAGTAGATGACAAGGAAAACAAAAAAGAAAGATCGCAGAGACAAAAGATGATAACTTTGAAACATACATTAACAAAAAATAAGCAATACACACAAAAAAAAAACATGAGGTAAGGACGGAAAATATGAAGAAAGTGTTATTACATTCTAGAGTTTGGAATCGCAGCATCAGGAATTCGCTGATTTCGGAATTCACTCAATTGGGAATCGCTCACGTGGGAATTCCTCACTTGAGAATCGATCACAAGAGAATACCTATCCTATGACTACAGTGAAAAAATTCTAGGTCTTTAGTTACGTGCAAAATCTGTTTCGCCTGGTTCTGTCTATTCAAATTATGGTCAGCTGTCCATTGAGAAGTTCTAACTTCTCGTCAGTTGAAAACAGGAACAGTTTCAGCAATACAAACTGGTGGTTTTATGACAATTTTCATGGAAGAAAATTTTTTTGTCAAATGACTTGGGGAAAGGAGGCAAAAAAAGATTTTTTCGTCTCCAATTTCGTCTCCAAAAAACCCAAATTAAAATCCTTGGCTCGGCTTTCTTGATTCCCTAATACGATGATTGAAACAATCGCCTCGCCCTCAACACAGTGATGAATGACCATTTTGAGGCCCAATTTGGAGAAAACCATACTGAGAACGATAGATGTGATCAGAAATCTCTTAAATATACTCTTTTAGATAATTGCTCTAATTTACAAAAGTGGGTTCCTTGATACGGTCCTCGATGTATTGAGAGTACGAACAAATTCTACCTAATATGAGGAGAATAGCCTGAAGAAAGCATATCATAAAACAAAATAAGGTTTGAGATTTTTATTTCATGAATGAAATCAAAATTAGCTTAAACAAAATATCTTGATTATCTTAATAAAAAAGAACTCAAGGGTAATCAACCGATCTCTTAACTAGTGAAACTGAAGCCTAGGCTGTACTTGAGCGATGATTGGCTATTCGGCACTCTGTGAAATCAGTTGACCAATAAGCGATCAGGTGCCTGCACTGGGACAGTCATACGAGGACTTCCTGAACATATGAAAAAATGCAGATGAAGTCACGAAAACAATATCTGAAAGATAACTGTACATTTTTCATGTCCTCATACTTTTAAGCTTATCATTGATTCTATAGCTCACACATATCAGCTCATTATTCGTTCATTGTGTGCCTATGGGCAAAATAAAAGCGATTTATAATTTTTATGCATTTGTAAGGCCTAGGAATGGAGAATTATAATGCATGTTTTAAACTATGAATCACGGTATTTTTTCAGAAGTACGATTTAACACGCATTTCAGGAAAATTTTTGAATCTACAGTCAACGATGAATAACAGCTGCGTCTCTAACCTGCGAGACCACAAATGTACTACAGAAAATTTGCAGGCAAATTCTATTGTTTACAAGAGGGTCAAAATCCTAGTTTTATTAGCCGAGTCAAAAATCTGTAAAAAGTGTGAGGGTCTAGATGGCTGGAAAATTGCATTGTAACCTTTTTTCTTGATAAAAACTGATTATTCCTGGTGTCGGCTTTGATATTCAGCTGTTCTCTTCAAATGATACATTTGGTCTAATGTCGAATATAGCAGAATCTAATGAATCTATGGTAATCACAAAAACTAT
>CAWUHX010000169.1:318787-534964 GCA_963922205.1 Romanomermis culicivorax | reverse complement strand
ACACACTCTATCAGATTAAGCAGTGGTATCAACGCAGAGTACTACCGCCGAGAAAATTGACGTTTTTGACCATTTTTGTTCAAAAATTGACATTTTTCATGAAAAAATGATATTTTTTCAGTATTTTCTCGACTAAAACTATGGGGGTCCCTAGGGCTACCATATGGCTAGCCATAGGATTGGAAAACCTGGGGGGGGGGGGTTGCCCAATGGCTAGCCATATGGTCGAACGATTTCTGGGGGGGGGGGTTCCCATAGCACTTCCCCCCCCCCAATTACATGTATGTCTGAAGCCCATTTCTCTGTTAGTGAATTTTCTCTGAATATCTTCCAAATATTGAGTGTCAGTAGCAAAATGAGGGTTACATAGTTTGGTACAAATATTCCAAAATTGGGCGGACATATGCAGGGCCGTAGCCAGGAATTTTTTTAGGGGGGGACGGACAGAGCAAAATAAAAATTTTCGGCGCGCAGCGCCGGGAAAATTTTTAGGTTTTTACACTCTAAAAGGTGGAAAATTAATCTTTTCATGACAATGATAATAAATTGGAATTAAACTAATATATTGTAATAGCTTTCTTATTTCGACGCGTAGCGCCGAAAAAATTTTCGGATTTTTGTGTTCCAAAATGCTGGAAAATGAATGTTCACAACAATTTACTAGATAGTAGCTCTAAATTTTACAGTCTTAAAATGACGTTTTTATCAGTTTTCAATGCGAATTGCGAAGGCTCACGTTTCGGAATGTATGGAAAACTCCAAACGAAGTAAGGGAATAAAATTTTAAGAAGTGATCAAAAACCTCAATTATCAGCAAGATATTGGCTCTTAATTAGTAAAAGAAGAGATGAAGTGAATCAGTTGAAGAAACTGATGAAAGTCAGCTAGTAAAGTGGAAGTAGATATGTTAATGGCGCGCTTGATAGGGAACAATGACTATTATACTCTGGACCGGCGCGAAGCGCCGGCAAATTTTGAGAGTTTGACCTTCTGAAGTTCACCACAATGCATCATTTCGGTTTTGAAATCAAAAAATGTTTTTCCACAGTGAGAAACATGCCCATCATTTTGTCTTGTAACTAATAAAAAAAGAGATCAGGTAATTCAGTTGATTGAAACTGTTGAAGTTTAACTAGTAAGTCGAAGTAGATATGCTAATGGCCGTGCCTGATAGAAAATAATGACTGTTATACTGATTGACCGGCGCGAAGCGCCGGAAAATTTCGAGATTTTTCTCAGTGATAGACACAAAACCGACATTGGACAAAGTTCTAAGGGGGTGGCGGCCGCTCCCTGCCCCCCTAAATACGGCCTTGGACATATGTAACAAAAGCCCTAGTAAAGTATCAAAGCGATAAAGTGCACTTTGTTCCTCATTTCGGCGCGATGCGGCGGAAAAATTTTCGAGCTTTCATATTCTAAAACTCTGGAAAATAAATCTCTGCAACAAATATTCGTGAATAGAAGCTGTAAAATTACCGTCTAGAGTGATGTCTCCAATTCCAATCGTCAATAAGCGCAAAATTTCATGTTGCAAACGTTTGAGAGATTCCATGTAAGCGGTCCAACCAGTTTAGGGTGGGCAAACCCAAAATTTTGGCTTGAGGGTCCCAAAACTTTTTGGGGGGGGGGGGGGGAGGGGTGGGCCGAAAAATCCTAAAAAATCGAAAAAAATTTTCCGACTTTGGTGGGATGGTTACGTTCAACACGTGGAGTGGGGTCCAACATTCAGGTATAGAGTTCTAAGAAAATGGGGGGTCTCCCCAAACCCACCAATCACAGGTATGTGGTGAACCTTTGAAGGTCAAAATCTCAAAATATAACATAGTAATCATTATTTTTTATCAAGCGCGACCGTTAACATATCTACTTCCACTTACTTATTAACCCTCAACGGTTTTTATCAATTGAGTAACCTCGTCTCATTCTATAATCATTAACAGCCAGTGTATTGCACCGAAAATTGAGATTTTTCATGAATCCTCCCAATTTTTCCTCTCGCTGCTTGGAATTTTCAGACGTTTTCAACGTGAACTTTTGCACGTAAAGACGATGAAGATCGAGGACATCATTCTATACTGTAAATTTGGAGCTTCTTTTCAAAAATATTCGATAGATTTTCCAGCGCTTTAAAATGCGAAATTCGAAAATTTTTCCGGCGCTTAGTGGGGAATAGGAAACACATTACACTATTCCTTTGATTTTAGTTAATTTCTCAACGTTTTGAAGGTTCATTTTCCAGCATTTTAGACAGTAAAGCCCGAAATTTCTTCCCGGCGCTCTGCGCTGAATTAAGAAATATAGTATAAAATTCGATAATGAAATGTATATATATAGCAGATAAATTTATTAGAAATCTATCGTTAATATACTTTCAACTGTTGTACAACACTATTGTGTTGTTCATCAGCTCAATTTGGATGACCTAACTACGATTTTCTCAATTTTTTATTTTTTTGCTTCTGGTTACTTACTCCACAAACATCGTAATGTTTAGGTTCACTGCTGAAATGTAGAAAAAAAACATCCTTGACCACATTATACACGTTTTTAAAAATTTGGAAAATGAGGAAAATAATTTGGGTGGGGGTGGAGGTTGGGTGGGGGGATCCATACCCCCAACTTGGTCGAACCCTATACCCAAATTTCGGAACCCCCACCGCCAATTTGGTCAACCCTATACTCCCCCCCCCCCCCCCCAACTCGGAAAAATTGGAAAAAGTTAGGAAAAAGAGTCTTTTTATGAAAATTTTCGAATTTTTTTTTTGGGTTTTTCGACCCCCTCCCC
The DNA here is from genome assembly GCA_963922205.1 of Romanomermis culicivorax. Lineage (NCBI taxonomy): Eukaryota > Metazoa > Nematoda > Enoplea > Mermithida > Mermithidae > Romanomermis > Romanomermis culicivorax. The sequence continues at coordinate 532,176 of CAWUHX010000169.1, read as the reverse complement.
AAAATTTTGGAAATGCTGGGACCCCCATCCCAAAATTTTGGGTTTACCCTCCCCCCGCCCCATTTGGTCGGACCTCTTACAGGTATGAACGGGACGGGTACATCGCGCTCCCGTACCTGGCTCCGCCGGGCGCACCGCTGCGCCTCTAAACTTAAGTCTGAAAAATGAATCAGGTAAGCGACCGTCCGCTTAATCCCCTTCCAATGATCTACTATGCATAAGTGTATATAACGTGAAATGGGCGTGGACAGGAATACCGAAAAAACGCATATCATTATGTACTACACAAGAAATTAATAGAGCATAAGTGTAAGAGATATACATAAGTGTAAATCGTTATTCCTTTCAGGAATCATTGTTTGTCGATAAGTTTCTTCTATTCGCCGATCGGGCTGATGAGTATTCATTTATAAAACCTTTTTGCGACGCTTTAAAATTCCAAATGTACCGCCAAATCTTACTGTTGACATCACGCGTAGCTTTATTGTTATTTGCGATCATGGCTTCGCTGGAACACGCGACATCAGATTCGGTCATGTCAAGTTTCGATTCAGGTAGGTGATCATTTTGTTCACGAATTGAGGCCCTTCTCAAGCACGCATTTACCTGGTGATTCTGAATCTATATTCAGTCAATGTAATTTCGGGAATCGAGAATACAGTAGGCCCGGCCAAAGCTTTTTCCAAACTTTAAACTTTCTGATTTTTGTTTGGCTTTGTCTGAGTTTTTTGCAATTTTCGCTGTTTTTTTTGTCAGGTAAATGGGTATTCGATTTGAGAACACTGCCATACACTTTCAAGTGATCTAAAATATGTCAGTTTAAAAAAAAAGTATTATTTCCTTTCAATAAAACATTATATAGCTTTCACTGGCAGATGTCTGAATAGTGCTTCACTTTCTAAGTCAATTTTCTTACGTTAAAACGATTTTTAGACATCTCAATTAGTGATGGACCGATGTACCGGCCGATTGTTGCGTTTTTCTGCCATCGGCCATCGGCCGATGTTTTGCAAAAAAATCGGCCGATGGCCGATTGTTTGTCAACTTTTTGTTACAATTAATGCAGGTGCTTATGCCCAAAAAACAGCTTGTTCACATATATATTTTACAGTTACTTTAGTAAATACATTATTTTTTGTGAAAATAGTTGTTTTAATGTCTGGCATATTTGCCCTGTGTTGCCATTGATGAACTAAATAACAAGAATTTGACAAGCTATGAATGGAATATTTTAGCTACGGCGGTAAGAATATACTTTAATACATTTATAATGTATCCACCCCTTAGATAATCATGTTTTGGCAGCTTGTAAATTTGTTAAAATCTTTTTCAGAAACTGTAAAAATCTATGAATCTAAAAACGCCTGTATTTCGGAAAAAATAGCGGAAGAAAAGTAAGCTAGATTTTGTGGCTAAATTTTTTTGAAGAACAAAAATTAAATAATCGTAGATAAAGAATTTTACGCCACTCAATCCATATTTCAACTTTCTGGATTGGGTTCATTAAAGGAGGAATTTTCGGGAAAAATGAATCAATATTTTCATAGAAATGATAATCGAGCCCACTTGAAACCCATTGAAGACAATAGACTTCATGCTTTGGCATCTTTACTATATTCTGTTTTTTATAAAATGGTTCCAAGCAGAAAATTGACACAAAACAGTACCGTCGTCAAAGTCGTTTACATAAGGCTGTTACGGTAAAATTTTTCACTCGAAAAATTTTTAAGGGTTAGGTTAGTATGCTTACAAATTTCTAGTGCTATATGATATAGTATTTATTAGAAAGTCGTGAAAATCTAAAATACTACTTGCTTTCCACTTTCATTATTTAGAAGCATTTCAAGGAAAACAGACTATAGATCCTCGATTTAAAAAGGATGGATCGAAATTTGAAATACAAACATACAAATCAAAATTAAATAAGTTAGGCTCTCTGTGATCCTCAAGCAGAAGACAAAGCTTAACTAGCTTTGGTTAGAATGGTTGTCGATCAAAAACAACAAAATCAACGCTTTTCTGAAAATATGGTTCAAAAATTTGAATGAATCTTCAAACTCATTCTCCAAACTTTCTCAGTAAGCCACAATTGATACTAATGTAAATAATTCAAGCATTTACACAAAACTGACCAATTTCAGGCACTATTTGGCAATTGCAAGTCCATCTGAAGATGAGCTGTAGCCCGAAAAATATTCAACGTCAACATTTGAGCAAGCAAAAGCCATTGTTTTGGAATAGATTACTAGAATAATGGAAGAAAAATGCTGCAACAAAACCAGAATTAGCTAATGTGAGTCAAAATAGTGTGCAATTGAAAATAAGTTTCGTTATGAAAAAAATTTCTTCAGCTTGCCTTGAAATTTTTATCAGCTCCAATTGGGTCAGTAGCTAGTGAATGATCATTTTAAAAAGCAAAAGATGTTAGAAGTGGAAAAAGATCCCTTTTATTGCTGAGATTGGATTCAATAGTGCAAACTGGAAAAACAAGCTGAAGTTGAAGAAGCTTCTAGTGAACTCAGCAATCAAAGTGAAGGTAGTACAACAGATGCCTTTGTTGATGACAAATTGGATGAATGAAAATTATTGTTAATTGAATTTTGAAAATATCAGTAGAACTTTGTGAATAATTCATAATAATTTGAAATTTGTTACAGTGTAGCAACTTCAGGTTGCATTTTGTACATGTTACAGCCGATGCATCGGCAATCGGCCATCGGCCGATGGCAAATTTTCGGCCATCGGTCCATCACTAATCTCAATCAATGGTAGTTTAGTGATGACAAGGTCCTATGCCGAAAATTTCACGATTTTTATTGACATATCGTTACTAGAGGTTCATGCAGTAATTGATGCAGTGTCTAACTCTAGTTCAAATAGCAGACAATCAACGACAGCCAATATGCTGATTTTTTAACTGATTGTTATTGAAAGTCGACATGTGCATGCTCTCAGACTTTTCTGCCAAAACTGGAAGGTGTTGTATAAAATGTACGAATATGACCCTAATCAGCTATAATTTTGATCAAAGTCGATGCTGGGAAATGATAGATGGCGTTTTCTATTATACACAGGCCAGTTTACAACGTGCATCTTGGAGAAAAAATTTATACGCGCGGAAATTTTTGCTTGGTCACTTTAAAATTGATAAGTTTGTTCAATTTCACCTGAAAAACCATAAAAATCATTTTCTTGTATTTCATTTAATCCGCGCTAGTCTTAGACTTTATGAACTGAATTTACTTAGTTTAGGAAGGCAGGCAAAAGTAACTTATTCGGCGGGTAACGCAAAAAAATGTCTTTAAGCCAGATTTTTTTTGGTTTGAAAACCAGGAGCCAAATGGCTCCTAGGCCCAAATTGAAATTTTGGGAGCCAAAGATTTGTGAGTGAAGAATAGCAAAAAACATGTTTGTAAGACACTGTGGAGCGTATATAATTACGTTATATATGGATATTCAATTAGTTAATGCGTGTTCAAAAAATTTAATGTTCAAGATATTATTTCCAACCATGGTTTTTCAGCCAAAAAATCTTTGTGCAAAGAAAAATTTTGTCATGCAAAAATTAGTTTATTTTTGCACAAACCTTCTTCCTTCAAATTTAAAATTGAAGGGAAATAACTATCATTCACTAGAATATAAATAAATAAGTCAAAATTTTAAGAGCCAAAATGACTCCTAGACCAAAAATTTTAGGAGCCATTTCCAAATTTTTAGGAGCCCAGGCCCCTAAAATGACTTTAAAAAAGCCTGCTTTGAGCATACACGTAGTTGTGGGGGAAATAATTTCTGGATTTTTTATATTTTAGAACGCTAGAAAATTAATATTTTAAACAGTTATTTCTCGAATAAAAGCGTTAATTTTTCAATGGATTCAATGAGCTTTCAGTCGGGCTAACTAAAATTCAAAAATCAGGTAAGCAACCAAGTATTTAGATTCTTCAACCACCAAGAACTTCAGGAAAAATTCAGGAAACATTTGAAATTTTTGAGTTTGATCGAAGTCTAATCTACAAGCATAGTGGAACAAATTTTCCAACAAACTATCGAAGAACATACTGACTTTAAATTACATGAGAAATCGGCAAATAAGTCCTCTATGATGACAAGTGAGAGGCTGAGAACCCAAAAAAGCTATTAATCTTTCCTGCGTGAAACGCCAGAAAAGTTTTTTGGGTATTGACATTCTGCGATGCTGGAAAATCAATTTTTCAAACACATTTGAAGAATTAAATTCGAATTTTGTGTTCAAAAGTCGTAATTTCTAGAATTTTATATTGGAAAAATTTAAAACCATTAATTTATTCACAAACTCTCATGAACTTGGCCGAAAAGATATGAGTAAGAACAGTAGAAATTTCGGAAAACTACTTCCATGAAGCTTTTGGATTTTAAGAGTTGAGAAAGGAATAATCGCTTTAAAAAGTTTACAGACTTGACGTATTGATCTTTCTCAAAAAACGTGTGGAGGAAAAAATGTGAATTTTTATTGAATATCAAGATGAAGTATTGAAGATTACCAATTAAAACATGAGATAATACGTCTAAGATGATTAAAACTATTAAAGATGAAATGATAAGTGAAGGTGGACATGTTAGAAGCGGCGCCTGAGCTACGAAATAAATAACAATGCTTATTTAAGTTATAAGCGGCGCGGGGCGCCGGAAAATTTTGAGATTATGACCTTCTAAAATGCACCAAAATGCATCTTTTCTGTATCCGATGTGATCAAACACATGACTCAAAAAATTCTGACAAACCATTTTGGCTTGTTGGACTAAAATTCTACAAGCCATTTTGTCAGTCCAACAAGCCATGGCTTGTAAAATGCTAAAAAAAACTATGAGACTGACGTAGATTTAAAATCTTCAGCACTCAAGTTATATTTCATGAATAGTGTTCGGCCATTTTCCTTGTAGTCGTCGTCTTTTCAATCTTGATTTTTATTTATAACATTAATCTAAAAATTAAATTATAGAGATGCTCACTCACTAATATTTCACGAGAGATTAGTGACTCGAATCGGTTTATTGTGTCTCAACCAGTGTTTTTTTTGCCAGAGGCAAATGAAAATTTTTTGGGGCAAACGAAATTGGAGTAGTCATTTGTACATGTACAAACGGCTCTTTCCCATTTAGGGAAGACAATTTCGGGGATAAGGTACAGAAAATATGTATGCATTTTGGTGCATTTTAGAAGTTCATAATCTCAAAATTTTGCGGCGCTTCGCGCCGATTTAGTATTCATTATTATGTATTACCCAGCTCAAACGCAACTTTCAGAATGTCTACCTTCACCTATCATTTAATGTATAATAGTTTTCATCATCTCAAACGTATTATCTCATGTTTTAAGTGGTAATCAATACTTTATCTTTATATTTGATGAAGATTCGTAGGTTTTCCTTGAAACACTTATTGAGGAAGATCAATACGTCAAGTCTCTAAACTTTCCAAAGCGATTATTCCTTTATTAACATAAAATCAGTTCGAAAGCTTCATGGAAGTAGCCTTCGGAAATTTCTACTCTTCCACTCATATCTTTTCGGCCAAGTTCATGTGAGTTATCGAATAAATTACTTTTTTTAAGGTTGAGAGATTGAGCTATTCTGACGTTTCTTTACAGGAAAACGCAAGAGTTATCTCAATGAACGTTTTTAATGTTTCCTGCATCTCGTTGATGGCATATTTAATGGCAGCAAACAGCATCTTTGTATCAATTTTCAAGATGTGCAGACATTTACAGCTCCCAAAAGGGTATACAAACCTGATTTAAATTTTAACACAATGTCTTGGGCACTAGAGGCTATAGAAATAGAGGAAAAATTCCGTGGCATCTTATAGGAGGGTGCCGAAAATGCTTCAAATGACTCGTTCAGGTTATTTCGACTTCATTTTTGACACTTAAGAGAGTAAGATTTGAGAAAATTTCTTTCATATCTATTGAATATAATGAATGCTTATAGCTTTCTGAAACCAGTATGTTAGGGATAAATGTTTGACCTCGTTTTGTTTTTTCCACGTATTTGACAAAAATCAAGATTTTTCTAGATTATTTTTACAAAATCGTTTTGCTGCGTTTTAGAATTTTTGGCTTTGGTGAACATACATAACTTTTTGCATTTGGAAAATGATTAAAACATCACCAGCATGAGATAAAGGCAGAGGTTCTTGCTATCTGAAGAAGCCATTCAGATTCATTGTTGCTCGCCTAATTTTTGAATTTTAGTTTGCCCCACCTTGGATTCACTGAAAAAATAGACCCTTCATGCAGGAAAAAGATATTGAAAGTAGGCATGGCCCAGGCACTGGCGCAGGTGCCATAGTATCTGGCACTGGTGGTTGCCACCGGTTTTGGCGCCAGCAATTACTTTGAATATTATACACATGTTGATGAACATAAGACATGCTTAGAAAAATAACAAAAGGATGTTGAAATTGATTTATTCCATGGTTCTTAATCAATTTTTATAATCCTCACATTTTTTGACAAAAACACCAACATTTAAAGTTTTTCTGGTGATAATCTTGTCAAAATGTCTGAGCAAATAATGCCACTTGTGCTGAATAAACATTCACTTGATACACTTGTTGGTGAGTTACATAAAAATAATTGGGCGAAGTTTGCAAGCGAATGATATTTATTCTTATTGATTTTCTAATAGTAAACTGGATTTTCGATTTTTGTTGGCAGCTAGGGTCCACTGGTTATCCCGCAGCAAAAGCTTTTTGTCACCTTGAAGCACAACCATTATGGGAAGCTTATGTCTGATTAAATGGTTCAACATATAATACTGCATATTCCAGCAAGTTGGTTCAGCTTGCAATAAGTGATGTCATTCATTTATAAGTCAATTACAATTATAGAAAATATAGAACAATAAAAGATTCATTATAAATAGGTAAAAAAACATGTATGATTGGCACCGTCGCAGGTGCTTAGGCACCAGCACCGGCTAAAAGGTGGCACCGGTACATCCCTCATTAAAAGTATTCGTTTTCCAACGCTATAGAATATCATAATCTAAAATTTTCTTTCAATGCTAAGCACCAGAGATATTCGAGTCTGAAGTAAGATACCTATCATGCTTTTTTATGTTATAGATCATGTGAAAACAATCACTTTTGATAAATAATTTTTATTGGTAAATTACTGGCTCCAGATGTATAAGATCCAAAATGAAGTAAAATGTTTGACCTCTTCCACCAATCAAATGATGAAAAGATTGCTCATCAGCAGTTGCAGTAGAATGTGCTGAAAAATGTATTTTCCCACATTTTAGAGGCATCGAAATCAAAATTTTTCCGGACTAGGCACCGAACAAGTTACTTTAGCCAGACTTTTGATTCATCACCCAAAACTCAAGAAATTCAATTTTAAAAGTCAGGAACTGATGCGAAGTGAATGAAATACAAGGAAAGTAACTTTTAATCATTTTTCTGATGAAATTAAGTGAATTTATCAATTTTAGAATGAGCAATTAAAAATTTATCTGTGCAACCGAATTTTTTCCCAAGTTACAGATCAACCTGACTTGTGTAAAAAAACCCTGATGATTGATTTGAATAATGACTGATCTAATTTGTGAGCCTTACTACTGGTGCATGTTCAGATTGAGGTGCTTGTTCAGATTGTGTCTTTGATGGTAGCAACCAATTTAACTTTATATTTCTTACATATCGGTTTTACCTTCTGAGTAAGTAGGGCTGGACTGCTTTCACTTTTTTGGGTTTTCCTGTTTCGGTTTCAGTTTTTGAGCCTTATTTTATAGTTAAGTAGTACAGGCTGAGAAAAGTCATTTTTTTTATTTGTTCTACTGAAAACACTTTTTTATGTTATCTAGCAAGTTTTTTGCAACTGTTTGACATTCAATGATTCATACATATTGATATTGTTACGCTTATCATTCTACAATGTTTCTATGTGTGGTACAATAGATATCTTCAGGGCCGTGCCCAAGAGGGAGAGGGGGCGGCCACCCCCCCCCCCCATTGGGGCAGCATGCCAACAGTGTATCGCGTAAAATCAACATTTTCTGGGGCTATTCAGTAAGAAAAATGTAGTCCGCCCCACATGAAAAAATCCTGTGCACAGTCCTGGATATCTTTATCTTATCTTGTACATTTTCTGGCAAATTATTTACAACTACCTAGACAAGTCATTTCCAGAATGAAAAATTTGATTTACAAATATTTTGATTCTTGACAAGACAAAGAAACAGCTACTTGTAAATTTTGCCTAAAGAAGATCATCAGTAAATTTGGCTGTACCAGAGCATTATAGATCCATTTGATGAAAATTCATTTGGCGGAATAAATAAATGAAATTGAGCCAAAAAAAGACATTGTGAATAATCGTAAATCAAATTGATCCAGAAAGATGAGATCTACTTGGCCACAGCTTTAGATCCAAGATACAAAGGAAAAATGTTTAAAAATGTGTCTACAATAATTATTATCAGAGTTGAATTCAAAACAAATGGTTAATGATATTTGTGCCAAGAATTTAATGGACTAATTGATAACTCCATCAAGAAAGAAGTGAATCATCACACCATGTTTCTCAAAACACGGGACTCTGTTTGTACGATGCAGTAGTGGTGAAAGAAAAAACCTGTGAAGAAACGAATAATGAAGTGAAACCCTTCAAAGAAAGATATCGAATTACATTATTTTTACAGGAAGTTGTTAAGACATATCTAAACAGAAAACAGGTATGCTATGACATAGATCCACTTTAATTGTGACAAATCCGTTAAAAAACCTGCCAACTTTGGCAAAACTTGCAAGGCATTACCTCAGTGTACCAGCCACAAGTGTGCCTTCAGAACAGCTATTCAGTGGCGCAGGAATCATCTTTCAGCGACTAAGAAATCACATTTCAGGTGAATTAGTGGAGAAGTTATTATTTTTGAAGTGTAATTTTATTGAATTTATCAACTAATGAAAAAAATTGATTTTTTTTGGTAGGGGGGATTAATTCGGTTATTGAGTAAAGTTTTCATTTCATCAGCATTATTTTTATCTTCCTATGGAGTTGTGAATTCTGCTGCGCTTATACCTTATTTTTAAAACTATGTATACAACTGTGCAAACTGTAAAATTCACTCCAGAAATCCCGGTTTTGGTTTCAGTTTCGGTTTTCCAATTCTGAGTTCCACGGTTTCAGTTTCAAAAAAATGACGGTTTTCACCGTTTCGGTTTCGGTTAACCAGAACATCCCTATGAGTAAGGTGTCCAGTGTGAGAGACCTTAATTGTGCAGTTATATTCAGTTTCTTCCTTCTCAGCTCTGGTTGGTATCTGTGCCTGCCTGATTATGGTTTGAGGGTATCCATTCTTCCTGAAGGTTATTGCTATATTCCTTGTTTCTTTGCATTTATCTTCTTCTTCCAGGCAGATGTTGTTTGCCTTGATGATCATGCCTTCAACTATTCCAAGTTTCATATTTTTTGGATGATTTGATTTGAAGTTTAGATACTGATTGGTGTGTGTAGGTTTTCTATAAACACTGGTTTTTAGCCTATTTTTGCTTCTGGACACTAATACATCTAGGAAGGGTAATATTTCGTTATTTTCCACTTTCATTGTAAATTGAATGGCTGGGTTCTAATTATTCATGTGAGCCACAGAGCTGGTTTATGTGGGCACTTTGCGAGAGCCATGGTTTCTAAGTTATCCATAAGGAGGTTACACAATACTGGAGATAATGGCGATTCCATAGCTATTCCATTCATCTGCTTGTAGAATTTGTCCTTGTACTGGGGAATACTGTATTATTCAAACAAAAGTCTGTCAGCTGTACAATTTGCTGAGCGTTCATGGATGTTCTTTCATTTAATGTGGAGTCGTGTTTGAGACAGGCTTGTAGGTGTCTGATGGCTTCAGCAATGGGCACACTTGTGAAGAGACTTACTACATCTAAGCTGAGTAATTTTGTGTCTTTAGTGATGGGAATGTCTTCGATTTTATTGACAAAGTCCTTACTATTTGTTACATTCGACTTTAGGCTTAACTGTAATGGGTTCAGAATAGTTACCGAATGCTCCACTAATGGATGAATCGTACTTCTAATGCAGCTTACCACTGGTCTTAATGTCATATTCTCCTTGTGGATCTTTGGTAATCTATGTATGTGTGGTGCTTTTCACTTCTCTTTAATCTTGATTATGTCACTAATATCTTCGATCAATTTTTTCACTTCCTTTTCCGTTCTACTGATTGCATTTCTTTTTCCAATGCATTTAAACTTTGTCTGATCATTCAAGATGTTTGTGATCTTACTGTCATAGTCCTCCTAGTTGTCCATGATTACCATTGCTCTTCCTTTGTCAGCTGGTAGTATGACAATACGGTCATCTGATTTCAATGCCTTTAGAGCACGAATTTCTTTGGTAGACATATTTGGTTAGGGAGGGTTCCTTTTCTATGGCGTTGCGTATATCATATCTGAAATCATCTCTTTGAGCAGTTGGCATGAAATGTGCTGCACATTCGATGTTCATTATTATTTCCGCAAGCGGGTGTTTCTTGGGAGTTATTGCAAAGTTCATACCTTTCGAAAGAGAATTTTTCTCATTTCGAAAGTGCATTCAAAAGCAAAAGAGAATTGATTCTCTCTTGCTCTTGAATCCTGATGAGGAAAAAAATGAAAACAAAAACCGTTTGTACTCCAAAATTTGTGAAAATTTGGCGAAAAAAGCATTCATTGTTATAAAATGCAATAAACATGATGTGAAATATGAATATGTTGACCATTTTCACATGACACAAAACATGCAATAGTAAAATACTTCACAAAAAGCTTTTATTATTATGCCATAGCTGATACTTTGTCGTTATCGATGCGGACGCATAACAAACAAGTCCATTGATACTGAATGCTGACGGTTGTTGAGTGGCAAAAAAATTTTTGTGCTAAAATGTTCGTTTGTACTGGTACAAACGAAGCCAAAATTTTCGTTTGTACTCTGGACCGTTTCTTTTGTAAAGTACAAAAAGACTGCCTCCAGCCGGCCGGATATCGAGGAAAATCATCAATTTGTTGGCCAAAAATGACTTCGAGCGAAAATCGGAGAAAAAATTGAAAATTTTCGGGGCTTCGCGCTTCGGAGAAAAAATTGAAAATTTTCGGCGCTTCGCGCAAAAATAATGCTCTTTATTACCTTTGAACCAAAAAATGGTCAATCACGACTGGCGGACGTGTTTTTTCAATTTTTTTATTGAAAAAGCGCATCTAAGCATTTGCTGACTCCATCCATCATAACCATGAAGATTTGGCTGCTTCCTTTCCTTAAAAGTGGCATTTATCGTGCACCCAACTGGTCGTAGGTCGGAGCTGTTATAGGTGTGAGTAGCAGAGTGATGATAGTCAAGAAAACCTATTCCCTGCCCTGAAGCATTTTCGTTGTTCCTATAGAAAATTACTGCGGCCGTTGTGGTTTAACGATGAGTTTCTTTAGTAACTCAAGGAGCGTGTGGAAACGATACAACGCATTCCTATCTCTGTAAAAATGGACGTTGCATTCCTCATTCCTGGCTTTGCGATGGTGATAACGATTGTGGCGATTTTGGCGACGAGCAAAACTGCTGTAAGTGTATGTAGTGTAGTTCTTACTGAAGTGTTTGGAAATCTTATGTTTCAAAATGTTTAAAAAATAAATTTATTTTTGCTCAGTATGTAATTTTATTAGGGTTGTCCCAAGCCCCGGCCCCGGCCCGGGGCAAACGGCGTTGTTTGGGTGCTTTAATTAATTCTAACAATGCTTCAAATTATAGATTAGGTAGAATTGAAGTTTAACTAAAGGATTTCATATAAAAGTACTCAATAGATTAATTTTTATTCTGTAACACAATGAGATCACAACAAATTTTATACCTCTAATATTGATAATTCAACGTAAATTTTTCGACAAGTAAACAAGTATTTCGAGCCTGTCAGGTGATAACCGTGTACGATTATCGGAGCATATAAGTCCACTCAAACTGAAGAGTCGTTCACTAGGTACGCTAGTCCGTGGTGCAGCTAAATATTTTCTGGCCATTGCGGATAAATATGGATAAACATTCTTTTTACACCGACAAAAATCCAAGATATCTCCATCAATGCTCAATTTTTCGGCTGAAATTGCATGGAAAATCAATTATGCAAATTTTCATGCAGTTTATGATTTAATCTATTATCTTCACCCAAATAAGCATTGATTTGTGATTCGATGCTGGACTCTTCTTGGTCCACATTTGAACCAACAATTTCCTGGAAGAAATACTGTTTAAGAAATACTGTTAATCTTTCTCAACAGTAGTTAACACACATTTAGGATAGTGTCAAAACTTGAAGAAGTGCCGGGCTCTTCATTATTTTTCCTACTCTTCTCCGGTATCGATGGCTCGTAGTTTGGATCATCCAGCTGCTGCATCTTCAAATCCAGTATTTTAGAGTGCAGTTCGTTTTTGACTCTGGAAAACAAGAAATAAGTCTTCAACAAACTTTGCCTACCTTTTTCACCTGCAACGGATAGTTTCATCGAAAAATTTAAATTTGAAACGTGGGTCAAGGGCTGTAGCTAGCAGCAATTCAAATCTTTAAAAAAATCGTTGGTACGCTCACCCAGACCTAAAAATTTTGATTCATAAGATGTGGATAAGTTTAAATTGAGGAGATATATTTTACTTTCTAGCAATTTTCGTTTAGCCGTAACTAAATATTCATCCTCTAGGGATGTGTTTATCGCTCGCTTCAAAATTTCGACGAAGGGGATAATTTCGGAAATACATGATTTTTGGTCCCTTAGTTTTCTTGTTACTTCTTCAAAGGGTTTCAACAATGAAACGACATGTGAGGCCAACGTCCATTGGTCATCTCGTAAATTGAATGATAATTCGCCTAAAAGATAGAAATGTCAGAAAAAGAAAAATGTCTATTCTGGTTCACTTGTTTCAAGGTTAGAAGAGAGAATTTTTCATTTTTTCATTCATAGCATAGAACTTACCGATATCTATCAAAGCATTGTAAATTGGCATTCGCTGCTCTAGTAAACGATCCAGCATATAATAATCAGTGTTCCACCGGGTGGGCTCTGACTGGATCAACTTATGTTCTGGAAAATCCAGCAATTTTTGGAAATGATTCAGCTTTTCAGTGCATTTGGGAGAATGGCGAAAATGATCAACTAATCTTTTTCTGGCTGCCAATAACTTTGTAACGACATTTTCACCCTTCATGATACCTTCATGAACCACATTTTGAAGAACATGAGCTAGACAGGAAACACTGGGAATGTCATAATCACGAAAAGCGGCTACCATATTCCTGCCACCGTCACGCAAGATCAGGTGAACTTTGTTGTCCGCATCATATTCTTGAAGAAGGCTTTTAACTTTTTCGGCTACTCTAAGAGCAGTATGCTCCCCAGGAAATGCTGAGCAACATAATATAAATTCTTTTCTCACAAAATTTTCATCCAAAATATGGCAAGTGAGGCTTATATAGCTTTGTACGGCTGCCGATGACCATATATTGCATGTGAATACCAAGTCAGTTTCGTTATCGATTTCACTTCCAATTTTCTTTTTCACAGATTCATACATCGAAGGCAAAATTTTATCTGAAAAGTAGTGTCGACTTGGACATTTGAATTTCGGCTCAAAGTCTTTCAATAATCGCAAAAATCCTTCGTTATCAACAATATTGATGGCCTGTTGGCCAACGCAAATAAATTCAGCAATAATTTTTATTTTCCTTTGGGCTCGACTATCATTAATATCCCAAATTCTGGCAAATGAATCTTCCAAAGTTTTTTGATTTTGAGCAGAAACAATAGTTTTCTGGCTGTTCTTCTCGTCCAGCTTTTCTTTATCTCGAGCCTTCTGCAATTTTTGAAACTCTATTTGTTGTGATGTATGAGTGGCCAGGTGATGTCGCATTCCTTTGTGGCCCCACCCATGACGATCTCTTCCTCCTCAGCTTATTAGTTTCTGACACGTATTACAATGAACCTTTGATTCATCGTCTCGACTGATCGTGAAATAATTCCATATCAATGAGTCCATTATTATGTCTAAACTAAAAGTATAGCACAATCAAAAATTTGGAATAATATTTATTGCTGTTTCTTTTGACAATGTAGTCAAGAGCTAAATATAGCATCTGAACAAAAGCATGTTGTGCACCAAGAGAAAAATTTTATTCATATATGCTATTTATGCACGTAAGTATGTACTATCATATTGTATCATATGTCTGCCCCGGCCCCGGCTAAAATGTCTGCCCCGGGACAACCCTAAATTTTATCAAACGTAAGTAAATTATAAGTTAATTAATTGACCTAGTCTCAACAGTAAAATGAGGTGAATACTTATCTCCAATTTAAAAATATATGCTATTCAATATCTGGAGTCTCCGGACGCACGATTTAAAAATTTTGTTGTGGAGTAAGGTTTTTCATTTTGTTCTTAAGAAATATATTTGAGAAAGTATTTTTCCTAGATTATTCGCGTTTAATCATAGGTTTATGAAATTTTCGTACATTGCAATGTAGATCGTATATTTGATCATTATAGCGATAGGTCTTTGATATGTGGGTACATGTTGCCATACTCTGTCCTGAATGTGCATGAACGTTTCACTTATTCCCACTAATCTTTGTTTAGCTCACAAAACATGCCCACCTGGTCAGTTTCTCTGCGAAACGACTAATCAATGTATCGAAGGTAAATGGTTTTGCGATGGGGAACCTGACTGCAAAGATCACAGCGATGAGAGGCATCCTAACTGCACAAGTAAAGTTTTTGTAGACGAATCTTTCGTTGTCTTTATAGCTTCAGCCATAAATGTAACGGAGATGCAAGTTCTGGGGTAAGGCGACTTTTTTACCCAAAATTTTAGTTAGGGTCATTGTAGAAATTGCCTAAAGAGTTAGAAAAACGGTCAAAAATCGCATTTTTGTCTAGAAAGTCTTGAAGTGGTATGTATCCACGCGTGAAAGGTCTTAAAAATTGAGCTTTTTGACAGTTTTTGTTCGAAAATTACCATTTTCTACTTAAAAATTGATATTTTTCGCGGTTTTCTCCAAAAAGAATGGGTTTCTTTCTATGTCTAGTCCATTTGAGCTATATGATTGGCAAATTTTAATGATTCTTATCGTAGCACCTCTAGTTGCATGTATGCATTGACCGGATGCAGCTTACCCACTCTAACTTCTTCGAAGTAAGAACTTCCAAATTGCAGTTGATGTGATTGAAATCGATTTGGCAGAGGAAACCAAAACATTATTTTTATGGCACTTCAACCAATTATGAGGAAACTTCTTATCCCACTGCTAGACGTTATCAAAATTTTGGTACGTAACACAGGGTGTCCAGCGAACCTGATTAACATGTAATAGTCATCGAATTTAGATTAGGATTGTTATGATATGGTTATTTTATTTCAGGATAAGTATGAATGATCGTAACATATGTAAAATAAGCGTTAAAAAGATCATAATGCCGAAATTTTATTGTTAAAGCCAATCTGTAATCTTCTTTTTCGTCCCACAATTTTAATATTTAATGTTTTGTTCAAAAGTAAGAAGAGTTCCAATTTTTTGTCTGGTATTATCATTTTTGCTATTTCGTGACTGTTATGATTAGTAATATTCCTCGAATATTTTTTGACATCCGAAAATCTGGATATCCGATTATCCGGATATCCGACGAACATCACTAGTTATTAGAGGTGAAACGGTTAACCGGTACCGTTATTAACCGAACAAAATTTTGGAACCATAACCGAATAATACTAAATTTTAGACCCGGAACCGGTATATAATTTTTCAAAATATCGGTTCATAAACGGTTCTCATGATGGTAAAAAAGACTATTTTCAACACTAAACTTTATTTTTTTCATAAAATTTCAATAAATTTTCTGGCCATTTTCTACACAGAACAGAACTTTTTGATCAAAAACTTTCGGTATCTTCGTGTGTTTCGATTGGGGAAATCGATAAAAGAATTCACTATTTGGCTTTTCAGCAAGCCAAAACCCACCTAGTCGCCATAGGTTAACCCTATACCCATCTCCATACATGTAACGGAGCTCCGAGGTCTGGGGGGGTTGGAGCACTTTTTTGGGGCCGGGGGTCAGTAATTCCCAAAATTTTGGGGGGAGGGGTCCCTGAAGCGAAAAAATTGGATTTTTTCCATGAAAAATGTCCGAAAAACGGTTTAGAAAGTAGCAATTTTTGTCTAAAAAATGATAAAATATGCACTTATGGCGCGAAGCGCCGAGAAAATTTACGTTTTTGACCATTTTTTGTTCAAAAATTGACATTTTCCATGAAAAAAATGACATTTTTCAATATTTTTCCGACTAAAACTATGGGGGTCCCTAGGGCTACCATGTGGCTAGCCATAGGACTGAAAAATCCTGGGGGGGGGGGTCGCCCAATGGCTAGCCATATGGTCGACGATTTCTGGGGGGGGGGTTCCCATAGCACTTCCCCCCCCCCCAATTACATGTATGCCCATCTCCCCCCCCCCCCGAAACTCTGAAAAATTGGAATAAATTAGCAAAAAATGGGCTTTTTAACCTTTTTTTGGGGAAATTTTCGAAATTTTTTCGACTTTCTTAGGGTTTTTTCGACCCTCCCTACCCAAAATTTTGGAAATGTTGGGACCCCCACCCCCAAATTTTGGGTCTACTCCCCCCCCCCCCTCCCAACTGGTCGGACCTCTTACAGGTGTGGATTAATGTCAGAAAACAACTTTAGTGAGTAATTCTTGATACGAAAGGCGATAAAATTTCATTTTAAAGTAAAAAAATTACTACATACCTGATTTCTTAGAAAAAAATTACTAAAGGACCAATTTTGGTCATTTTCTACACCCTGGTGCCCCTGACCGTGTGCATGTATGCAACCAGTGATTGTAAGCTGAAGACTGGTTGACTAAAATTGACTGACAGTAAATCCTTGAGCCCAGGGCCCGGTTTCACCACAAAACTCCGTATTAAGAGTAAAATGTCATGAGTTACGAGTACCGTGTTAAGAGAGCTACGAATGGTCGTCTTACCAAAAATCAGAGTTTACGAGCAAGGAATTACGAGTTTAGGAGTGCTACGAGTGGCCGTTTCTCCAAAAAGGAAGTTTATGAGTACGGGCCCACGAGTTATGAGTGTTACGAGCGACGGTTTTTCATAATTTACGACTCTTCAGTTCCACCAAATGAGTTACCCATCATTATGATGATGAAAGGACTCGTAAATTTGATGAGATCTTCACGGACCAAAAGTAGGTCCCTAGGACCCGTAGGTTGGTGGTATTTGTGCATTTTTGTCATTTGTTTTTTTGTCAACCCAACGAAGAAACGATAATTTGGATACTTTTTCGAAATTACTGCATTTTGGGTGAAAAACAAGCATTTTTGACATTTTTCTGAAAAACCCCGTCAAAAAATTTTTTTGGGAAAAACCAATATGTCCATAGGATTGCCCTTGCAAAATAACCTTCCCTTCTCTGCCACCTCGCTCTGGTAAAAACCAAAAGCGTCGTAAAAACCAAGGGATCTTCTGCCAGCAAGCCATGACCTCATAAATCCAGTTTGAAAGGCTCCCATATATAATATATAAAGGGGTGGAGGAACGCCTCTGATTGGCTAGTTTCAGAAATGCGCTACCCATCTTGATTTTTTTCAAGATGGGTCTTGATTTTTTTCAAGATGTTATTTCATTTTTGTCGAGATGCCATCATGCCATCTTGATTTTTTTCCAAGATTATCTTGAGAAAAATGCGATGCATTTGAAAAAAGTCGAACATCGGAAATGTCTCTTATCTTGATTTTTTTGCGATGCAACTTCAAACTTCTGCGAAGCATCTTGAAATTTTTGTGATGCATCTTTAAAAGCATGTTGTGCATTATGTTCGAAGGTAACGATGTTTTTCAGATGGTAACAAATTTTTTCAAGTAGTAACACATTTTTCAAGTATTATCGAGTTTTTTCAAGTGGCCCTTCTTTCATACTGTACAAATAATTAACAAAAATAAAGTTTTTAATCAACTTGACTTATCTTCACAATAAATTTAGAAAGTTTCTGTGAAATGAATTTTCAAAAAAGTGATGAAAATAGTTTTCCATAGAGATTGAAAAAATTTTCGAAATTATTATATGTTTCAACAAAATCTAACAAATTTTCGCAAGGATTGAGAAAATTTTTTTTAAGATTTGATGAAACTTCAGAATAACTTAGAAATTAATAATTTTCAGAACAAATTTTGCAATCCGATTATAAAAGCATTAAGAATTCCTGTATAACGAGTGCCGAAAAATACCCCGTAAAATGATCATTTTACGAGTCCTACGGAAAACATGGTGAAACACTCTTACTATGGACTCGTAACTCAAAGCACGTCACTTGTAGAACAACTTTCGTTACTCCTAATTTGTTGTCTGTGGCTCGTAGGTTGTAGCTCATCATCTGTAGCACGAGTGAAGCTGGTGAAACTGATTTACTCCTAGAATTCGACACTCGTAGTACTCATAAGACTCCTAATGTTGTGGTGAAACCGGGCCCAGGTCGGGGATCATCCCCGGCCTCTCCTCACCCTATGTGCATGTATTTAGGTAGTGTATTGGCATTTATTGTTCTGATCGAAGTACAGCTAAAGCGTAAAAGTATTGATCTTCTACATTATGTGTACATGCTTATATTTTACAACCTCTTATCCGTATTGGGCAATGACAGAAGTTCGTGCTGGTCGAACCTCTGCATTTTTTTGGTTTGCTGTCATTTTTTAGTTCAAAATTTTAATTTTAATCGCATTTTTAGTTCAAAATCGATTTGATTTCCTTCTTTCTTTCCTGGGACTACAATGTCTAGTTGATTGGAAGCATTGAAGCATCAGCACATTGCTCAGGTCAGTCTCTCATATGTTGTGCAGGTCTTTCCTTAAGGGTTTAAGAAAAGATTGGTGCTGGTCTGAACTGACCTGTTAGAACTAAGTCCTTGGCTAAGCCTCGGAATTTGTGCAACAGTCCAGTTCCCCCCAGACCTGGCAACAATAAAGACTAAACTCACCTTAATAGAGGGACCTCTTAACTGAGCCCTCTAAGTCTCCTAGGAGAGAAAGGTATCCCCTCTGGCATAGACTTACTTGCAGGATCCCTCGATAGGTTTTCCTGAACTTGCAGTCAGGAAGCGGGTGCCTGGGCCTATGGCCCTTCACTCCAACCGATTGGTCAAATCTAAATAATAAACAATTTATTAAACAATAATTTCCGACGAATATTAAAAAGAATGTGGTTACACGACTATATAATTTATGCAATAAGTACAAGTTTATTGGGTAAAGGTTTTACTGGACGCCAGCATAAAATATGGCAAAAATATAAAAAATTTGACAATCATTTTTTGGTCTTTCTGTGGGGCTCCACTTCTATGCAAATGTCCAGGCCGCTGGTCGTCCAATTCCTTGATTTGCATGGCGATTTCCCGACGCAGCTTGCCATCAACAGGGTGCCCAACATCTCTCACACATCAAAACCGACCTACGGGAGGTAGAAAAACTTTTGGCTGGGTTTCCCTGGCATTACTAAAATTACCAAAAAGTCTATCGTTTGGCCGACTCCCGGTTTCCCAGTCTGTCTGGCTCAAACTCATGTTATGGTCGTTGGACACCATGAATACCAAGGACTTCGCCACAATGGCTGGCAAGTGACACCCATTTTGACCTCAGCTTTGATTGAAAACCTCCTGCCCTAAGGAGTATGACATTGCCGTCAGTGCCAAATTGGGTCGCTTTCAGGTTCAGTTGTATGGTCTACATGTTGTGGCAAGCTGTTGGTAGACAGTCTAATCACATGCAAACCCCTTTCCCGCGTCTTTATATTTTTTTTAAAATAAACTAAAATATGAGATTATATTTTACGATACAAAGAGATGACACCGAGATGTACAAATATCACAAAATTTAAAATGCACTAAAAAATTTGCGCAAAATGTGGTCAAAAATTTTGAAAATGTTTTTTGCAGTTGATTTTTGCACCAGTTTGTCAAAAAGAAGATTCTTGTTTTCCAGCAGCACTGAAATTTAAATAATATTTTTGGATTTTTGTGATTTTATAATTTTTTGGATTTTTGTAATTTCATTAGTGTTTTTGGATTTTGTATTTTATCAAATTAGTAAAAATTTGTACGAAAAAAATCATTTTGGGCCAAAATTATACGGCTATTTACTGTGCTGCCTGCCGCCTCTATAGCCCCCTGGAGGCCTTCCTTGATAGTATCCCCTCTGGCCTTGGCCTTGGTTCTACCCTTGTTGGCCTCCACTGCATCTGGCAAGCTTTTCAAAATTCAGATTATGAAATTGTGCATCCCAGTCTTGGCCTTGGGGTTGCCAGTTTCCTTGGCCTCTATAGGGTCCCTGAGGGCGCCTTCAAAAGCCTCCTCTGACTTGGCCTCCGCCATACCCTAGTCTACCCCAGTATGAAGCAGGGTTTGAGAATGCGCCATCTCTCCCCTGTTATCTCTGCGATGAGCCACTGCTAGTGGAACAACTATATTGTTGATTTTGTTGTTGAAAAGTTGAATTTAATGATTCTGAAGATGTTGATTGAGATTGAGAAGGTAGACTTTTGTATGAAGAACTAGCTGCTGCACCAGAGTGCCCCATGGGGAGGGGTATGAGGGGGGGTATTACCCCTACCTAAAGCCCTTAAAATCGATCACTGGCTGCCTAATTTTGAGACCAAATGACGTGTTTAGTGGACATTTAGCCAAAACTGCCCCCGAAAATTTTCAATTTTACCCCTACCTGGAAAATCTGACCTTGGGGACCTCTGTGCTGCACTATACAACCTCTGGCTCGTCGGAGTTGAAGGTTGTTGCATCCATGGCTGTTGTTTCTTAGCCTGTGGAAGTCTAGGCAGTTTAAACTTACCTGGGCTCTTGGCATCTGTGGGCTGATATTTATCAGGCTGCAGTTTGTCATCGCCTGGTGCCTTCCTTTTCACACCCATTTGGTTTGACCTTTGCGAACCCATAAAGATAATTGATTTAAGGCTGCAATGTAGAATTCGTCTGCAGGGTTTCCCTGAGCTTCGACCACTAGTTTTCTGTTCGCAAACAAACATGCCTGGGCATACCATCTACCAATTGCCTTGGGCATTATCAGAGCCAAATCCAACTGTAAAAATATCATCAGGGTCACATACCTGATGGCCCTAAAGACGTCTGAAGCATCGTAATCCTGAAGCCACCTGGGAATGAGAGCTAAAATGATCCACTCCCAAATTTCTTCAGGTAGGTGTTCTCCGTCAAACATGAAGCCACCTTGCATTTGGAATTGCTGGCAGTAATTATCATGAATTTCAGCCATGGCATCATTGACCATTCTATAAACTATTGGCCATTCTTGGCAGTCAAAGGCAAAACAATTGGCCACCTCTGGATTTTCAAATGAGATAGGGCCAATCATTCACCTCTATTCCCTTTGCCACTCCCAATAATCAATAAGAGTCTCTGCTAATTGACCAGAAGTGACATATTGCTGTGGTTCCTTTGGGGGTCTATTAATCACCACATTCAATTTGACCTTTTTGATCAATTTGTCCTCTGATTCAAAATCAGACTTAACCAACATGCTTCCCACCTGTTTCTTACTCTTGGCGGTATAGCTTGTGGGAATAGACTTAGTTTTGCCAGATGATGTACTGACCTTTCCACCAGTTTTCAATACCATTCATGTCTGAGGCGGCGACTTCATCCTGATATATTTTTTGGACATCAAATCCACAAACTAGATGTCCTCTGAAGATGGAAACTTCTCGGATATATTGGAGTACCAAGCTGGCTTTACCCATGTCTACCAAAACTGGTTCCTTGGGATTAGCGGGCCAGTATCCAAAGGTTCCTTTGAACCAGTGGTTCAGTTCATGGACCCGGATGACCTGTTTGATGTTGTAATCTAAATAATTAAAGGTACTATAAGTTTGGTTATTTATTCCCCTTTTTTTCAGCATCTATTTGAGGTCTATAATACACCAACACCACTACACCAAGCAGGTTAAGTTTCGCAGAAAAATAAATTGGTGCAGGCTTGTGTTAGGTAAGCCACTGATATAACAAACATTGCTGATAGGCAACTAACACCTTACCAAATTTTACCCTTGCTACCTCTATATGTTGGGGAGGGTAGACCTGATCCAATTGTCCACCACTTGATCAGACACCAATCAGCTTAAGCGACCAACTATGCTCCATTTGTGGTGCTCAGTATTTACAATTTTTATAGGGCTTGAGATTCACAATTTTTATGATTTTGATTTTGAAAAAAAGATGTAAATTGATTTGAAAATAATTAATTTTTGATGAAATTTGATAATTTAAAATTGAATGGGCTGAACCCAAGGTTCTAAGTTTTCCTCAAAAGGTCTGACTCTCACTGATAGCAGGTCTATTTCCAAGTTAGGAAATTCCTTGATTGGCTATGAGTTTTCAATTCTTGGTACTCCCCTTTTTTGTCCCCTCTAAGTCCTAACCTCGCGTGCCTTTTGGGGCGCCAAGTTAGTCTTCCAGTGACTCCTGGGCATTTCCTGCGATTTTCCAAAAATGTTTGATAAAATAAGTTCAAAACTTACCGTCAATAAAGAAGAACCAGGCCTTCCATACTCTATGTGGCCCTCCGTGTTCGACCACTCACGCATCAGAGCTTGTTGGCAGTTCCACGTGCCTTTTCCCATTTTTTTGAACATTCATTTCTTTCGAATAAAATAATTTGAACATTTAAAAATTTTTCAAATGCTGAAAAAGAATAATTTAGCAATTTCACTAATTTCCTTTTTATATGCAATTTGGGGAAAGTTTTACTTCTTCCTTCCGATGGAAGTATAGAATTCAGATTAGTGGGGGCAGCAATAATTTACTTTGGGGAAAAGGAAAAATTTGAAATTAATAATTTTTGGAAAAAGATTGGAAAATGTTTTGGGTTGTCACTTTGGTCTAAAATTCCAAAGAATTTTTCCCAAAGTCTGAAATATATGGAGAAAAAAAATTTACAAAATCAATGTGAATAATACACAAATGTCATAAATATTACGAGATATCACAGAATAATTTTAAAAATAAGTACCTATGCATGCAAGATATACACAAAAATAAAAAATGGGTGCAAAATTGTGCATGGATTCGCCTTGAGCAAATTTTCACAATGATTGTGATTGAATTGGTGCTCCAGTTGTAACTGTATGCGCCATATTGGAAAATGACTTTTTTTCCTCGCATGGCCTGTCCTGATTGGCTCACGCTATTCGCAGCAAGACCCTAGTGGTATCGTAACGAAAATGTTTCAACCAGCTGATTGAAACAATTTGGCGATTTAGTGGGTTGTACCAATGAACAATGGTGACAACATTTCCTCCTGCTCCCCAAATGTCCAAAATTATAAACGGACTAGACCAAGGTAGTCCTAATTTCTTCTGATTATTAACTTTGAGCAGAACCTGGTCCTTTTCTTTGAACTTATGTTCTTTGGACTTTTTATTGAAGTATTTCTTTGACTTTTCTGCAGCACTCTGGATATTTTTAGCAATATCCTCATACAAGTTGACTAGATGGTTTGTCAACACAAATTGGTAAGCCTCTGCATTAATGTCTGGCATTACAATATTGTATGCTTTCAACAAGTTTAACCTGAAGGTTGCCTCGTTACCTCTAAGCAATGAAAAAGGGGATTGCCCTGTTGCTGCATGTGGCGTAGCATTGTAGGCAAAGACCACAGCTCTTAAATATGGTGACCAGTTGTCTTTTTCTTCAATCGCCACTTTCCTGAGGTGCTATATAAGTGTCTGATTGAATCTTTCAACCATACCATTTCCTTGGGGATGGTAAGCTGTTGTATAAATTTTTTGACACTCTAGTAACTTGCAGATCTCTTTCATCAGATCTGAGGTAAAACAACCTCCTCTGTCACTGAGTAATCTCTGTGAAGTCCCGTGTCTGAATCATACATGTAACAGAGCCCTGAGGTCGGGGGGGTTGGGCAACTTTTTTGGGGCCAGGGGTCAGTAATTCTCAAAATTTTAGAGGGAGGGCCCAACACATGCTTTTATTCATATATTCAACTAGAAATTATGGATGATTTTTACCCCGAGAAAAAAACTGAAAATTCTGGGCAAATGACCTGAAAAATGTGCAAAAGTGGTGAATTTCATTTTGGAAAACTGTCGCACACATTGGTAACAATAACTGTGAATTGCTATCATTCCATCGCTTCATGTCTCAATTATTGTCGCACAATCAATGATTTTTAGCCCTTTCATACAGCACCTGTCATTTTGTTGCCTAATGATGTTTCTCTAGTTGGCACCTTTTTCTCCACAACAAACATTGTGTAGCTCGGACCAATGTTCTGTGATGTATCTTACTTTCAGAAAAAAATGATGATTACTGAATGATACAAGAAAAAATGGTGCTGCCTACATTATTGTTGACTTGATATGTCTTCTCATTGTTGCTAGTACCAATTATGTTTACAGAATTTCTATGTTTGCTACTATATGGCATGTAAAACGAACTTTTAAAGCAGTGGTTCTCATGATTATCAAATTTGTGGTTGGAACGGATTCTTTGGATGACTAAAGGCCCTGTCATACTTCGCCGCGAGGTACCACGTGGTGCCGGTTGTCCTATTCATACCAACAGGCAGCGCCGCACCGTGGCTTGTCATACTTCACCATGTGGAACCAAGTAGCGCCGTACGGCGCCGCTTTTTTACTTTTGGATTTTGCTCTTCTCCAAAAATGTGTATTGCTCGTCTCTACAAATGTTAAATACAAAAAATGCAGAAAAATACGAAAAAAATAAAAAAATAAAAAGCGCAAAAGAAAAATAATAATCAATCATTCCTGCACGGTGCAGATAGAAGCTTGCAAAAAAGCCAAATCTAAAGATTTTGGCAAATTTAGTTTGAAAAATTGAATATATATATACACGATTATTCATTCACATATGTGTTATATACAGGATCCAGATCTGATCTGGGTCTGGTCAGACCTGCTATTTAGGACCCAGATTCGAAGTGGATCCATCCTTTCCCTAGTATTCGGGAAACCAAGACGTTTAGGGAATAGGGACTAATGCATTTTTCGGGGAAATAGGAAATTTATTCATTATTCGGGGAACCGGTACCTACAGGGGATATGGACTTTCGGACAATCGGGATATTTGCGGAAAAGAGATGTTGGGGTAATAAAGACACAACCAAAATGTGCGAGTACACTTGCTGTAGGAACATGTTTACACCAACTTTGCATATTCATAATTTTTATACATTAATGTCTTCATTGCAAATTGTGTGATCAACTCCTTAGTAAATCTTCATTGAAAATTAAGTAGCTAAGTTGCCAATAAAAAAATTTGTGTCCACAAAGTATAGAAATTCAAGCGAGAGACAGAATTTATGAGTATCAATAAAAAATCTTAATGTCTAACAAAATCCAAACCGAATACTGGAAATTATCAATTGATGAATGAGTTGTATATTTTGGGTCCAAACATAAATGTGATTGGGGAAGGAAAGTGCTTCAAGAACCCCCCCCCCTCCCCCAGAAATCGTCGACCATGCCATGTGGTGACGTCTCTCATGATTTTTTAATCATATAGCTGAAATAAGCTAGCCGCATGGACCGCATGCTTCTGATCGAAAAAATTCAAAAAGGTAAATTTTTACAGAGAATGCCCAGTTTAAACAACAACGGTCAAAAATGTCAATTTTTGCATCACTTCAGGCCGTGAATACAATTCTTAACAGAATCATTTTTTTCGAATCGTTTTTCGGATTTTTCAGGCAAAGAATCGAAATTCTTTTTCCTTCAATGCCCCCTTCCCCTAAAATTTCGGGACATCGACTAAATTGGTCGTAAAAATAGTTCATTAATAGTGGGGATGTCCCAGACACCGGCGCAGGTGCCGGCATCAGCAAGCGACACCAGATTTGGCACTGATAATTTGAATATTGTATACATTTTGATGAACATAATACATACATGTAGTGATGCGTCCGGTACCGGCACTGGTACCATGGTACCGGTACCGGCCCGGTACCATGGTGATACCTGTACCGGTACCTAAAATTGTACAACAATATTAATAAAATCATTGAGACTCATAATCGTGACTATATTCAATCAAAAAGTCTGAATCATAAGATAAACCTTATTGATCAAACTAATGCATTCTGATTTGTGATTAAAATCTAACTATAATGTATTCTAAATTTCTCATTCCGGCGCGAACCGGAAAAAATTTTGAATTTTATATTCTAAAACGCTAGAAAATGAATCTTCGCTACAGCTATTCCTGAGCCTTTATCGTTTTTCAAAGCTCAAGTTCATGTTCAAAACGTTCGAAAAACTCAAACCCAGCAAGAGAAAAAATGGGTGGAATAGTTTTTGGGTGCTAATTTCAAAGACTCAAGCGGACACATATTTTTCGGCAGCTCCTGAAATGATTAATAGACACGACAAGAAAGTGCGGAAACCAACTAGAGGCTAGATTATGCCAAGTTTGTAGTAAGGGAAAAATGTATTTTTTCGCCTTTTCACCAAAATCATCTCTTGCTTTTAAAGCAACCTAAGCTTAAACTTGAAACTAAGCGTCAGCCTGAACCAAAGCCCAAGCCTGAGTGTGTACGCCTAAATCTGAGTTTCAGCCTAAGCCTAAACTTAAGCACAGTGCGTCTAAATCCTGTCGATTCCTTTTCTACATCAAATTCCCTGAAAATTTCGTCAAAATTATCTAATGTCCGCCAGCATCGTGTGCCTTGAGGTATCAGCACGGCTCACTGCACAACTGAGCATTGCCGAGCAAGAGCTGTCATTAAGTTGAATCGTTGGAAAAAATTTTATTAATTTGATTGGTTGAAAAAATATTGTTTACTGCTTCCTAACCGTAAGTCTAAGCCTAAACCTAAGCCTTAGTTCAAGACTATGCCAGAATATTTGTCAAAAAACTGCAAAAATCGATAGATTTTCTGATCGTTTGTACCAGTACAAACGGGTCGAGTACAAAAAAACAATGATAACTTTTAAAATTTAAAAACGTTTTTTTTTAAAACCAAGAAGTACAGTATTTTTTGTTGTTCACGTATGCAAAATTGACTAATCATCTTTTGAATCTTTCCGAATAATTTGAATTTATTGCTTTTCAAAAGGTTTTCGATATAAACTCAATCCATAATGGCTTTTTGAGTTTCGATTTAAAATATACAGATTCGTTTTTCAATACTAATGTTATGTATAGGTGTAGTGTACTATGTTAAGTACAAAAGTACATGTTTACTTACTCTTTATTACATTTTATATAAAAGTACCGGTACCGACTGGAAAAGCGGTACCTAATATCCCTAATTTTTAGTGACCTGACCTCTTAAGACCTCGAAGCTCCGTTACATTCCCACACCGCAGGCTTTTTTAGCACAAGTCTCATTAGCACAGATGCTAACTTTCCTTACTTTTTCCTGGCACGACTAGATGTTTCATTAGCAAAACTCAAGTTTATTACCACCGTGCTGAAAAATTCTACCACACCGTCTTTGTCAGAAGTTTTGATAATAATAGACTGAAGGTCAAATCAGAGAAGATCATTTAATGGGTTTTATGCAAATGTAAGATACAAGCAACTGATAATTCAACAATGAATTAATACTCGCGTAAGCAACAAATCACGAATTGCGCAGAATATCACGACTGAATATGAAAATCATTTTCTTGACAGAATCATTACTTCTACGATATTCCTTAAGGCCGTATTCACAAAGGTGGATTCCCGGGGTAAATGCGTCGTAAGTGTATTTTTTCTCCACGCAAAGCATTTGCCTTGCTAATCCACCAAGTGCGGCTCTTGGATTTCAAAAATAACAAAAAGTTCATCGGCGTTTCTCGTGATGAGCATAATGATTTTGCATTCTTTGTTTTCAGTTCTACCCAAATCTTGCACATCGAACGAGTTTTTGTGCAAGGATTCCCGTAAATGCATCAATAATTTTCAAGTATGCGACAGTTTCAAAGATTGTTATTTCGGCGAGGACGAAGATCCGAAAATATGTCGAAATATCTCTCTTACGACTATTGCTCCCGTTCCGATCAAAGTTCTATGTCCTAAAGATCATTTCCAATGCAAAAATGGTCGTTGTATAACAAAAGAATGGTTCTGCGACAAAAAGGACGATTGCGAAGACGGGTCGGACGAGGAGATTATAAATTGCAGTGAGTTTATGCCTCCGCAAATCAGTTAATTATTCCAAATTCTTGAAATTTCAATGCCCGGTTTCATAAGAGACTCAAGTTATATATGGGCTGTAACTTAACCCTGTATGTTGTAAAGATGTATCTGGCCAAAGTTTTAGAAATATCGGGTCCGGGTCCAAAAAAGCTTCGAAAACATCGGGTCCGGATTCGGTTCCAGGTCCAAAATTTGAAGAATTTCAGGTCCGGGTCCATTATACTTTTCAAAACGCTTATCTATGCGATATACGTGTATATCTTCACATAATAAAAACTAAAGATGTATCGGGTCCAAAACTTTGGAAATATCGAGTCCAGGTCCCAAATTTCAAGAACATCGGGTCCGATTTATAGTATGTTGTACTGTTGTCGTTGAGCTACAGTTGAGCTTCATCCTAACTCATACATGTAATTATGTAAAGTGCCATAAAAAACCCCAGACATCGTCAGCCATATGGCTACCCCACTCAAGATTCGGTAACCATATAGCTGAAACGGGCTAGCCATAGTTTTAATCGCATACTTTTATCATACCTATAGGACCTCCGGTCATTTGGAGGAAGTGCTGAAGGGCTTCCTGGGTGGCGCTGGAGCTGTCCCACCACTGGCCAATGTCGGGGTAGGTGTAATCATCCCGACCAGAGAAAATGGCCGTGTTCGGGACCCGTGGATTGGCTACAACATCAATCCTACGGGTGGAATGTTGTACGTCGCCATACAATATCCCTCCCCCTCGGAGCAACAGGGGCCCCCTAGTACGGTCACCATTGTTGAAGGGCGTCCTGGGTGGCGCCGGAGCTGTCCCACCACTGACCAATGTCGGGGTAGGTGTAGCCACCCCGACCAGGGCTCAACAAAAATGACCGGGTTCGGGACCCGTGGATTGGCTACAACATCAATCCTACGGGTGGAATGTTGTATGTCGCCATACAACAGGAGGTATCGTCGAGGGGGGGGGGGGTTAATTGGGACTGGGGGCTTCTTGGGACGAACGTGGAAAAAAGATTTACGGTATTGTAGAAAGCGTAATATCATCGCGATGGTTGTAATTTTTTTAAGCTTTTCAAGCTTAAGTTTTAAGATAACCTTGCTTCCTATTCACAAAATTTCGTATTTTTTTGCTTCTGGTTTTGCCGATATAGAACGTTGTGTACAAAATTGTGCAAATTTTTAGTCAACTTTAGCGCCATATATTTCAACTGTACCTTTCCCATTTCAATTATTTATGCGCCATTTGAAAGAGCAGCTTTTTTTCTTTGAAAATCACCTATTTTGATTTCAGACCCATTTACCTTTCATGCTTAAAAATTACGCCGAAAATAACAATATTTATGCTTCACAGATATCCTTCCTAGTTACCACCATTAAGTAAGTGCTTCGAAAGAAATTCGTATGACTAATGCAAATTTATACGTGCAAAAAAGTAACACATTTCTACAGCAATTGAAAATTACTGGCATCTCAATAAAATCAGAATGTATACATCATGTTAACGTATCATCAATGTCCAAGATCACCGACTGCTGATAAGAATATTTTCTGCCGGTCAAGATCCTAAGCGGAGCTTCCAGAATCAAAAAAATATGTTCCTGTTAAACCCAAACGTGTCCTTCTTTGTGGGCCAATGGTGTGCCTTCAGGAACTCGGTATTTTTTGCTGCCTCAAAATATAGTTGTGAAATTTGAGCACATTTTAAAATCATCGTAATTTTTTTGTCATTTTTTCGTATTTCGATCTGATTCTGAATCATCAGTGAGCTAATCTCTAGCATATTATCGTGCCTTTCTTGTCTTCGTGCAATAAACGTCAAAATGTTTTTTTAAACATTTTCGTTGTTCCAAGAAGCCCCAAAGAAGTACATCTTGGCACAGAAAGGTGTTTAACTACTTAAAAGCGCACTTAACTATGGGTTTTTAAAAAAGCTGAAATTTCTTTCACCATAAACGAGTGCAAGTAGTTCCAGTCGAAAGAGCACTCCTTGTATACTAAAGCCAGATTTCATTCGAAAATTTTCAGCAGAATTAAACCTGAGATATAGAGATGTATCGAATTCAAAATTTTGGAACTATCGGATCCGGGTCCAAAATTTCAAGAATACCGGGTCTGCTTCCGGGTCTAAAATTTTTAGATTTCCGGGTCCTGCAAAAGTCGGGTAATTTTGGGTCCGGGGTCCATTTTACTTTTTAAAACGCTCAACTGTGCAATACGTAATAAAAACCAGATATGTATCGGGTCCAGGCCGGGTCCAAAATTTTAAGAATATCGAGTCCGGGTCCAATAAAATGACTGGGTAATTTCGGGTCTCATTTCGGGTCCGGGTACCCGATGCATCTCTACTGAGATACAAAAACTGTTCGTCATTTTTGTTCCAATCAGCCCCCTCGACGGTACTCATTTTCCCTAATATCCGGAAATCTCCAAAAACCGAAAACAATCTAAAACTTCGAATATTCTTCCAAAAAAGCGGTGGTACTAGGGCCGAACGAGTTGAGGGGAGGATCCACACGACCTCCACCCAATTAGAGGTATGACTTTTAGTCGAAAAAACTGAAAAATTTCAATTTTTTAAATGAAAACTTAATTTTTGAACAAAATCGATCAACCGTGTTTTTGTTTTTTCATTAATTTTTAGCCCGTTTTCCGGACGTTTTGTTTAAAAAATTGAAATTTTTTCCTCTAAGACCCGCTAAAGTTTTGGGAAATCGATGACCTTCTGCGCCCAAAAAGTTGCTTGACCACCAGACTTCTGAGCTCCGTTATATGTTTGGCTCAACACCTGCAAAAAACGCATCGAGAAAGTTAATCTGTGGCTTAGTAAGCCGCAACTTGACAACAATATATAAACAAGAATCTCCTCGACGACTACAAGTTAACGAAAAAGCAGCATTTTTTATGAAGTATCGACCACAACAAAAAAATTAACAGCAGAAATCAGTCGTGAGAGAGTAAATAGCGAAATGAACAGTTTTTGGTTGCAATCCACATGATGCGCATGATACCGAGGCATTAGAGCGCTGGACAATAGGGCGCGGACATTAGAGCGCGAACATTAGAGCGCAGGGACATTAGAGCGCAGGACAATGGAGCGTAGGAAAATAGAGCTCGGACATTAGAGCGCAGGACATTAGAGCGCAGGACAGTAGTGCACAGAAACATTAGATCATGGCAAAATAAAAAAGCCGAAAACAAAGCAATATAAACAATGATTACATTTCAGTTCAAAAATGCTTTCTTTATATTTTTTCATGACTCTATAGAAGTTCAGGTCAAAACATTTTTCTACCATTGAGTATTTTTTCCACTTTTTGTTCTGTTTTCCCCCTTTTCCCTTTTTCTTATTTCACTTTTCTTACTTGTTTCCGTCTCCTATTTTTATATAATATCTTTTTTATCTTTGTTTCCATTTTCTTGTGTTTTTCTCTTTTATTCTTTTTACATCTCATCATTGTTCATCCACTCTCATTTAGTGCTTCACACTTTCAAAACTTTAGGACCTGAATATCCGGTCTTTAGGGTACCCGGGTACTATATGCAAGTATTTAAAAAGTCAGTGAATGAACACACTCCATAAAAATTTTCAGGAAACTAATAAATTTTGAGGCATGAGCTTTGCAAAGTGCTAAGAAACAAAAATTAGGAAAAACCAATAACACATTTTCTTCAAGCAAAAATTTTTTTTCAAAAAAAAAATTTCCTTTCCGTTTGGAGAAAATGAATGTTTCAAAATTTTTCACACTTTTAAGCAAATTGTGGTGACCTGGTCACGCATCACAACTATTTGATGAAGCCAGATGTCCCACTAGGTCTGGTTTTAACCGTCCATATATCCCATTAGGTCTGGGTTTAACCATCTCTACACCGGTTCACCATCATCGGTGTTTATGCCTCTTCAATCTTATACATAATGCATCTCTTCAACTTTT
This sequence comes from Romanomermis culicivorax, assembly GCA_963922205.1. NCBI lineage: Eukaryota > Metazoa > Nematoda > Enoplea > Mermithida > Mermithidae > Romanomermis > Romanomermis culicivorax. The sequence continues at coordinate 499,994 of CAWUHX010000169.1, read as the reverse complement.
ATTGTTTTCTTATACTGCATCGAGTACCAATATTTGACACAGGCATAATTTCTCGAAGACTTTTTTATATTTCCATTTCGTGCTTCATTGTTAAAACATAGATTTTTAGTTGCTAAAAATACGCCACAGTGACTTTTTGAGAGCCATAAACGGCGTTGTTAACACGTTGAGTAGGTATATGCACTGAATTAATTAAGGAAAATACGTTCATTCACTGTAACTGCACATAAATACAAGTAATAGTATATAAATATTCCGTTTATACAATATCTTGTTGAGACCCGGGTACCCGGGTAGCACCCGGGTTTCATTCAGAAAATTTACTCGGGTCTACCCGGATACCCGGTGTGAAGCACTACTCTCGTTACTCATATTCTTTTTACATTTTTTTATTCAGTTGCTCGTATGGGATTTACCTCCAATCTATTTTGTAAGAATACTTCATGAGTAGATAAACGGTGGAATCAATACTTGTTCGAATTGTTGATAAAAAGATGGGATATGCAAATCATTCATACAAAAATTGTGAAAGACACAAAAAATCTCACATATTTGATTTTTGAACCTTTGAATCAAATTCTTTCTTTTTGTTATTTTCAAATTCATCTTGAATTTCTAACTCGCATTCAGAGTGACGCACGCAGTTTTTTACTCTTGCTCAGTATTCTTTATTCATGTCATAAAACAATTTAAAATTCGTGTTCATTGCAGACCAGGGAACGTTAGTCCAAAAAAATCACTTTTTTCAAATACACTCTAATGTCCTTGCGCTCCTATGATCCTGCGCTCTATTGTCCTGCGCATATCTGTAATAGGTCCGACCAGTTGGAGGAGGGTGAACCAAAAATTTTGGGGAAAAATTTCATGAGTGCATGGCCAAAACTTGTCACTCATGGATTTTTCAGAATGTAGGATGAGTTTTTTCCGAATGTAGCATACATGCACGTGGAGGTGGGTTTGGGGTATTGACCCCCCAGCAGATCTGACCCCCTGCAATGATTGAGAAAATGGCAAACGAAAAAATGATAAAGAGAGAAGAGAAAGTCATCATGAATGAAAATGATACCGTAGTTAAACGATCTCTCCTATCGAAGCACACGTGATTCAAAGAAGTATCGTTCAAACTTTAAAAAATGCTGTCCAAGCAAATAATTTCATATATTTGGCTAATATAAGTTGAAAAACATGCTGCTTGTACTGGCTGAGTCCCCACAGATTTTCTATGTTGTGCATGCATATTATTAAGAGGCATGATAAAATAATACTTGAAAAGTGTCATAATTCACAATTCATGTAAAAAATATGATTGAACTGCATGCAAAGATATTATAGTATGCATCAATATGTTATAGCAACAATATATTACAGCTTTATAAGACATGAATTGTTCGAAAATTTCGTTTGAGTTGAACTTTGAAAGAGGTACCGCTCGGCGCCGCAAAAATTAGAAAAACCTATCCATATTTCCCACGCGGCAACAGTCGGCGCCGCGCGGCGCCGCTTTTTAGTATGAATAGGACAAGCGGCGCCGCGCGGTACCTCGCGGTGAAGTATGACAGAGCCTTTACGTTGTTATCTGAGCATTTCGCATCTGTTATATGGGCTTCAACTGTGATTTTGAAGGTGTTTTTGAATAAATTTGGTCAAAAAACTGTTTTTTACCACCACATTTGTTTACAAATATTTTAAACATGGCTTGTTGAAATTCGAATTGGCCTATAAAATTTTGATCCCAAGAGCCGATTGGCCTGTGGAGCAAAATCAAAAATAAAACCCTGAATGAACTTTACGCCTGCTGCACGTGTTGTTATTAAAAATAAACATTGTAGGTTGCTGCGTTCGCTTGTTCAAAATACTTTCAGACTTCTGTTTCCTTAATTCATTTACCATTTTTAGACGTTACATGCAGTAGTGATAAGTTTTATTGCAAGACCGGTGAATCAGGATACTGCTTACCGTCTAGATGGCGATGCGACGGCGACCAAGATTGTTCGGATGGATCGGATGAGCGAAACTGTTCCTGTTCACTTAACGAATTCCAATGCAATAGTGGTATGTGTATACAAAAAATGTTCTATTGCGACGGCGATTACGATTGCTTGGATAACAGCGATGAAGGCGAAAAATGTGAGTTTTCCAAAATTTCCAAATTTTCAAGCAAAAGCTCTCAGAGTGTACAGTGAAGTGCCTTTCCGCTTTTGTATACTCACGGTTTCCCTTTGGTTTTGTCCGTACCTTTACCGCGAGTTCTTGAACCATCAGATGGAGATTCGCCTCTTTTAACCCTGCTTTATAGATTTTTCTGGAATTTAAAAAGTTTATTTGCATGATTTGACTATTATTTATAACCGATATGTTTTAAGGTAATCATTCGTGTAGTATTAATCAATTTCAATGCAAGCGCACGAAATATTGTATCGATAAAGCATACAGATGTGATGGTACAAAACAGTGCGCCGATGAATCTGATGAAATTGATTGTCCTAGCGGCATTGTCAAATATGGTTAGTTGCTTCCGTAGAATTGCACTTTTCTACTTACACTGATATGAATATTTTTTGACTCTCAGGACGTACTTCTGGTCGTACCTGCTCGACCTTATTTCGTTTGGGGTCAAATGTTACCCCACCAAGTCGAAGCAACCCCAATTTTCGTCAAAATCTTAACTTTCAAAAAAGGCTTTGCCCATTTTTTCGAGTTTTGATAGGGACTACCAACATTTGATTACTGGGTTCGACCTAGTCTCCCAATGACAGGTTTGCTTCTCGTCTGGCATATGATTATAAGACCGGTTTTATTTGAAATCTTATAATGTTAAATCCAGGTTGTGTTTGGAAGATTCCACTTTTAGTAAGTTTCGTCTATTTTTTCTCACAATACTAGCAGGTATCTTTCTTCCAAGAGAAGATGCAAGTTTTTCCCACATTATTCAGGTAATTAATTTCATGTCTCCTCAGCATGTCGTTACTATGGCTCATTTATACTTGAAATGGCAGACGCCAGGGCAACCAAAAAGAAGTAAATTCAATTTGATTCTTGATTTTGAATGAGTGGAAAACGTCTTACCGCAGAAATTATTGGCCATGAGAAGCTTAAAATCATAGTCACAATCAAGATGCTTATCTACTTTTAATTTGGATAAAACTGTTTCGACAACGGAACGTTACTTCAAAAATTTTGACCATTCAACGAGATTATGGAAGGAAATTTTCAGCTGTTCTGTTTACCGCATGGACGAGTAATTTTCTTCATTCATGGCAACAATAAGCTTCACTAGTTTATGTTTGACAATACTTCCATGAGACAGTAGCATCGATCATTTCAAAATTAATGGGGTGTAGTCGCACTGTTTTTTTCAACACAGGGTCTTCAGTGGCCAGAAAATTTAAATTTTGCTGAAATTTGTTCTCAAAGCGCTAGACAGTTGTCAAATTTTCTTATGTTGAAATAAGACTTGGGTTAGACTGAGAAATATAATAAATAGATTAGAATCAAAAATAGACCTAATCAGTCACTCGCTAATCCACCTAATCAGGCCGAAACCTTAGGTAGAATAAGTTTGCAACAGTTCGGTCGGTCTCAAGTTTCAACAAAAGATCACCTGCTTTCGTTCCGAGGAACTGCAGAAGATCGATAAAACTCTGATCTCAAGTAACCTCCAATCAGAGACAAACCGAGAAGGCAGGCTGAGAATTGAGTCGCAAATGTAGACTTGCACGCTGGTTGGCTCTCCAGAAATCCGGGGTCTAACCTGCGTCCCCTCCGCTGCAAGATCTTAATCAAATGTCCGCACGGGGGACGTTGTATTTGGACGATAAACTCCACAATACACAATAATAAATTAATATAAAAATAATGGCCGTCGGGCCGCCGATTTTCACTTTAATAAAAACAGATACACAAGAATGACCAAAAACATAAACAACCGGCACTCTTATGCACGGTGTCTATGCAAATCGGCGTCACACAAATTGCGTCGACTTTGGCTATTTCTTCGCAACCTGGAGATAGTCTATGTCCATCCCCGACACTTAACCAATTGTCTACAACGTCTAAAAATTAAAAAAAAAACACTGTGTAGTAGGATTAAGTTAATCGTTTACTTATGCTCCCTTTTTCAGACTGTCCATTGGGTTTTTTCAACTGCGAATACAATAACACATGCGTCGAAGGTAAAAAAGTGTGTGACAACGTCAAAGATTGCCCAAATGATCTCGATGAATTGAATTGCAAAACGAAAGCTAAGTTTTTTGACGGATGCACTTCAAAAAATTTGTCCGCTTGTCAGAGTGATGAAGTATGTGGCGATACTTTGCACGGAAAAAGATGCCATTGCAGGCCGGGCTATAAAGGAAATGAAGAAAATCGTTCGCCTTGCTTTGGTAAGGAAAATTTCTGGACTTTGGTCGGAACGTCGGAACTCTCGGAAGTTTCATCAATCTGTTTCATGCTTTTCCTACAAGTCGGTGAAAGGTAGTATATATGTACAGTTTGCTCAAAAATCTCCAATTTTTGGGAGGTTGCTACTTTGGAAAGTACAAAGATATAATGCGCCATGACTATATATAGGTTTAATTAATGGATGAGTGCCACAAGATCTTCCCAGAAACCGTGAACTATATAGGCTAGCCATGGTTTGCTGTCATATCGCTATGGATAGCCACGACAATGAATGTCTTTTCAAGGGGTTTGCCAAGTGTCTTGACTCTAGACAGAATTCTGGCTGGCCCCCAGCAGATTTCTATCCCTGTAAATTTTCAATTGTCAACCGTCAGTCAATAATCCATTCTTTCACGAATATTGTTCAAAATTTCACTTAACTTTACTCACTAGATGATAGAAGATGTGTGACTCTTGCTGTACGCATGAGGCCGAAGTCATTTGTTCCTTTTTATGAATTTGTATTGAATCGTTAAAAAATGAACAAAGGTCGAGAAAGATCGCGAATCCTCATGCATTGTTTTTTCAGAGTGCAAAAATTTTGACGGCCGTCTAAAACTTTTTGATGCCGGTCTTTGAACGGTGCGAAGACTAGTCATCAATTCTTGAAGCTGAAAATTCGGTTTTGGGCGACCCAAAACTAAAAAAAATTTAACAACGCGCTGAACTGTATAAATTTTTGTGTTCTACGCAATTTCAATGAATTTCTCGATTATTTTTTTACTTTTTGTTTTTTATAAAGCAAGCTTTTAGGAATTTATAACATTAATTTCCGTTTCAAAGACCAAAATTCAAATTCTTGTCTTTCAGATTAACTTTGTTTTATCACACTTTTCCGGAGCGCTTTATATGATTTCTTAAAAGTCAAATTGAAACGTTTTCACTCGACAAAATAATTTTTGGTGATTTATGCATTTAATTTTTCAGAGTTTTGTACCAAAGTTAATGCTACTACTGAATGTTATGGGAGATAATACCTTTATATTATTGAAGTATTTCAGACAGAGCTATTTTTTCCCTATTATTCGGGTACGAAAAATGACGAAAATAAGCTTGAGCCACCCGACAAAAACTTTTTTGGACCATCTTCGCAGGTGCAAAAGGGGTCATGCAAAAAAGCACTGCCCTCATTTACCTTGAGCCCAGAAAATTTTCGCTGCTTTATATGTATGATCAGTTCCTTGTAAATTCGCTCTAAAGTTCTTTGTGGCTAAATTTTCCATATGTCTTGGAACGTTAAAGAGATTCGAGTATTTGAAATAGTAACTTCATTGTAATTATCTGATGCACATTATCTATTGAATGCTTCTAAAACGTATTATGTCCATCTGAATGAGCATAAGCATAGTTCTTAATGTGAAAGGAAGAGAAATAATGCAGGAAATCATTAAGTAGACATGTTGTAAGGAAATACGAAAATAGATGGGAAAAGTCGGCTTTATACATTTGTATATGTTCGATTAGGCTCGATTCTCTTATGGAATAACATGATTTGACGATATAGATAGAGTATTAAGAAATTTATTAAAATCACACCATTTATACGGTTTAGTTGGTGAAAATTTCAAATCCTTGTACGTTTTTGCCGGCAGGATGTGGAAAAAGAAAGTTGGCTTTAAAGGGACCAGCAGACTATAATTCATTCAATTTTAAATAGTGCTAGACACAATAAGAAAAAAAGAGTGATTTCATGATTGTATGTTGAATCAGCAAATAAATTGATCCATCCACGGTTTCTTAAATGGAATATTGATTCAGTCACCGTGTCATTTTTGTCACTTGGTCCATTCGGCCACTCAAATATACATGTAATCATAAATGTGATCAAAAGTTATTCTGAGCAAGCTCACATAAAAGTACTTAACATTTGAATTTCAAAAAAAACAGTCCATACATTCAAAGTGTTCGCTAAGCGTTCCATTATTACCCGCTATGTGACTTCTTTCCGTAGCGGAAGACGACAAATCCTCGGAAGCTTGATGGAGTAACGTTTGCGTTTCCATAAATTTTCTCAAAACTAAATCATAGGTGGCGCGACAGCGTCAACCTATAATATACTTGGCCCCCAAATTTCATGTCCCCCCCCCCCTCTAGAGCCAAAACGGTAAGAGCTAGAACCTTCGGGTTTTTTGCATAATATCGGGCATAGGGGCAAACTATGGGGTGCCTTTTGTCATTTCGCCTCTATCTGCAAGTGGTGCTCGGTGGGGCCCCAAAAACAGGTGAAAAACGCACTTTTTAAGGCCCCCCGGTTCCACCATGCCCAGCAATCGGTGTGCCATATCCAACCCCCATACTTCGGCCTAAGCATCTTGGGGGTGTAATCTCAAATGCGAATTTTTCTTTTTTTGAAATATGGCCTCAATTCAATTATATGGTTGTCCAAAGTCCCGGAAAACGCCAAATTCCCCAATTTTGTTAATATAATACTTATGGGTTCAAAAAAAAACTTTTTTGCAGCATAATGCACTACCAATTTTTTTGTAGTTTCTAATATACCTGTAGCATTATTGGGATTTTTGGACTGCAAGGGTTGTCGACTATTGGGAATTTGATGGACACGGTCACTTTACACGAAAAATTATCCCGGGTGTAAACAAGCGTATTTCCGTGATTTTTCAGTGGAGGGAGTTTTCGACCACGGGGAATTCAATAGACGTCCTCACTTTACACAAAAAAAAATTATCCACAGTATAAACAAGCGTACTGCCGTAATTTTCTTGCGGTGGGGATTTTCGACCACGAGGAATTCAATGAATGTGATCACTTTACACCAAAAATTATCCCGTGTGTAAACAAACGTATTTTCGTGATTTTTTGCTGGAAGGGGTTTTCGACCACGGGGAATTTGATGAATGCGATCACTTTACACAAAAACTTATCCCGGTTGTAAACAAACGTATTTTCGTGATTTCCCGGTGGGCGGGGTTTTCGATCACAGAGAATTTGATGAATGCGATCATCTTACAAAAAAAAACTATCGCGGGTGTAAACAATCGTATTTTCGTCACTTTTATGGAAGGGGTTTTCGACTGCGGGGAATTCAATGGATGTGTCACTTTACACAAAAAAATTATTCCGGATTTAACCAATTCTGTTTTCGTGAGTTTTTTGTGGGAGGGGTTTTCGACCACTGGGAATTTAATGAAAGTGATCACTTAACACACGAATTCATATTGAGTGTAAACAAATGTATTTCTGCGATTTTTGAGGGAAGATGTTTCTGACCATGGGAGATTCAATGAACGGAGTCAGTTTACACGAAAAAAGTCATTTGTGTAAAACGAGGTATTTCTCCGATTTTTTGGGTTGAAAGATTCTAAACCATGAGGAAGTCAATAGATATGGTCACCTTTCAGTATCTTTACGAAGTTTTTTAAGTACTATGCGGTTTACACATCCTTTACTTTTGCCGGAGGTGAGAATTCGTTGCTTGAAGTTTTTTATTGTTTTTTTGAAGTGCAGATGACCAAATTTAAAACTTCAATGTGCTTCTATGAAAGTTTTCGTGCATGTTTGAGGCCCACTAAAAAGAGGTGAACTAGTTTATTAGAAAATGCCCCGATGGGGCAGAAAAAAGGAGAATATACTTGCTTCGACAGATGCCATGGTAGAAAAAGAAGTGGACTAGATTTTTGAGAACTTGGGTCAAAGTTGGAAAAAATTCACTTCCTTTATATTGGATTATCATTCTTTCTCAAAAAAATTGTCTATGTCTGTGAAAAAGTATATTCTGCAGCTGAGTGCATCAACACACTTTCCAACCAATGTGCATCTCTGAAATTTTTAGGAGGGTACAGGCGTGGACCTTGGTGTTTTAGCATTTTGTGAGACAAAAAATTCAAAAAAAGTTGACCAAAAAATTTTTTGCATAACAAATTTTCCAGTTTCAAAACCCTTGTGGAAGTTTATACCCCCGTGTCCCCTCTCACACATGTTTGCTTCCAACTGTGTTAAACATTTTTACTGAATTTGGTGTCAACAAAAGGAATCAACTGAGGGAAAGTGGCACATAAAATCCCATTCAGCTTTTTTAGAAAAAAGAGGTACAGCACAAAGTCTTCTAAGAACTAAATCGATTGTGCAAGACACGTTTCATTCACTCATTTTATATATTGTATAACATATCGTATAAAATTCACTCCATAAGTTCTACCGATTACAAGCTATAAACAAATTTATTCTCTTTTATTTAACTATGCAACAAAATACCATCATTCTCAGTTTTTGGATTTAAACTGAAATTGCAGAAAGAGCCCTTTTACAGGTTTCCAGATGGGAAGCAATTTCGCCCATCTCTGTCGCTCTCGTCCTGCTTTCAAAAAAGTTGTTTTGTTGCTATGGGAGTGCCAGTAGAGTCGGGGAGAACACCCTAATATCTAATATAGCGACACCCCTAATATAGGCACGGCTGGATCCCATTTGCATATCAGTGCCCAATGACTGTAACCAAGGCCCAGTTGCACTAAGTTGGTCTAAGCTCCAGCGCAAGGTAATCTCGAACAAAAAGGTGAATCAGTTTGATCTCAAGTCTGGTATAATTTGAATGTCATCAGGATTATAACGAGCTCAATGTCGAGATTATCCTCTGCTCGAGCTGTCGGATTGCACTAAAATTTTCGCATAATTTTCTTATCTCTAAAGCAAATAAATATAAAAATTTCTGAAGTTCATAAATTCGAACTTAAACCTCAGTATTAGTAAATCCTGAAGTGAGTGTTGTTTGTGCTTTGGACGAGAAAAATTTGAACATTGCGATTAGCTCAACCTCAGGATCGTCAATTTAATCCCGATGTTGAGATTATCCTCATGTTGGGTTATTGCAACGAACCTCAGGTTTCTTTATAGTTCTGAAAATGACTGTAATATGCCTCCCTCACTATTTTCCAGCTAGTGTGAGAGGCAGGAGTTTTGAATCGGTTGTGAGTTAGAATGCTATAAGTTTACCGTTTCCGTACATTTGAAGTCGTGTGCATATAATTTTCATATAGAAAAATTTTGCTGTAGTTGATGCCAGGAAGGACAAAATGCACGATGCTGCAGAATATACTTCTTCACAGACATGGATTTTTTTGAGGAAGAATGGAAATCCAATATAAAGAAAGTGAATTTTTTCCAACTTTGACCCAAGTTCTCAAAAATCTAGTCCACTTCTTTTTCTACCATGGCATCTGTCGAAGCAAGTATATTCTCCTTTTTTCTGCCCCATCGGGGCATTTTCTAATAAACTAGTTAGATAGTGTTTAATTCCTTACAATTTTAAAATTCTAGTGTTCCATTTAAAAAATTTTGAACAACTCGATGCCCCTTTTAGTTAAATGCTTGTCTTCGTAGAAAACTTATGCGAATTAAGATTATGAGAAGACACTTTATGTCTGGGCCAGTTGAAACCATAGAGTAATTGGGGTAAGTGCTATAAGAACTCTGTCAGAAATCGTCGGCCATATGGCTAGCCATTGGGTGACTCCCCCAGGACTTTCCAATCCTATGGCTAGCCATATGGTAGCCGTAGGAACCCCCATACTTTTGGTCGGAAAAATATTGAAAAATGTAAATTTTTTGATGAAAAACGTCAATTTTTGAACAAAAAATGGTCAAAAATGTGAATATTTGGGCGCTTCACGCCATGAATACATTTTTTCGGTCTTTTTAGAAAAAAATTATTATTTTTTGAACTTTTTTTCGGACTTTTTTCCTGAAAAAAATCGATTTTTTTCCTTAAGAGACCCCTCCCGCCAAAATTTTGGGAATTACTGACCCCCGGCCCAAAAAAGGTCGCCTGCCACCCCCCCCCCCCAGGACCTCGAGGCCCCGTTACATGTATGCTTCACACCCCAGGGCCCCGTTACATGTATGGAAAAAATGCATCGTGAAAAATTTTTTAGATTAATCTTTTTGATGACGGAATCAAAAATTGATCATTCCAAGCAGAGTGCCCATGGGGAGGGGTATGAGGGGGTATTACCCCTACCTAATGTCCTTAAAATCGATCTCTAGCTGCCCAATTTTGAGACAAAATGACGTGTTTAGTGGTCATTTAGCGATACTCACCCTGAAAATTTTCAGTTTTACCCCTACCTGAGAAATCTGGCCTTGGGGACCTCTGATCTCAAGGATAGAAAGGAAAGCGGCTGAATATAAAAACCTGGTTCATTGTGTGAAACTTGTATAATCTTTTAACGTGTTTTTATTCCCTCTTACAGTATTTTTAATAAAATTCGAGACCTGCCAAATTTTTACGCCAATCTTATTTAGATATCGATGAATGCCAAGCCCCTACTGTTCTGTGTTCGCACATTTGTATCAATACACTGGGGTCGTACAGGTGTCGTTGTTATCCTAATTATGTTTTAGACTCCGATGGTAGAACTTGTCACGCAAACGGTAAAATTTTGGCTTCGTTTAATTTGAACGGTTAAATTCGTGCTGATTATTTTTTCTTGTTTCCAGGTAATCCACCGGATATCTGGGTAGCCTCGAAGTCGCACATCGCTTCCGTTAAATTGGAAGAGAAAGGCCCGAAACTCGGCCGTTATTTGCTGACGAATCTAGAATTTGCCTTATCCATGGATTACCATTTCGAAAAAAATGTTATCGTTTGGTCAGAGTTGCAACGGAAAGGCATTTTTATGTAACGTTTTAGATTATTCAGCAAACTTTATGTTTCGAGAAGTGGATTACTAAACGTGGTTCGTCAGTCAATTTAAAACTGATGCCAGCATTTTCGACCACTGGCTGTTTAGAATTTTCATTTTGATATAAGTGATGCAAATCATATCCTGTTTCAATTTCCAATACGTTTCAGTGTACACATTTCTAGAAATTGTAATGCGTAAATACCAGACTATATCAATTTCTGTGGTCGGTATCTGTCGTCCGAAACCCCTATTCCTCATCACTAAATCCAGTACGAATCATTGATAGGTTCATATTTAGAAACTTTCATCCAATTTCTTTTGAACAGCCATAACTAACGCCTGAATTGGTAAGGAGTTCAAATAATTCAACGTTGGAGAAAAAATATCATCTTTATCGTACTTGACTTCTATCCTATTGAAACTGTTCTTAATATATACCTACACTATCCACAGAAAAACTATGATTGAAAAGTCAAAATCGAAAAAATTGGTTCATTACTTATTGCTCAGTCTCAGGATAGTCCTTAGTTGCAGTTATTTCAATCCAACGAGATTAGAAACGATTTGAATATTTTGTTGTACTTGATTGTTTTCAGTTGCGAAATGTCGGGAAGCAACAACGAACTAAATGCTTCTGTATGCGGACGACCTCTGGTTACTAGTGATGTTGAAGAACCCGAAGGTTTGGCCATCGATTGGATTCACGACTTGCTGTTTTGGACCGATTCCAATCTCACGACGATAAAAGTGGTTAATCTTTTCGGTGAACATTATCCTAAAACATTGATTAATACCGGTTTGAAAGCACCAAGGGCTATTGTTGTTCATCCAGTTAAAGGGTAAGACGATGTCGAAGAATGCTTTGACTTCAGTTGTCGTTCTGCTGAATATTTCAATTTTCGAAAACAATGTTGCAACTAATTGTTTTCAACGATTAGACCGAAATCACTGAGACAGAATGAAATTAATTAAAAAAGAAAACATCACCACGTTAGCATGCTATCCATTTCTGTACAAAGACATGTATATTAAAGATATTCTTCCAGGTTAATGTTCTGGAGCGACTGGAAAGGCAATTTCATCGAACGCGCCTCTATGGATGGCACGAAACGCACACTCATTCTTAAAGATTCGTCGCTAATTTTTTGGCCAAATGGTTTGGCCATCGATTACATCAGAGATCGTCTCTACATCGCCGACGCTATCCGCGATCACATAATCAATGTTGATTTTGACGGCAATGATCCCAGAATTGTCATAAGGCAAGAATGTGAAAATACTTATATACCCATTTTTCCGATCGTTTTCGTTTTGTTTCGGGTTAAAATCATTTGAAAAATGCGTAAAATGAGTGGAGTACATAGATTGCTAAGAACATCTTGGAATGTGCCGCTTTTTACTAACTCAACGATTATTTTAGCAGAAAAAAATTTTACAAGGATTTGAAATTTGTAGACTATTCTATAGTCTGTTTTTTATAAAATGCTTCCAAATAGAAAAGTGACACAAATCAGTACTGTTGTCAAAATCGTTTACATAAAGTTCTTACTGTAAAATTTTTCACTCGAAAAATTGGTGAAGGTTAGGTCAGTAAGCTCGCAAATTTCCAGTCCTTCATGATATACTGTTCATCAGGAAATCGCAAAAATGTGAAATACTACTTGCTTTCCACTTTCATTATTTGGAAGCATTTCAAGAAAAACAGGCTATAAAATGCTGGGAAAGGAACATTTTCAACAATTATCCCTAAAATATAAACTTTACATGGTCAATCCAAAATGACGTCTTCATTGTTTCCCAATGAAAAAATTCGTGTTCACAAACTTCAGAAAACTTCAAGAGAAAGAGAGAATTTATGAAGAACAATAAAAAAATCTCTATTTCGAACGAATTCCAAACAGAATACTGAAAGTTACCGATTGAAAAATAAGATGATGTTCTTCAAATGATGAAAACCGTGGAACGTTAACATTGCGGCGCGGGAATTTTCGAACGCAGAAGCTCCTAAAATGTTGGAAAATGTATTTCAGAGATAATTTGTAATATTTAGAATTTCGTTCAAAAAATTAAGGTATTGAATAAGTGAACGAAGAAATGTAAGAAAATCAACGAATTCATATTCATCCCAATCGGAAAATTCAAATTTTCACTATATTCTCAAAAGTAGTGTCGGTCAGTTTTAAGGCGTATCTATACTTCGCTCGAGGACAGCTCCCCGAGGAGAAGTGCGCGAGGAGGACTCCTCGAGGATGATTTAGAGCAAAGAGGAGAGTATGTGCTCCTCGATGATGCTCTCCGCTTTCGACAAATAGAACACCGCCGAGAGGAGAAAAATTGTTCGTTCGTTTCCGGAAATTTTTTTCACGTGGCCATTTCCGCTTCCCCATTTCAGCAGTATATATATCTGAAGGCATTGTTCGTGTATATGCCAAGAAATTTCAGCGTTGAAGTATTTCTGGCGGCAATTTTCCAGCGAACATACATGTATTTGGTGGTTTGGCATTGCCCCTCGCCTTTGCCTCTGGTCACACCCAGTGTTCGCATGTTTTTAGCTCCCGCAACCGAAAAAGATAGTCCTTTTTTGGGCAAGTCAAAAACTTTGGCGAAAATTGGGTTTTTTGAGGGATTTTTAAAGATTTTTAAAATTGTGCTCAAATAAATTTAAAATAGAAAATCTAAAATTTTAGAAATTAAAAAAGAAAATTTAAATTCAAAAAAAAATTTTATAAATAAATTTATATTTTATTGATCAAATATTTTAAAACTAAATTTAATTTTTAAAATTTTTTTAACATTAAATTTAATTTTTTAAATTTTTTAAACATTAAATTTAATTTTTTATGTTTTCTAGATCTATTAAAATTTTTTAAAAATAAAATTTGATTTTTAAGTTTTTTTAAATTTTTGAAAATTTTATATTAAATTTAATTTTTCCAAATTTCTTATTTTTTTAAAATTAAATTAAATTTTTCTAAATTTATTAATTAAAAAGAAATTGATAATTTTAAAAATGTGCGATTAAATTTTTATTTTATTTATGTTAAAAAAATTTTAATTAATTTTTTTAAATTAATAAAATAAATTTAATTTCCAGATTAAAAAATTAAGCTGACCAAAGTTCAGGGAGTCCTCGAGTGTTAAGTTAATGTCAAAAATTTTTTAAAAAAGTAACCCCAAGAAATCGCGGGCTCGTTTAGAAAACTCGTAAAAATTGCTGATTCTAGCGCGAAGCGCCGAAAAATTTAGTTATTCTCCTCGAGGAGGCCTCCTCGAGCGAAGTATATATACGCCTTTACTCATTCCAATATGAGATGAGACATTGCAGATTCCTGAAACAATCAGAGATAACTGAGAAAAAGAAAGGTTGTGTTTTAGCTTGACTGTACTGAATATTATAGATTATTCTCATTGCCAGCGCGAGGCACCTGTTTTGACCTTCTGAATCGCACCAAATGCATACCTGCACAAACTCTATCGGTTCATCTGGTACCAGTCTGTCCAAAAAGTTGGTTGGTTCCCGAATCGTTTTTTATGGTTGTCGTGTCAAATGAGGGTACGGAACCAGATGAATAGTAAATTTTTCTTGTAAAAAAGGGACAGAACGCAATCTTTCAAGTTTATTCAAGAGTCTACACACTTTTTAAGACACACCAGTGTACTCAGCGGAAAACTTAGAAAGTCAGAAGAAGTCTGTGAACTTGAAAAAGTGCATTTTTGTGCGCTAAATTTCAAAATTTTCTGTTGCCTCGTACCAATATTTATTCATCGAATTTAGTTCGAGCACGACACTCCAAAAGTCAAATACTATTATCCAATCAACATTTAATTCAACTTTTCTGTCGATTTTATTTATATATTTTCTCCCTCGGTGAGTTTTATAAATTATGATAGTTATAGACAGGTTAAAACATGAAAAATCACTGTAATTATGATTTTGTTGTGTGCTTTGTACATACATACTTTTTACCATTTTACAACTTGGTTAAAAAAATCTGAAAAAACTGGAAAATTCTGGGAACATGACCCGGGAAAGCCTCAGAATTTCACTTTGAAAATTTCTGTCCGAGGCAAGCATTCTTCGCTCCGCAGAAAGAATTTTTTGCAATCTTTGTTCAACGTATAAACAAATTTTGTCGGCATTACCTGATCGGAAAACGTTACTCCAAGCTCTAAAATCAGAAAACACCGAATTTTTTTGGCGCGGTTCCTACTATATAATTTTCAGAATCGTCTATCTAATGTTTTCCCTGTTCCTTTTGAAGCAAAACCGTTCAGGGAACATGACTTATGGTGCATATTCAAAAAGCAAAATCTCAATTTTTCCACTTTTTTGTAACTTTACTTTTGAATTTAAAAGCATCATGGAAGTAATTTTCAAAAATTGCAAGTTTGAAAAGTTGTTTTTCAAATTACGAAAGTATGAGTATTTTTTTTTTAATTTTAATATGAGACATGTCTTTGAACAGAAAATTTGAACCTCATGAAGTTATCAGGAAATTTATTTTCCAGCATGAAGCTACATTTTTTAATACCGTGTACTTTTGTGCTATTAATAAGATCACGATTTCATGTGCTATCTGGAACAACGTGTTTTCCGCATAATCTTTTTGGGCACTTTCCGCACAAATTATTTTGGGCGTTTCTACTGCTGATATTGATGAAAATGTACATTTTGGCGTAATTTAGAAGGTCAAAATCTCGCATTTTTCCGACGCTCCGCGCCAGCAATGGCAATTTGTATTGTTCACTACAACCAAGCTGAATCCCATCCAAAAAGAAGTCAAGTTTCATTTCTCAGTATCTATGATTGTTTTCATAAATCTGCTATGTCTCTGCTGGAGTGAGTAGAGCTCGTCACTTCATAGCGAGAATATAATTTTCAAGATTAATATGCATTTGTTGATTTTTCTCACATTTCTCCATACATTTACTTAATACCATAAGTTTTGTAGGGAAAATTTGCACTCAAGCATTACAAATTATTTCCACCAGGTCTGTAGCAGGGGGTTGGGGGACATGTCCCCCGAAATGTTTCGTGTTAAAAAGTAGAAGTAAAAAATAGAGACCTTCGATTTTTTCTTCAAGAAGAAGTCAAATCAGAAATGCCAATTTTACAGTAAATTGAGTAAAAAAATGTTTGTTCCCACCCCTGGGAAAAAATTTCCTGGATTGGCTACAGGCTTGGTCTCTACAATACATTTTCCAACATTTCAGTAGCACCTGTGTTTAAAAATTCTCCAGTTCCATGAATTGAAGTTCTTCATCTCATTTATCAATCAATAATCTCAATTATGTTCAGATTTTGTTGGAAATTGAGATTTTATTGACCTTCATGACTTCTTTCTCTTGGTAAGTTTTTAAGAACTTTGTAAACACAAATTTTGTTGCCGAAAAACGATAAATACGCGATTTTCGACTGAAAATGTAACACCTATATTTTAGGCATAAGGGTTGAAAAGACCTATTTTTCAGCGTTCTAGAACATCAAAATCTAGAAATTGAATCAATTGAAAAATTAATTGAAATCTATCAATCTTCAGCTCTAATCACAGAGATGACAGCAGCAACTGTTGATTTTGTTCGAACAATCTAAAATAATGTTTTTGAGCTAGAAAACCATATAATTTTCAAGCTTTTTCTGGCAATCTACAATTTCGCTCATTTAACACATTTTTAAAATGATTTCAACTTCGAATAGAAAAAAAATTCGGGTGCGGAAAAAATTTTGAGTCATTTACGCACGGTGTGGATGAAAGCGGCGGAAATAACCCTGATCTGGAAGAAGGTTCGTGGAAAAATACACTCAAAAGCATGGTTTATATGGAGTACAAAAATTTTTTCGCTGATTTTTGTACATGTAAAAAAATGCTCATACAAATAAAACACCGGAGTTGCACCTATTTTTAATTATAAACAAGACAATAACTAGCTTCGAATCGAGCCTTGCGCACCCTAATTAATTCATGAGGATCAAAATCAATGGTTCACCAACTGAAAATTTCAATCCAAAAAGTATACTGCTCAATGGCCCAGTTTGCGAAATAATGATCCGACCATGCGAGCAAAAACCAAATCATTAGATAAAAATATATATACTCGTCTGCTTAAGCACATACCTGTAACTAGGGGGCTCCCAACTTGGTCGAATCCTATACCCAAATATTAGGACACCCAATTCGGAAAAATTAAAAATCAGCTTGTTTGACTTTTTTGGGAAAATTTTCGGTTTTTTGTGGACCCCCAAAATTATGGGACCCCACCCAAAAATTTAGGGTTTACCCCCCCCCCCCCCCGTGATCGGATCTCTTACAATATGCTTAAACAATTATATCACCACTGAGTCATGCATAAATGCTTCACTGGATTCCATTGGTGGTTGGTGATCATGATGGCTTATTCCTTAATTTATTGGTTTCGTTTCCTTGATGTTTGATTGATTCCTTTTTTGGCTGATTGCTTGATCATTAAGTTAATCAATTGGTTAGTTGAGATTGGTTTCCTGATTAGCTGGTTCATTGAAACTGTGATTGAGTTGGTAATTTCCTAACTGACTGTTAGGTTGGCTGATTCAACTAAACAGCCAGTTGAGAAATTACCTGCAAATCATAATTACTATTATTACGTTTATTCACCTAGTCAATCAACCAACCAACAAGGAAATCAAAGTAAGTTGCTTTTCGTTCTTGGTTGGTTGATCTCCCCGCAGTTGGATTTTGGTTTATTCCCAGATTAGTGGTTAGTTGATTGATTTCTTGATTCACTAGGTGGTTGGTTGGTTGACTCCTTGATTGGCTAGTTTGTTGGCTCATTGATTCCCTGGTTCGTTGGTTGATTGATTCTTTGATTGGTTGATTCATTGATTCCCTATTTGATTGGTTGATTGATTCCTCGATTGGTTAGTTGGTTGGTTCACTGATTCCCTGATTGGTTGGTTGTTTAGTTCATTAATTCCTTGGTTGGTTGATTGATTTCTTCTCGATTGGTTGGTTGGTTGATGCTTCGATTTGTCAGTCAGTCGATTCATTGATTCTCTGGTTGACTGGCTGATCCCCGGGTTGGTTGGTTCATTGATTATCTGATTGGTTGGTTGATTGATTCCCTGATTGGTTGGTTGGTTGATTGATTCCCTGATTGGTTGGTTGGTTGAGTTGCCGATTGGCTAGCTAAATGATACCTCGATTGGTTAGTTGGTTGATTTATTGATTCTCTGGTTGGATGGCTTATCCCCTGGGTGTTGGTTGGTTGTTTCCCTGATTGGTTGGTTGTTTCATTGATTCCCTGGTTCGTTGGTTGTTTCGCTGATTGGTTGCATGTTTGATCTTCGGTTTGGTTAGTTGATTCCCTGGTTGATTGGTTAGCTGTTGTTCTGATTGATTGGTTGTTTTATTGATTTTCTGGTTGGTTGGTTGGTTCGTTGATTTCATGGTTGGTTGTTTACCGGATTGATTAATTGGTTCATTGATTCCCTGGTTTGTTGATTGATTTACTGATTAGTTGGTTCACTTATTCCCTGACTGATTGGTTGGTTAGTTGATTCTCTGGTTGATGGGCCGATTCCTTGTTTACTTGGTTAATCTTTGAATTCTCGATTGCATTTTATCGGTTAAAATCGGTTCATACACAAAACATGATCTGGTGCTGAGAATCAAGTCATCTGGTACCAAGGTCGCCTCATCTGGTACCGAGTTGCATCTAGTTGAACCTATTGTCCAGGTAAATGCATATTTCCACCAATGCCAGCAGAAGTGTCAAAAAACTCCGCTTCATGCAGAAAAAAAAGCTGCCCATGTGCATAATATGGAGACTTCTCAGCGGTGTGATTATCCCATTTTTATTACAGAGAAAAGCGTACAAAAATGGATTGTTACCTGAATTCGTGAGATAGTGTGAACTATTTTCACAATAGTCTGCAGGTAACTTCAATACATTTCCGAAACGACTAGAAGAAAGGTTAAAAAATTCTTAGTATAATTTCTTCGATGTAAAATAAATTAACTTTTAGAAAATCTGCTCTGACTCGACATCCATTCGGGATAACCGTTTTCGAAGATCGCGTTTATTGGTCCGATTGGCATGTCCACGCGATACACGACGCTAATAAATTTGACGGGACAAATCCGAGGACATTATCGAACTTTTCAAGCGGGCTTACATCTGTACGGGTTCATCACGAGCTTGCTCAACCAAGAAGTATATAAAAAATATTTCTTTAATTGTAATTATTTTAAAACATGGTTCGGTTCGACACTCATTTTATTAATACAACGAAAATCTGACATTGTTTTTCTGTCCAATTTTTCTTCTTGTAATAGTGAATAAGGTAGTATGCTCTGATCTTTTCGACGAGCTGCGTCTTCACGAGCTTGGCAGAAAAATTGCAGTTGACGAAAAAGCATACACCAAAATTTTTATCCTTTAATTTACCATCAAATATGTTATGCAACAAACATTGTACGCTTCTCGTAGTACATTTAAACATTAGTTAATAAATCTCGTCTGGTCTGAATCTAAATCTTACTTGATGTCTATTTACCGTACTACCCGAATTTAGCGCCCAGGGCGCTTATTGTTTCAAGTTAGTCCTTAGGAGGGCGCTTTAATTTTGAAGTGAGGTTCGCTACGTATGTGTGCAATTCAACGTCATCATTATCAGAGGACAGATTATTTTCTTCATAGTAAACGATGTTATAATCAATTTTAAAATTTTAGGGGCGCTTAAATGAGGGAGGGCGCTTAAGTTTTCAAGTGACCTTGACCGGGGGCGCTTAAATGAGGGGGAGCGCTTAATTCGGGTAGTGCGGTATGTATCTTTCATTTAATATATCCTGAAATCACTTTTCATCTAGCGATTAACAAATGTGAAAATCATGGTTGCGACCACATTTGCCTTCCAACTCTGCGTTCAAGAGACAACACAAATGAATCCATGCGTTCTTACGTTTGCGTGTGCGCCGATGGTTTTGAATCGTCGTCAGAATTGGCCAAATGTGTCCGTGTTGGTCCTCAGAGTAAAATTAACACAGCAAAACGTGTAGGTATTTTTTCATGCATTTCTTTTCACCATTTTTAGCTAAAGAAAATTCGTTATTTGTTGGTAATACGGACGCATCCGGCAGTTCGCTGGCTAAAGGTTTTGTCTTCTTCATGCTTTTTAGCATAACGATTATGCTAGTTTGCGTAAGTTTAATTTTTAAGAATTGTAAATCTTAAAAAAGAGTTACAAACTCGATGCTTCATAGCAAACTTTACAATGTAAATGTTCGACATGTTTTACTTTATGTTTCCAAAAGTGACTCAACCTTTCATTTGCTCTGAAAGCCGGAGCCCGGGAGGAGGCTTTAGTATTTTGTTTTGACCACACCCATAACGAGGCCCCGAAGTCTGGGGGGGGGGCTCGGGCCATTTTTCGGGCCGAGGGTCACTGATTGCCGTAAATTTAAGGGAGGGGTCTGTGAAGGAAAAAAATGTGATGTTTTCACTTGAAAAGTCCGAAAAACTGATTGGAAAATAATAACTTTTGTCTAAAAACCTGTAAAAATGTATGGCGTGGCCGATAAAATTGACGTTTTTGATCGTTTTTTGTTCAGACATTTTCCAGTATTTTTCCGACCAAAAAGTATCGAGTCCATATGGCTGGCTAGCCATAGGATTGGAAAATCTGGACTGGGAGTCGCCCAATGGCTAGCCATATAGCCGACGATTCCTATAGCACTCCCCCCCCCCAGTTACACGTGTGGTTTTGACGCGTATTTGCGCTGAATTCAAAATGCCAGAATGTTTGATGATACCAGGTGTTTCATAATGATTGACACTGTAGGCGAACGGAGGATCCTGCACAAAACTGCAATATACCATCTACATTAGACAATTAACATCTATTAGTTCGTACTCCATATGTAATTTTTACACTAGGAGGAACAAAAACTTATCGTAATATCTTTTGTGTTGTTCGAAAGTTTTGATTCCGTACCTGCCAGGGGTCTTTTTAGCACGAGTCGTATTAGCTTTCGAGCTAATGAAAAAATATTTCATCAGCACAGTAAGCACGGTGACAAATGTTACTTTCTTTGGTGTCAAACTAATGTGTGAGTTTGTCAATCCTGATAATATGCTTTTATTGTATTAAATCATGAAATCATGCTTGATATTGGCACTTTCGAAAGGAATAAGACTCTCATCTGGTTGTAATTAAATCAGCTCATTCTTACATTATGCATCTGATTAATTTACCGACAAGTAAACATTCAGTAGTTAGTTTGACGGTAATACTTTCAGGAATCACTTAATTCGCGTTCTGTTTGTATAAGAGTTTACGTGTTTTAATTGTATCTGGAACTGCACTTCAACTTTAATATTTGTTCTCGATTGATTTTTTCAGAAAAGGTACAATTATGTTTGCTATTCACTATAAATGATTTACTCCAGCATATGTAAGAACAGCTGTTTTCAAATTACCCAAGTAGTATCCAATAGGTTAGAGCCGAAGCGAATTCAGAATCGAGCCTAAGTCATTCACTATGCAAAAGTGACGAAGTGGATGACGATATTGACGAAGTTGTTGTTTGTGAAAACGGCGATCTTTGATATTTCTCCACAATTTTGTGATATTCTCAACTTTCTTATCGAACTTTTTTCATACATACAGGCCTGTAGGCAGGGCGGTTGGGCCCATGCCCCCCCCCCCCAAATGTTTCAGGTGTTGAAAAAGCCAAAGGTACATTTGGTTTTTGTTTTCTTCAAGAAAACGTCAAGTCAGAAATGCCAATTTTACAGTAAATTAAGTAATCATTTGTCATTTTAAAAGAAAAATGTCAATGTTTGAACAAAAAATAATGAAAAACGTCAATTTTCTGGGTGCTCCGCGCCATGAATACTTTTTTACGATTTTTTAGACAAAAATTACTATTTTTAACTGTTTTTCGGGCTTCTTTTGTAAAAAAATCGATTTTTTTGTCAGGGAGTCCTCCCTCAAAAATTTTGGAGAATCAGTTCGGGGCCCCGTTTACATGCATGATTCAGCATGCGCTGTACTAATCAAATTATTCAATCTTTACATAGAATATGACTTTATTAAATTTCATCAGTAATAAAATGGAATAACGTGATCAAATAACTGAAGATATAGATGAAATAATTAATTTTTTTAGCAGCATTGAACAAAAAACTGGCTTGAGCTTTTTCACCGTAGTTCGTCAGCGTTACCTTGAATAACTGGTCGGCGGGTGAAGCATTTTTCCCCTTTTCAGGTCCGATCGGGTCAGAAAATGTCGGGTAGCATTCCGGGTAAATGGGTCCGCTATATTCCTAGTGGGAAGTAGAAATAAGGCGACAAAAATGTTCACATGAATAGGTTTCATATATTTATGGCAAAACGATATACTTCCTAATGTGTCAGATTTTCCACTTTCCATCTTTTAAGATCGGCTGGATAATATGGAAAAAACAACGTCGCGACGAGCTCCATCGCTGGACATTTGGAAACATGGTCTATCGATCGAACGGCGGTCGCATAGGCGGTGAATCGTTTTCGGCGGTCGATAGCGTCATGGAGCCGTATGACCATTTACAACTATCGTTTGACGACGATCAAAATCATCCGTTCAACGACGGCGTTTATCGATCGACGACAACTACGTCAACGGCGGCGGCGTCGACGACTGTACAACAGCAGCAGCAAACGTCGCAGGTGAAAAGTCTAAGTGGCGCGGGTGCCGTTGTCAATCTCGTACGTAAAATTGTCGGCCAAAGTAACGACGACGCTATGCCTTTAACAGAACACATGTACGACGAAACTATAGATAATAGCCAGAAGAGGTTAGAAGTTTGATTCTAAGTGACGATTTTTTAAATTGTATGTTGATGTTGTCTACAATGGAATTAGCGGGTAGAATAAGCGATTTTTGATTCTTTAGAAAAATTAACTTTTGGCTCTCATATAGCAGGTACTTGATTCACCGTATGCCTGCAAAAATGATACAAGTTTCCACGGAAAAAACGTTTATTATTCATCACGCCAATTTTAAGTAAAGATGACCAGCGGAAATCCGATAAGTACTCAGAATTCGCTTTCAATTTTCCGCTTTCCTGAATTCAAAGAGCGATAATGAAGTTTTCACACGAAATGGCTATTTAAATAGAAAATTGGTCCCTTAGAGAATTCCATTTTAGACACGATGTATCAAATTTTTTGATCAAATACGTGTTTTTATTGGTGATATCAATCTTATGGAACATTCGACAAATGTGTTTGTCAAAGATTATCAAATCACCAAAAAACAAATTACGTCGCTCAATCACATTTCTCTGTAAAAATTTTATATTCGCATGGCGCTTATATATCCATAATATGTAATTTTGGTGAAGCTTCAAGTTATAGAATATTTTTAAAAAATGTAGCATGATAATCTAATTATAATATTGAAGAGCAACCCGAACTTTACTCGCCAATCCTTTTCTTTTTGTTATTCCGAGCGACACGAGATCATTTATCTAATTGACATTCAAATTTTGACGTAAATCTGCTTAACATTATTTACTTTTGCAGAATCCAGAAAGTTTTTTGTTCTAGAAAAAATAAGTTCAAAACCTGAAGGGAAGCAAAATTTGTTGTCGAGCTTAGCCTAAACGGTATACTGTACTTTTTTCAGTATAAGCCCCGCTCAGTTTTTAAAATACTTCTGTGCAATCTTGACACATGATAATGAGAACATAATGTACAAAAGATAACTGAGTTTGGATCTTTACATTGTTGGCGCATATTTTAAAGGTTTTGCTTTCTTAAATTCCATTCAAGTGATTCTAAGGAAAAGTTTTCGCTGTACGAAAAACCTTTTTTTTTCAACACGGATGCGACGGTTTTCGAACTTGAAAAGATTTTAAAATTTTCTCTTTCAAATTTTTTAGGCTGAAGTGAATTCACTCAGTTACCATGATAAATATGTTAACAAGGTCAGTAGTTTTTCTCGTACGTTAGCTCGTATTAAAATTTTTCGTAAGAATGATCTTTTAAAAAATTGGCTTAGTAAATTTATCACATCATCATTCGAACGTGAGAATCAAAGATTTATGCAATTTAAACGTCTTTGAGCTTTGTTGAGCAGTCTTTTATAAAAAATGAAAGAAACTCGATAATTTCTGCTCGAAATGACACAAAAATCGCACGGTGAGTGTCCCGTCGCGCAGAGAAATTTTGTAAATAAAGGGCAAAAAGTGGACATCGTCGCTTCTTGTTCAGGATTTTTCCGACAACAGTTTTCTGAAATGTCGCACTAGGTGGGCATTGAATTTGATGTTTTTTCTGCTTAGGCTTCGCCTTTACAGTTCTCCGGTCTGATCAGCCCTTTTCAATAACAAAAGTTATCCGCCTGAAAGTATAGCAAAAATACGATTTTCATGTAAGGAAAAAATTTTTCTTCGAGAACATTTTCATCATATTACATAATTTTTGTGCACATTTTTATTGTATTTGTCCATAATCAAAAAAGCAACTGAAATGTGTGAAATATGCTTTCTTGAAATTTCATCACTCGTCGTTTTTTTCGCCTGCTCATAATTGATTGTGTTAATTATTATTTATATAGATTGTGTCTTGGTGAAAAATTCAAAAGAGCTTGCGCAAAGATTTGCGTGCCTTTGACCACTTATGTCGCGGCGAATAATGGTTTATTCGTTTTTAATTTGAGAGTTGATTAAAATGTTCTCTTTATATTAGAATATACGCAGGAGGCAATCTTTACTTTTTTTGAACAGTTTTTTCATTGTTCTGTAATTTTTCGGTATTATGTAATCGTTTAGAGGCATTTTCTGTACACGTGCAAAAATTATACGCGTTCACTTTTTCAAAATGAATTGTATTTCTGCTTTAATAAATTTTGATTGCTATTTTCTTCCAGTCATTCGTCATCCCCGTAAAACTTGGCCTGACTTGCGTAATCCATATTTTGTAGACAAAATTCGAAAATTTTTCAAAAATTAATATGTGATCCCCGGCAGAATTTGCATTCTATGTATATTTCAGGGTTGATGTGGGTCCTTCAAATGGTTGAATTTCATTTCCGGTAGGGCACATGAGCCCTGATGTATGTCTCCTTATTGATTACGGACGAAGTTTCGGTCGAGATCATTGTTCACATGCCATGAAGGAAAATTATTTTTGATCCTACATTAAAGTGTACTGTGCCAAAGATGTAGGCCACTCTCAAAAGAGCAATGTAATCATACAAACTCAGGCTTTCAAATCGACAGGGTTTGTGAAAATTTGGAAAAAACCGGGAATATCAAAAATTTTTGGGCTCAAAATTTTGACGTTATGTAGTCGTGCGTAGGTCGAATTTCATCAGTAAATTTCCTAGAGATTTGATGTAGCACTCAATGCATTGTAGAGGGGATTTTACGAACCATGCTGTCGCCACATGGTTAGTATCAAAATATGAATACACTATTTCGCTGATATAGTGTTGATGTTACTATAAAAATTTGAAAATGTCGAGTTAGCCGCGCGACATTATGATTCGGAAAACCTGATTGACAGGACTCGAGTGGTGGAGGACATTTCGCCTATTTGAATGTCCTTTAATTGAGGTTCTTGGATTCTGCGCTGCGTTTTCAGTATATTGCTATAGTCTGTTTTTCTTGAAATGCCTCCAAATTATGAATGTGGAAAGCAAGTAGTATTTCAGATTTTTACGATTATCTGATAAACAGTATATAATAGAGCAATAGAAATCTGCGGGCATACCGAACTAACCTTTAACAATTTTTCGAGTGAAAAATATTACAGTAAGAGCTCTATGTAAACGATTTTAACGACAGCACTGATTTTTGTCACTTTTCTATTTGGAAACATTTTATAAAAAACAGACTATAGCTCTAATGACGATCAATATTTCGTATGTCTCCATTTTTAAATTGAAGAGCAGTGCAGAAGAGAGTTTCAACTCAAAATTTGGGTCACTATCGTCTTAGGCACAGTTAGTACCTGATTCTAATTTCCTTATAAATTTACCGATGAAATTCACCCACAAAATATCTAGATTTTTTGCCGAACAGTTTTTGGATTCCACTGCGGTGTTTTTGCCTATTTTTACATTTCAAAAATTTGCAGTGACCAAGTCGATTTTAAAGCTCGGATACGTATGCTTCCATCTTCGGTATAGTGCATTAAAAATTTTCTTGATTTCTGATCAGGCGTTTACTTCACCATTTTCGTCCGTATTTTCCAGGAAACGGAAAATGAATGATTTCGCCATATCAAACTAGGAACTTCGATTCGAACATAACTTTCTAAAGTCAAACCTACCAACTAAGAACCTTGTGATTGTTGGAAAGAAAAAACGAAACCCATTGCTGAAAGCACTGGATCTGTAAATATTATGCCTTGATCGAGAGCTTTTACTAAACAAACTCCTGAGTTGAATTTTGATTGTGAATCAGTATAGTAAATTAAATTATGCACACTCTAATAATACGAAACTTGCAATGTATTGTAAAACTAGGTCAAGTGCTCGGTCGATCACTGTTTCCAATGCATGCAGCAAAGATCGTTTCCAACTACCCGAAAATATTTTAGTCGTTGAGCTCCCCGCATTCTTCATGAAAGCTTGAAAAGTCTCTGTGTATTGCGTCACACACAGGATCCCATTGTTCAACCTAATGCCTCGAATTCTAATCGCCTTCTCTCCCGGAACGCGACCCTCTTTTCAAGTTGGGTTCACGCACCGTGGCTTAATCTTTTTCTGCATGATACGTAGGTCCATGAATAGAAAACGGTTGTAAAAGGAAGGTTGTGAATTTTCTAAGCTGACGCCCAACCTCAACAAATTCCTTCGACGGGTTTCCGATCCAACACCTTCCCATTTTTTGTATAACTAACCAGAAGCAGCCTCAGATGTCATACCAAAGCGATTCAAAGTCAATTTTATATTTTTCATCATGATATCATTACAGTAATAAGCTTTCGATTTTCTCAAACCCTCAATCGTTTTACGTCAATTTTTTCTAAATTTGCGTTCGAATGACTGGTGAAATTTCATGCGGGAAAAATTTCGATTGAATTTAATTTCTGTATTGCGGCTTTTCAAATATGTATGTTTATAGTATTTTCAGTTGTATTCGACTTTTCTCTCTGTCGTCATATTCGTCATCAAGCCGATTCTTTTCGAACATTATAAAACTAGAGCTTTTGTATTTTGGTGGAACAAGATCGGATGTCTGTAATTTGGTCAAATTAATTTTCGAGTCATCGCTGGATAATATGTAAGAACTTTGCATCGGTTGACTAAGATGTGTTGATAGATGAATTTTTTGCAGGAATACTATTTGCTTGCTCAAATTATGGCTCACATATATAGTAAGTGTTGTATTGCGGGTGTACGACATTTCTGTAGAATGTTGAGGCATACTGTGCCAAAAATCTAGGTTCAGTAAGAGTTGCATTGGATATATATTTTCATGACATATTAATGTGTCATGTCAAAGGAGGAGGTGGAAAAGAATTGCATATTTCATGATATGATGCATTCATTATACAAAAGTCAGACTCTTGTATTTTTCAGAACATACGTATGTTTTACACTTCCTGCATCACGAATGCCGTTTGGAAACGTGATAGACTGAATTTATACGGCAAAACGACTGTTAACAATGTCGAATATCAAAAAATGTCTGCGGATGTCGTGTCTCATAATTTGGGTAAAATCGTTCGACCATACCGTCTAGTAGATAGATGTACGGGCATGTACGTTCAAATATTTTTGGACATCATCCAAGCTAGGGGGCGAAAATATACACCTTTGAGTAAGTGGACTGCTAGATGCGCATACTTCAAGTTGGAAACAACTGTTAGTATCAAACTCGGGAGTTGATTGAAAATCTAATCAATAATGCAGCAAATTTTCGCAGCTACAGTAACTGCCTCGAAGTTTTTCTTCTAATGATTCGGCAAAACTTGGTTGATCATTTTCCGCCTACTTTGCGCTCAAACTAAACCTGTGTCAGGAAAATCTGTTGCAAGTTTCAATAATTTAGTAATGTTAGACTTATTTGAACTTAAGCTAGTTAGAATTTTGTGATGTTCATTTAGAATATTTTGAAAAGTTAGTTATCATCTAAATTACCAAAAATATTTATTTGAAAAGTGAAAATTTAATTAGGTCATAGGTAATGGATTGGGTCATAAAATAGAATTTATAGCGTTTGTGTTGCTTTCGATTGTTTAATTAATGGCGTGATACCCTTTTTGCTGATAAGGAAAGGTTATATAAGCGCGCTGCATCACTTGAAGTAAGTTCAGAGGTTGAAATATCGTAAGAATTGTTACGGAATTGTATCATTAATTAAACGTAAGCTTTGTTGATTGTGCTATTTAATAAATAGTTACTTAGAAAGAAGTAGACTTGGCCTGAGCCCTTAAGTAGCTTAACGAACACTGTCATCTTGACTGTGACACCTGCATGCCTCTCTCTTCTTCTGATTCTTTGGAAATATAGGCGAAATGGCCGAATACTGTACAGAATGACGGGTGAATTATTTTCCTGGACTGATATCGCCTCACAGTCGTGAAGTGATGAAAATAATGTGCGATTCTGTATTGAACGGGTTATAGTCTGTTTTTCTTGAAATGCTTCTAAATAATGAAAGTGGAAAGCAAGTAGTATTTCAGATTTTCACGGTTTTCTGATAAACGATACATCGTATAGGACTGGATTGTGAGCATACTGCCCTAACCTTCAACAATTTTTTCAGTGAAATATTTTACCGTAAGAGCTCTACGTAAACGATTTTGAGGACAGTACGGATTTGTGTCACTTATCTATTTTGAAGCTTTTCACAAAAAACAGACTATAGTTGTATACATACATGCACGGGATATAAATTCTGCTTGGGACCACCCAGGACACGGCGTGGAATAGAAAATTTTTTTTCGTTCTTGATAACGAAAAGAAAGGTCTTAAAAAGGTCTTCTTAGATACAAGAAGCATTTTCTTCAACCTATATTAACCGGATATGTGAAATTATTTGCGTAGACATCACTTTTTAAAGTTTTAGTGTTACTTTTTTGGAATGAAGTATACTTTTTTACAAAAATTGTTAAACTACAATATCATTTCCATTTTTATGATCACTTTCTCTTCTCTCTTGCTCATTTTCCTTCATCATCTTCTCAATCATTGCTAGGGGTCAGCAAGAATCTGCTGGGGTCAATCAAAATTCGCTGAGGGTCAAAACCCCCAAACCTCCCCGTGCATGTATGGCGTTATATGGTATTGCGTAGGAGGAAATGACGTCGAGTACCAGCACTTCTTCATGCAAGATAAGTTTTCGATACTGAAGGCAGAAAATAAATCTTGTAAACAAACTTTTAGGAACGCCACTATAGTGATTGAGCAGATAAATTCACCATAACAGTTTTTTGTCCTTGTTCCAAGAGCAAAATGACCCACAACAAGTCACACATAAATCTATACTCCTAAAAATCCCTCTTTGCATAACTTATTTTTTTCACAAATAGGCGACCTAGAATTCGAATCAGTAGATTTCGGTAGCCAATTGAAGATCAAAAGTCGTAAATTCCAAAAGTACATTTGCGTTTCGAAAGATCGTAAATCGATCGTAGCATCGGTAAGCATTGTTTTCTACAAATTCGCCCACAAAAAACTGCCCGATAAGAAAGTTAACAGTCATTATGCCTGTCCGATGCTCGTAAACCATAATGTTTTAGATTTTCTTTATTTTGTGCTCGAAACGGATAATTTCCACTCGAGTCCAGTCTTCTTATCATGCTATTGATTTTTAGTGAAAATTCCGCATTAAATGCTTAAGCGACTCGGGAGATCTATTTTTCAAGAGTGTCATAATTGTTACCATTTCGTAAAATTTAAAACAGGCTGCAAAAATCAAAGTCGAAATTATTTTATCAACTGCTTCATAGCCAACCAATGTTGAATAAAAGTGCTTTTCTTCGGGATTGACGAATATGAAGATTTTTTTTTATGACGACTTTTCTTTTGAAAACCACTAATGCTTCCTGTTTTCTATCCTTCTGTGTCGGCTTTGGCTATAAATAAGATTCTGCATGTCATCATAGTATGGTCGGAATTGACTGCACTTCGTCACAGGCTCGTGAGCGAGCTCATGAGGTAAAACGTCTTGGGGAAGAAGGTAGATGATGAAAAAAAGTTCAAAAAAGTGGAGAGAACGAGATATGTGCGGTAGTTGAAAGACGACTAGCATGCAACGTTACAGTAAGTAGATGTGACATATTTTGCATTTGCATCCGATAGAAAGTAAATACGCTGCAATTTTATATATCAATAGAGTCCTCAGAATTGGAATGTTTCTTAATAATAAAACTGGAATGCAATTACATACTATTTCATATTTATACAATTTTTTGCTGAAACAATGTCGAATAAGACTGACCTCAAATTTAACCGTTAACAAGTTTTTGAGTGCGAAATTCTACTGTGAAAGCTGCGCGTAAAGGATTATGACGATTGCTCTGAAATTTACAAGCATTTTATAGAAAAATATAGCTCAGAGATTGATAACTATTCAATTTTTTAGTTTCGATGTGTTGTTGGACATGTTCCGGGAAATTAATGAAATTCAAAAGAATGCCATTAATGTGATCTGTTTAATTTCAAATAGAATATGTTTAATGAGATTCTCATCTGCAAAGATTCAGCTACAGCTGACCTATCTAATTTCTCAATTAAAAAACCACTGAATTTCGATCCACGAATTCTAGTGACAAGAGCTAATTTACTCCTGATAATCAAAATAAACGACGGCGTACCAGCAAAAAGCACAGATTCACTGTCCAATTCACTGTTTTGTAAGATATTTTTATATCATTTTTGCGTGCCGTGATAAATTTTGAAGGGTAGCAGTAAAAACTCGCAACAAAAATTGGTTTTTGTCAAACTATATGAGCTGTTTTTTGACTATCCTGATGTTGTTAGATTACGATCCAAACGCCGATTATGTCTGGAAAAGCTTAGATTGTATAGGGTCAACGCGCCTAAAAGCTCGTCTAGAGAGTTAGGATATCGCAAGGGAAAGTCAAATGTGAAATTTTGCTGATCATACTGGACAGGAAGTGCAGTTGAGAGCTGAGATTTTAAACTGATGATTCGTTGGAAATATCATTAAATTCGCATGGTTTTTTAGAACGATATCGACGAGAAGAATTGCATGTTCGTCGAAAAAATTTCCGAAAATTACTCCACCGAATTCGAATCATTCATTTCGCCCGGCCATTATCTAACTTTTACGAACGACGGCAGAAAAGCTTTTTTGTCCGCCAAAGATAGCCAACAAGACCGAAAGTGTGCCCAATTTATAAAATTGTCCACTATAAATTTTGCGCATCAATTTCGGGCGCAACAAATTTGGAAACCGATTGCACTGACCGGCTATTAAAAGTTGGATTCCGGACGATTTTCAGGGCCTATTTATGTATTATGCGAATGTGTGAAGAGAAAATCTGTTGATAAGATGCTTTTTCGGCTTGAAAATATTCATGCTGCTTATTGCTCAATTTTTTACAAATTTTACTGTGATCTCATGTCATGCTGCATTTTTGTATTCTTTGAGTATTTATTCTTGAAAAGTATAGTAGCGTTAGATATATTTTTTGATTGCCAGCTTGAACTTCTGGCACCCGTCTGATTTTTTTCTTTATTCTTTGTACGGCCACCTTGATCAAAGAGTAACATGTGTAAAATCAGTGCGCTTCTGTGACTCATAATTTCCACAAGGTTTCACCCCTATTCAGCGAGACTCAATACAACGATTCTCAAATCAGCGAAGTCTCAAAACAGTGATTCTCATTACAGTGAAGTCCTAAAACAGCGATTCTCATTACAGCGATTGTCAAAACGGTGATTCTCAAAAGAGCGAGGTATCAGAAAAAATTCCCAAAATAGCGAATTTTCAAAATATTTATCTTCAGAATGGAAATTGGACGGGGTAGACGGTTTGGTGCATGCTATTTGGTCCTCCATTTCGATCTGATGGATGCTGGTTGGTTGTCACACATTTAGGCACCATCGTCAGATTTCTGACATTATGGCTTTAGAGCATGTGTTTTCTCGACATTACAGCTTTTTATTTTGGTTTGTTTATTATTGACATATCTATAGTCTGTTTTTTATAAAATGCTTCCAAATAAAAAATTGACACAAATCAGTACTGTCGTCAAAATCATTTGCATAGAGGTCTTACCGTAAAATTTTCCACTCGAAAAATTGCTAAAGGTGAGGTCAGTAGGTTCACAAATTTCCATTCCTATATGGCATACTGTTTATCATAAAATCGTGAAAATCTGAAATACTACTTGCTTTCCACTTTCATTATTTAGAAGCCTTTCAGGAAAAAAAGACTATACATGCATGTTTTTTGTTTCTTTTTTCGTTTATTGACTTATTTCCCTTTTTTATATTCTTCTTATTTTGAATTTTTTGCAATTAAGCTCCATACAAAACAACTTTAATCGGGAATCCTTATAATAATTCTTTGTTTTTGTTTTTTCAAACGTTTCGCAAAAATGTATTTCTGACAGATCTGTTTTTCTAACTTTTTTATGCTCCGTTCGTGCATAACCTACTGCAACTGCAGCACAGAAGCATGTGAAACTTAGATGGCCAAATGCAATCAAAAATAGACTATCCCATCTAGCGAAAACGATTTTCCTGTACCTACTGTATCGGACCTCGCGCTGGGTGGTAGCACTCCCCTGCCACCGACTGCACAGCTCTTCATCGCCCGAACGAGTGCAGCAGCGTCCGTCAAATATTCAGGTCTGGGCCCATGACTTGGGAGGGAAACATCAAGTCTACGGGTTCAGAGGAAAACGCACGACGGTAGCATGTGCGCATCGTGACCCTACCTAATTTGCATATTTATCATAAAATGATGTGTACGTTTACTCTAACTCATAAGACTTTTTAATGCTCGCTGTATTGAAATTCGCTCTTTTGGGATTTTGCTGTTTTGAGTTGCGCTGTATTGGGGACACACCTTTCACAATAGTTTACCAGCACTTCATGCTTTCATGATGAAACGGTGAACCATTCAAATTTGTAACTCGGAAGACGACAAAGATTAATGTACCATCAAAGTCGTTCACCCCTAACCTGAGCTTCACAAATTTTTGGACCCCTGTGCGACTCATTAATGATGGGAAATCGTGAAAATGCAAAATTGTACTTGCTTCCCGTTTTTATTTCGAAGCATTTTAAAACAGAGACAGATTTTTATTCACAACTAATAAAACAGAACGTTTAATTCTGACTATTTTTTCTAATTTCGAGTAAAAAGTACTCGCAGTAGAAGCGGCATTCAAAATTCACAAACATTCCTAAAAGAAGTAGCAACGCGGCCAACGCCATTTACTGACTGACGAACAAAGTTCACAGACACCGTAAATATATGCTTACGCAACATTAATGTGATAGGCAAATGACGCGAATACATTGTTCAATTGCATATTTACCCCAGAAAAAGAATCGATGATTCGATTACCATTTTTTGCACGGAATTTCAGGCTGATCTTATTTTTCTATCATTTCTTTTTTGCTACGAAAACCTTAGTTCCATGCGCAGAACAATGAAAATGCAAAGTTCAAAAGCGTAGAAGCCGCTCTTCGAGAATGATTTACATGTGCGTATGCAGAGAACGATTCCGAAATCTACAATTTTTTGTGAGCCACAATTTTCTTGAAGAAACTTTTTCTATACTGTTTGGTAATCGGCAAGTTCAAAAAAGGTAAACAACAAATAAAATTTAGCTACGAAGCCAAAAAGCCTCGATATTACTGCATTTCGACGACAGATACGTTTAATCTTACGATTATTAGCTATTCAACGCTTTCCTCTTTACAATATTCTTCAAAATGAAATTTTTCAAATCGTAAAAGCCCAGGAAGCCTATAGCTGCCTCGACGTATTCGCTAAACAAACTTTGACCGCTGCTGGGATCGGGCGGCAGGCGGGCTGCGCGTCTAATACGGGCGTATGGTCCTATGGCCGGATTAGTGACGAATTGCCATAAAACCCAAACCCAACTAGAGTGCGTGTACAAATCGCGGTAAAATTCGGGCGCCATTTTGCTAACCAACGGCAATCGATTACCCGGTATGAACGGGAAATCGTGATGCTCGACGTGGTAGCCGACGTTGAATGTGACCAGATTTAAAATGCCTTGAAGAAAATGAACTTTACTAAAGGATGTAAAATCTACCGAGTATCGAAATATGCAACGCATTTTTTGGGAATAAGCTATTTTCACAATTTTAAGGCTCGCACAGATTTTTTTTGCATTATTGAAACATTCTCGAAAAAAATTTAGTTCCTCGCGAATACACGTACCAACGGATTTTGGAGGTCTGTGGGGTCGATGGAGTTTATTGCGGGGTTATTCGATCGTCTAAAAAGTTTGGAGAGGGGCTTATTGAGGGAAAAACGTTCGGAAACATCACCTCGGAAATTGGGAAATTGCTTCAAAATGTAGCTTGTGGCCAAAAAGTTGACAAAATTTGTAATCGCGCAGAGTGCTAAAAAATTGACGTTTTGATCATTTTCGAACAAGTCAGTTACCTTCCGGTATTTCAATGCAAACAAATATAATTCAAGC
The DNA here is from genome assembly GCA_963922205.1 of Romanomermis culicivorax. Classification (NCBI taxonomy): domain Eukaryota; kingdom Metazoa; phylum Nematoda; class Enoplea; order Mermithida; family Mermithidae; genus Romanomermis; species Romanomermis culicivorax. Next base: position 465,281 of record CAWUHX010000169.1, on the reverse strand, counting down.
CGTTAAAGTGAAGGAAATTCTAGACGGCTATACTACCTTATGATCATCTCGGAAAAAGTCCATCAAACGAGATGAGAAAAAATTCAACAATAGTAATAGAAAAAATTCTTACGGAAAAATGATTAGGAATCAGCACCCAACATTTTTTGTGTTGCATAAGCATTATGAGAAAGGCATCTATGGCGATGGTAATCATGACACCGGGGCTTACCTGTAAATGGGAGGATCGGAGGGGACCTTCACCTAGCTACTTCGAGACTAGTATCCAAAGGTTGAAAATTCAAAGCCAGAGGAAGAAAAAATTGGGATGATTGATGGAAAATCTCAGTTTTCGATAAGATAATGACTCTTCACGAATAAAAAAAGAGATGAGATAATCTAATTGATAGAAACAGTTGCAAGTTAATTAGTAAGTGAAAGTAGATATGCTAACGGCCGTGCCTGATAGACAACAATACAGATGTACCGGGTCCAAAATTTTTAGAATATCGGGTCCGGGTCTACTATATTTTCCAAAACACTAATCTGTGTGACATACTCTTACATCTTCATATAATAAAAACTAGAGATGAATCGGGTTCAAGATTTTGAAAATATCGGGTCCGGGTCCAACAGAATGGTCGAGTAATTTAGAAGCTCATTTCGAGCCCGGGTCACCGACACATCTCTAGAAAAAAATGACTATTATACTCATGACCGGATCGCAGAGCCCGACAATTTTGAGGTTTTGACTTTCTAAGTTGCACCAAAATGCGTCTTCTCATCTATGCCAACAATAAAAACGCCCAAAAAAAATTCTGTTCTGTGCGGAAAAAGCCCTGCCCGCTAGAGATAAAAGCGTACCGGATCCAAATACCTGGAACTTATCAGGATCCGGATCCGGAAGAAGCATTTTCAATTACCTGGATCCGGAAGAACCCATTTCAATTAGCCGGATCCGGATAATTCCAAATGCAGTTTAGACATAAATGATACTAATTAAGTGGGAGTGTACTCTCTGACTATAAGTATATTTTGACACTAAAATAACGCTACAAAGTAAGGTAACAATGACTGTTTTAGTACTGATAGTCAATATTTAAAATAGATTTTTGGTAAATTGTATTTCAATAACAAAAGTTTTTCAACAGTTTCAACCAGGCTTTTTTCTGGACTAAGCACAGTTTTGGAGCTCGTGCACAAATTTTTTAGGACGTTTTGTGCACAGGGCAGAAGTCAATTTTCATATCATACGGGTTTTAGCTGATTCTTTCAAAACTAGAAATGTTTCACTTTATTGTTTAGTTTATGATTTTTGATATTTCAATCTATGATCTTCATCTTGGTATCTGACCAAAATCAAAATTTGAAGAATCTAAATTTTTGGTTGCTAGTTTGATTTTTCGACTTGCACTTGCATGCTGTCGATATGATTTTTACATTCTGTTCTTGTATGTGAAATGGTTTAATTAACTGCAAATTAGACCACTTATTCAGGAAATAACTGCTGCGGGAACTCATTTTTAAGCATTGTGACAAAAATCAAAATCCATAGTTATAGGGCAAAGGGCCAAAAATTTTTATGGGGCTTTGCCCTATAACTTTTTCATCATTCCTGCTGTTTCACCTGAATTTATTAAACATCATTCGCTTCAAGCTGATTTTCTCGCTGGTTATCTTATTGAAAGCATCATGTCATTGCTCAAGACAGAACATCATCTACACTTAAAAATTAAACCTTAGCCATGGAATAAGTTTTGAAGACATTCCTTTACCAGCGTCCTAGAGTATAAAACTCCAAAACATTTTGCGCCGGAATGAAGGATAAATTAGATGCGGTACCTAGTTTTTTACCTTGACTGATCACAGAGATGTCGCCAGTGAAATTTCTGGGCGATTTAGGATTTTTTGCCTCAGTTTTGATTCCAGCGAAATCGGTTATTTTAAAGCTGCAGACGTTAGAACAGTTTCAGTTTCAAAGCCTCTCACTCATATGTCAGCGACAGTGATTCAGCGTTACATGAATTCATGTTATGAACGGGTAGATTTTTTTTTCACAATGTAGATTAAACTTAGAGGAGGAAGAAGTTTTTGTTCTATTCACTATTGAAGATTTCATTATGCAGATTGCTGCAGTAATTTACATTCCTGAACTTGTATAGCTTTACACAGCAGATGCATCTAATAAACGCTTCAACAGAATCATTTAAAGACGCATGAATTAAAATGCCTGCATAATCACAGCAGCTGTATAATAGATTATTACTACTCGGATCCGTATGTAGTGGACCTGATTACCCGGATTCGGAAACGGATGGAGGCAAGTTGATTACCGGGAACTGCATCAGAAGATTGAAAATCTCGAATCCCTTTCACCTTTACTGCCCGCAATTCAAATAAGTTGGCAAAAATAGCTCTTTCTGGCCTTTTTGGGAAACTTCTCGAAGTTTTCGGCTTTTTTCGACATTTTTGGGACGTCCCAAGATTTAGGGGAAACTGAGGACCCCACCCCCAACAAGTTACGCCTCTTACAGCATACATGTAATTGGGGGGGGGGAAGTGCTATGGGAACCCCCCAGAAATCGTCGACCGTATGGCTAGCCATTGGGCGACCGCCCCCCAGGATTTGCCAGTCCTATGGCTAGCCATCTGGTAGCCCTAGGAACCCCCATACTTTTGGTCGGAAAAATACTGAAAAATGTCAATTTTTTAATAAAAAATGTCAATTTTTGAACAAAAAATGGTCAAAAATGAGAATTTCTGGGCGTTTCACGCCATAAATACATTTTTTCGGTCTTTTCAGAAAAAAATTACTATTTTTTAACTTTTTTTAGGTCTTTGTTCCTGAAGAAATTAAATTTTTTTTCTTGACAGATCCCTCCCCCCGAAATTTTGGAAATTATTGACCACCGGCAAAAAAAGGTCGCCCGACCCCCCCCACCCCCAGACGTCGGGGCTCCGTTACATGTATGTCTTACAGGTATGTACCGGGACTAACTAACCAAATGTAAGTTGTTCATTCTTAAAAGTAGGGATTCGATATCTTAGCTGCTCAAACTTGGACAATGTGCTGATGTTTTCGCTCAGCTGTACAGTGCTATCAACTAATTGAAAAATCAAAGGAGTCAGCTAGAAATCAATTATTTTTCGTAAATTTGGGAAAATAGCAGAAATCATATGGATTTCGGGGTCGAAATAGGCAACCAGAATTAAAAAATCGGACAAGCAACCGAAAATTTGTATTCTTAGCATGCAAGACCCCCATTCAGTTGAGGGGGGAGAGCAAACCCCAAAGTGGTGGGGTGCGGGTACCCAGTTTCGCCAGAATCTTGGAACGTCCTAAAAAGAGTCGAAAATGCTGGTAAAAAGATCAAGCACCGCTATTTTTGCTGAATTTTTTCGAGCTGTGAGGTCTTCCAAGAAGAAGTTCTGGCCTTTTCCAGTACTGCCATAGCCCGGTGTCACGCAAATGATTGACGAATTCTGAATCGAGGCCGCCATATGATCAACGTTTTCTGCGGAGGTATTCTAAAGCTATTTCTCAATATGTCTGAGATGACTTGAACATTCCCTACAATAAGTACTACTGACCTGTGTAGGAATACGTTTCTTGACCCGATTGGAAAATATAATGTTCGGCTATAAAATGTCCGGCAGTAGGATGTAAACCCAACGCAATGAATGAACCGAATAATAAATAAAATAAAGCTCTTGCCCCAAAAAATTTGACGACGAAATAATCGAAAATCAATTGAATAACAGCGTTAACGACTTCTAAGTCGCTCAAAGATTTTTTGTAGATAATCATGGGTCGGAAACAATAGAAAATCGGTTGGAAGGTCAACCATACAAATTTGGTGAAGGTGTTGCGAAATAATTTGGCTTCCAAACGCGTAGGAATGTCGGTGTCCAAAACTTCTTCGCCCATATAGCGGTGGTGCTCGATGTGATATTTTTTGAAACTGATGGACATAGGAAGGCCAATGGGTAAGTTAGCTATCATACCTAAAAAAAGACAGAACGAGTAGAGCAGGTTATACTTTTCTGGAAGGCAGACTTTTGAAGGATTTCAATATGATCGTACAAATTAATAAAAAAGATGTTTTAAAAAAATTGGTTCAATTAAATTTCAGGCTCTGACGCTCACCCAAAAAGCGATTTTTGGCAGGCTGATTACTCCCGAAAGCTATATTATGTGAAATCTCATGTACGGCTAGCGTCAAAGCATGATTTATTGTTCCACCGACGAAATACGCTTGCAGTAGGATCAATAACCAATCGCTATTTTTTAAAAAATAACACATTGCAGCTTGAGTCAAGACTAACGCAATGGTGACGTATTTAAACGATCGATCGACTCCGAATAGCTGCTTTATTTCGGGATGCTTTTCCAGTATTAATCGACGCCGAGAGGCGTGAGGTTCTTCGGAGTACGACCACTCGTAATCTGTGCGTGATACCTTGGCACCCATTTCTGTAAAATTAAGAAAGTGAATAAACAGAAAAGGTTTGGCGTCCGACAGAAAATCGAGTTAGAGCACTAAAAATTGTACTGTTGAGCTATAACTTATCAATTTTCTTTGCTAACAATTTTCTATTTTTCTATTTGAATCAAATACACAAAATTACCAACTGCAGTTTCCTCATCCACTGAATGAACAGACGAAGTTCGGAATTTATATTCATTCCTCGATGATTGACAAGCTATGACTTTGCTGCAATGATACAAATATACTATCTGAAGAGAATTCGCTCGCATTCAAAACAAATGAATGTAGGCACTGTTTTTTCCTAAAATGGGTCTTTTGAGGAATTTGGAATATAAAGGAAAAAAATTTTGAGCATGGTTTTCATTACGGAAATAATTTTGGAGAATTCAAAATCGAAAAGACGCATTTTGATGGACTTTAATACGTTAAAATTTCAAAATCTTGGGTATAATAATCGTTATTTTCTATCAGGCGCCGCCGTTAGCATATCTACTTCCAATCATTAATTAATGCTCAACGGTTTCTATCAATCAAGTTAGGTCGCCTTATTTTGTAATCGTTAACGGTCAGTATTTCGCCGAAAATTGGGATTGTTCATCAATTCTCTCAATTCTTTCTGTCAGTGATTGGAATTTTTCAAACATTTTCAACATGATACTTTAGATTTGTGGACGATGCAGATTGATCACATCACTCTAGAATGCACTTTTAGAACTTCTATTCAGGAATATTTGTTGCAGAGATTTATTTTCCACAGACGTACACGGCAAGAATTTTCTAGGGGGGGAGGCTCCTTGGACTTTTTATCGAGGAGGTTGAGGGATGAGTGAGAAAAAAACAAAAAAGCTTCCGCAGACATGTTTTTCATACAGAATATGCATAAAAATCATCAAAAAAGTTGTTTCGGAAAAAGTCCAGGGGGTGTTTGACGGTTTTTTTCGGGCCAAGGTCAGGAGGGTTTACCCTCTACGTCCTATGTGCATGTATGATTTTGCAGCGTTCCAGAATACAAAAACTCGAAAATTTTTCCGGCGATTCGCACCAGAGGAATAAATTTCACTTCATCAGTTCAAAAATCGGAAAAATTTTTCGGCGCCCCGCGCCAGACTAAGAAATAAACAAAATCGAATAATTTTAATCGGAACTATAGAAATGTAATATTATAAATTCATGAGAGCTCTATCGTTAATCAGTTTTTTTCCACACTTGCACTATAATGTGGAAAAAAATCTGGAACGTGGAAAAAATTTTGAGGTCTTTCCACAAATGGGGAAAAAAATTTGGGCGCTTCATATTGAAAAAATGCATTTTAGTGGATTTTAGAAGTGTAGGGCACCCTGTCGCTGTCAAAGTCGCGATGGGGAAGTTAATATGCAAATCGACAAAGTGGGCGACCAGTGGCGCAGACAATTTGCATAGCAACAGAGTGCCACAGAAAGAAGGAAAAACGATGACGAAATTATTCTTGTTTTCATTATATTTTTGGTATTTATGTCGGCGTCCACGAATAAATTTTTATCCAGCAACTACATCTAAAATTTACATAATCCTATAGTGATACCTTCTTAACTATTGATTGTTCATTTATTTAGTTGCATAAACTTATCATCGGTTACAGTAAGTAGCGAAGGGCTTTAGGCCCAGGCGCCCGTCGCTTGCAGACATCAAGCAGAAGGAAGACTGATCCAGGGATTCTTCGAGTAGCCTTCCTTCCTGAGGATCTAGATTTTCCTCTGAGAGTCTACGAGGAGCCATTGTGAGACCCCTTGAGATAAAAGTAAGCGTTTGTTGTTGTTGCCTGGTCTGGGGGAGAACTGTTGCACAATATCCGAGGCCTAGCCCAGGAATAGTTCTAACTAGTTCAGCCCATCCTATCTTTCTGACATCCCAAGGAAAGAAATGCACAACAGGAGGTCCAAATCTCAAAATTTTCCGGTGCTTGGTGCTAGTTACAACTTTAATAATCATTATCATTTATTACCAAGTTCAGGTGTACTAGGGTGCCGATCGACGACAGTGTAAACTTGTCTGTTTTACAGAGCGATTCACAAGAATGCCTCCTTTTGGAGTTCAAACCTGGCCAAAGGTTCACAACATCAAACATTACACTCCCATAAGGTTTGTGATAGAATTCATCTCTTGTTTTTGTTGAGGTCTCAAACAGTTGTGTTTTCCTGTTGTCTATCGTGATGCTCATTGAACATTGTGAAAGAGGGCTATTCGATTAGTAAGTTTTTGTACAATAGAATATATAATCCTATTGTCGTTTATAACTAGAGAAGTAGTAAGGCTGAGCCAGTATATAGATTCTACTAGTCGAAAAAGTAACTTGAACTGAAATTATAACGGCAACCAAAGTTGACCACTATGGTGGGAAACATTGGACACAAAGTGAGCTCTTTTCAACGATTTACAATAGGTTAAATGTGCATGCTACTTATGAAAGGATGTGTTTAATCGATTTGGTTGAAATTTTTGACATATGAGTGCCATCAAACATATTTACGAATTCTCCTTGTATAACAAGTTATATGATGGAGAAGTCGAATTGACTCGATTTTGACCACAGTAACCCCACTTTACCCAGTGTTTTCTTTTGTGCCAAAACATGGTTTTTGGCACACAAAAATTTGAAATGGCACAAAATTTTTGGCTGGTCAAACATTAAATTTCCTTGATTTTCAAACGTTTTAGGTGCTGAAAACGCAGAAAATTTTCGGCACTCCGCGCCGAATCAATGTAAATATTAATCACTGTATATATTTGACCCAAGCGCGAACGAGTTCTCTTCGAACAGTGTATTGTTGCAGCAAACTTTAGCTGTCAATAACTGATGAAACAGAAAAATTTTGAATATTCTCTGTTCATTCAGTTGGATTCGCATTTAAAACCGAAATTCTTATTTTTTTGTATTTGATTGATTCAAATAGAAAAATCGATATCATTGGTATAAGATGCTTCAACCTAAAAATTACAAAATTCTCGACTTTATTTTCTGTAGTCTTTAGATGTTAGATATTCATAGTCGAAAATTGAATCAGTTATGAGAGTCTCCTGAACTATTCTAGAGTAGAGCTTCACACTGGGTACCCGAATTACCCGGGTACAAAATGAAAACCATTACCTGGGTACCCGCGGGTACCCGGGTACATGGGTAATTCGGGTACCCGTTTTGTATCACGTATAATATGTAGACTTGAGAGTAGAGGTGTATGCATAGTTTTTTTAGCCTTTTACAAGCCATGGCTTGTTGGACTGACAAATGGCTTGTAGAATTTTGGTCCAACAAGCAAAAATGGCTTGTCAAAATTTTTTGAGTCATGTGTTTGATCATATTGGATACAGAAAAGATGCATTTTGGTGCATTTTAGAAGGTCATAATATCAAAATTTTCCGCCGCTTCGCGCCGGTTATAACTTAAATAAGCATTATTATTTATTTCCTAGCTCAGGCGCTGCTTCTAACATGTCTACCGTCATTTATCATTTCATCTTTAATAGTTTTAATCATCTTAAACGTATTATCTCATGTTTTAATTGGTAATCTTCAATATTTCATCTTGATATTTAATGAAGATTCACATTTTTCTCTTGACACATTTTTTGAGAAAGATCAATACGTCAAGTCTGTAAACTTTTTGAAGTGATTATTCCTTTCTCAACGTAAAATCAATCCAAAAGCTTCATGGAAGTAGTTTTCGGAAACTTCTACTCTTCTTGCTCATATCTATTTGGCCAAGTTCATTAGAGTATGTGAATAAATTAATGACTTTAAAATTTTTCAAACATGAAATTCCAGAAATTACGACCTTTGAACAGAAAATTCGAAAATAATTCTTCAAACAAGTGGTTGGAAAATTGATTTTCCAGTATCGCAGAATGTCAATACCCAAAAAAATTTTCCGGCGTTTCAGGCAGGAAAGATTAATATTTTTTCAGGAAAGTGTCAGGCAGGAAAGATTAAATTTATAATATTAACTACAATTTAGCTGAAACGCAGCCAAAAAGAAATTTACTTTGATTTTTCGGTTGTCCCTGATTGTTTCCATCGATCTTATATGTCTCTGCTAGAGTGAGTAAAACTCGTCACTTTGTAATGTGAATTGGAATTTTAATAGGAATTTGCTGATTTTTCCCAGATTTCTCCACACATTTATTTAATACCATCATTTCGATTTCTCATGTAATTCAAAGTCATTATGTTCTTGGATAGTTTGCTGGAAAAATTTTTCCACAATGCTTGTAGATTAGACTTCGATCAAACTCAAAAATTTCAAATGTTTCCTGAATTTTAACGAATTAACGGCTCTAAAATGTTATTGAATAAATGTTGAATGACATCTCTTTTTTGATCGATTGCCGTGATGCTCAATATATACTTTCTTTAAAAAATAACCTAGCATTGGAATTTATTCACGTATACTGATATTATAAAATTGGCTTGCAAAAATTTGGAATGGCTTGTAAAATTTAATGTCAACAAGCCACTTGGCTTGTGACTCGTAGGTCAAAAAAAAACCCCTGGAGGTATGCAAATTTTGCTTTGTCTCGTCAATAATATTGAGCTATCGTGATGTGATGTAGTATTTTGCAGCGTAGGTGCGTTGATGATGTGTATCAATCATCATCTCTAGCATTATATTCGCAATATACCTACCTATGCAGCCTATTGTATACAACAACACAATCAGTGTTTCAACACAAGTGTTGAATTTTTTTTTTGAATTAAATATCTTTATTGGCCAAGAGGGGGTATAAAAAAAGGCCTGGTCTTACGGCTCGCGATGATAACAAAAAAACTATACAATAATGTCCAGCAATATAAAAACTTGCATGTAATTTATCTGGATTAACGCTATAAACTAAATAACATAATTCTTACCTGAAAATTAAAAATATTCAGACGGAGAAGGAAATGAAGCGAAAAAAACATAAATGACAATTAAACTACAGTAATTTTACGTGTGAAATAAATTTTGATGAAACCTTATTTTTCAAACATACGAAAATAATGTGAAAACTGAAAATAAAAAAATCAATAAATATTTTGAAACCACTATAATACAAAATTTTTTTCCCCTCAAGAAACGCAAGGATCTGAGCGGCCTTAAAAATTTATTAAAATTTTATATCTACTCTTCTTACATACTTTATTTCTGAGGAAAAAATTTTACAAAACCCTATACTCTAATATATTGTAAAGTCTCAAAATATAAACCTAGAAATTTTTTTTAAAAATTTCCCAAGGATCTTTTTGTTTGCTTTTATTCTCAAAAGTCATTCTTGTTTGCCAGATACTTTTTTGAGCAATTTGTATGAATAAATTTGCTAGTATGGTTTTATCCTTGGAAACAAATTTCGGTTTTACCCCAAAAATAAAGTTTTCAATTTCTAAGGAAAAGTTATTATCAAGTTTCTTCAAAATTTGTGCAATTTTTACCCATATTTCTGAAACTCTCGGACAGGTAACTGATGCGTGGAAAACATCCTCTCTTTCCTCAACATTTAAGGCTAAACAGAACTTACAATTCCGATTTGAGCTTGGACTCATATGATTGATTTTTGATCTTGTAAGTAAAAATCTATGAATTATAGAAAAATGCAAATTTCTCGTATATCCGTCTGCAAATTTCACAGGTCCTATACTCGAAAGATTTTTCATTACATTAGAATTTACGCCCAATTTCAATTCCCAATATCTTGTTATTTTTGGCTCTAAATTTTGTACTTTATCCTTTGTTAGTTGAAAACAAAGTAATTTTGTAGAAATTTGATCCAAATTCAGAGTTTGATTATTTAGCCCAATTCGCATATTATCCAAAAGTTCTACATATTTTTGATTCAATTTCTGCTAATCTAATCCTCTTATATAATTCAGGGGCACTGGTTCTGCTCAATTGTCGTTTTGTTTTATCTTTTACCTTATCTATAAAGAACCAAAAAATATTACCAAAGTCCTTTTTCTGACATCTAATTCGAAGCATTAAGCTCATTGCTCTAACTTTTGTCTCTATATCAGCCAAACCCAAACCCCCCACTGATGTAGGTAGTTTAAGCTTAGCAGTAGCCACAAGATTCCTATTTGATTTATTGGACCAAATGAAATTTGCAGTGAATTTTTCTATCATTTTTAAAAAACCTGAACTAATTTTGCAAAAAAAGGGAAGAATACCACAATTTTGATAAAAAATATGTGTCAATTATCTTAGCTCTTGCATAGTAGGATGTTTTACTTGAGGCTAAGTTACCCTTGAATCTGTTGATCTCTTCCTTTAGTAGCTTTAAGTTCTCCTTACAGTCTGTTCCTTGTTTATCAAAATAAATTCCATAAATTTTCAATTTTTCACAAACATATTCTCCAAAATCACTTTCCTTAACTTGTTTTTCACTGTCTCCTATACAAAGTATTTAAGTTTTTTCCTTCTTTAGAGTTGCACCACTAGCTTTTTGAAACCTATCATATACCTTAAAAATTGTGCTAATTGATTTTAAATCCTCAACAAAAAAGTTTGTATCATCTGCATAACAGTTTACCTTATATTCCTTTCCTAATAGGCGTAGTCCTTTGACTGATATTTCCTCCCTTAAATAATTACAAACTGTTTCTGAGACTAGGACATACAAGAGAGGAGACAAAGGGCACCCTTGTCTTATGCCTCGGGTCACTTTGAATAGGAAAGTTTCATAGCCGTTTATTATTAAGGCTGAATTTGCATATCCATTTTTGTAAATTATTCTAATCCAATTTATATATTTTTCACTAATATTAAAATATTTTAGTGTATCAAAAACATATTTCCATTCAATTATGTCAAAGGCAGACATATGATCTAGTGATACTATTATTCCTGATTTTTTGTTTCATTCAAATAATTTATTAAATTATATATTCTTAGTAGTCCGTCTCTAATATCTCTTTCCTTAACAGCACACGTTTGATCTTCATGTACAATTTTTGGCATTATTCTTTTTAGTCTATTTACTAGAATTTTTGCTAATATTTTGTAGTCTACATTTAACATTGTTATTGGTCTCCAACTAGTCCTTTCTGATTTATCTTTTTCCCCCTTATAGATCTGTGAAATTACACCTTGGTACATTGAACTGCCCAATGTTTTTGAACCATACATTGCTGTCAACATTTTTTTAAAGAAAGGGACCAAAAGATCAACAAATTTTTGATAAAATTCTGATGGAATTCCATCACCCCCAGGCACTGTTTTTTTCCACATTTGCACTATAATGTGGAAAAAATTTTTGAGGTCTTTCCACAAATGTGGAAGAAAAATTTGGGGTTTTCATATTGAAAAGATGCATTTTGGTGCATTGTAGGAGGTCCAAATCTCAAAATTTTCCGGCGCTTCGCGCCGGTTATAACTTTAATAATAATCATTATTCATTAAGTAGCTCAGGCGCAGCTTTTATCATGTCTACCTTCATTTATCACTTAATCTATAATAGTTTTCATCATATTAAACGTAGTATCTCATGTTTTAATTGGTAATCTTCAACATTTTATCATAATATTTAATGGAGATTCGCATTTTTTCGTTTTGAGAAAGATCAATACAGGTCAAGTCTCTATGATTTATGATGGGATTATTTCTTTGCTAACCTAAAATCAATTCAAAAGCTTCTTGGAAATATCTTTCGGAAATTTATACTCTTCATACTCATATATTTTCGACCAAGTTCATGATGGTTTACAAATAAATTACAGATTTTAAAATTTTTCAAGTAAAATTCTAGAAATTACGAGTCTTAAACACTAAATTACAATCTAATTCTTGAAATAAATGTTCAGAAGAATGATTTTCCAGCATCCCAGAATGTCAATATACCCAAAAAATTTTCCGGCGCTCGGCGCCGGAAAGTACCATCTTTTTTGGGCTTTCACTTGTCATCATAGAGGACTCGACCATTGATTTCTTGTGTAATTCAGGTCAATTATGCTCTTGGATAGTTTGCTAGAAAAATTTGTTCATCAATGCTTGTAGATTAGGCTTTTAAGTCAGAACATTTCAATTTTTTCTCCAATTTTAATGAATTAACCTTCTCTAAAAACACCGGAAGGCTTGAAAAAGCTCAAAAAATGTGCGATAAAGCGTCTGTGAGCATTTTTAAGCCAAAAAAAAAAACGGATTTTAAGACGAAAAAAATTTTTTTCCACATGTGGAAAAAAAATTTGACCCCTTTCCACATTTGTGGAAAAAAGTTTTGACCAAAAAAAAACACTGCCCCCAGGGGCTTTTCCTTTTTTCAATGAAAAAATAGCATCCCTAATTTCTTGTTCTGATATCTCTTCATTTAACCTCTCATTTTCCTCTGTATTCAATTTAGAAGTAGAGCCTTTTTCCAAAAACAATTTTTTTTGTTGTTTGTCTACCTTGTTAGATTTGAATAATTTTTCATATTGTTTTCTGTATTCTTCTAAAACTTCAAGTTGGTCCTCAATTAATCTTCCATCTGCACATTTAATTTTACTTTTACTGCAGACTTTTTTTGCATCATTTTGGCTGTAGCCAGAGAGCAACGATCCACTAAGATATCACTATAATGAGTTTTTATCAACTTTTCTTTAATTTCTTCTTTAACTATGACTTCATATTCGTTTTTTCTTTCCTTATATTCTTCCCTTAGACTTATGTTTTGTGGATTTTGTTTGACTTTTTCTTGTACTTTCTGCATGCTTTTTTCTGCATTTTCCTTTGTTTTTGTTCGTATTTTGACTATTTTCTCTTTCAATTGTATAAAGTCCTGAAAATTGTATAAAATTGTATAAAGTTCCTGTTGAAAAATATTATGTAGCAGGGACTACGGGGTGTGTGTAATGCATCATTCTATTTTCACAGTTTTCACAGTGTTAATATATAATATTAGACCGATGTCTAATATTATATATGTACATTAACATTACAACTCATTTTAACATGTACCCGGGTAATTCGGGTACCTGGGTAATGAATAAACGGGTACCACGGGTACGAAATTTTTGTTGTGTGAAGCTTACTATTTGAATTTTCTCAGCATTCCATTTCTTTGATAGTCATCGTGATCCATTTTCTTGCATACCTGTAAGAGGTCCGACCAGTTGGGGGGATTTATCCAGAATTTTGGGGGAGGGGGTCGAAAAAAGTCGAAATTTTAGGCGTCTGTGTCAGCACATTTTTTTTCGCCTTCAGTCGACTGTATAGTCAATTATTACATTTCATTAATCTGTATTACATTTTTTTCTCTATCATCTGTTTTTTTGTATTCTTTTTACAATCGACTATCGACTAAAATATTATTATCATCATTTTTCCCAAAAAGGCCAAAAACACACTTTTTTGCCAATTTTTTCCAAACTGGGGGGGAGGGGGTGGGTATATGGTTGGCCAAGTTGAGGGGGGTCCCCCGAACCAGTGTTTTTTTGCACTGTGCAAAAAAAACTTTTATTAAATGTGAAAAAAAATTTGGTGTTTTCATATAGAAAAGACGCATTTTGGTACATTTTAGTATAGTACACACAAAAAATTTTTTAGCATGCAAAACTTTTTTGGTGATTTTTTTGCACTGTGCAAAACAGCTCGTGCGAAAAAAACACTGCCCCAACCCCCCCCCCCCCCCCCCAATTACAGGTATGTTTTCTTCATACCTGTACTTGGGGGGGGGACCCCCCCAACTTGGCCAACCCTGTACCCAAAATCATTTACCCCCCCAACCCTCCCCCAGTTTGGAAAAAATTAGAAAAATTTGCCAAAAAAGTGTATGTTTTTTGGCCTTTTTTGGGAAAAATTTCGACTTTTTTCTACCCCCCTCCCCCCAAAATTTCGGATTTACCCCTCCCCAACTGGTCGGAGGTCTTACAGGTATGGTTTTCTTGAACAGTTTTTTTCTTATCTCACTGCCATACCTGTAAGAGGTCCGACCAGTTGGGGGGGGGGGGGGGGGGGGGTAAATCCGAAATTTTGGGGGATGGGGTCGAAAAAAAGTCGAAATTTTTTCCCCAAAAAGCCAAAAACATAATACGATAAATAAATTAATGTATATGGTTGTTGATACAATAATAAAAATTACTGTATACAAAAAAAATTATCTGAGTCCAAAATGCTGTTACAGATTATCGAATAAACATAGCATATATCATTACTGTTATTTCTATTGCTATAATAGGGATTTCCTATAGCATTAAAATAATGACACATAAAATAATGAACCACAAAAAAAATCATATAAAAACCTAAAAACCATTGAAAAACCATTAAAAACCACTAAAAAAACCAAAAAGTCGAAATTTCAAAAGTTTGGTTTTTGCCAACCCTGCTATCATACCTGTACTTGGGGGCATACCTGTAAGACCTCCGACCAGTTGGGGGGGGGGAGGAAAAAGTCAAAATTTTTCCAAAAAAAAAGGCCCAAAAAATATACACTTTTTCTGAAAATTTTTTTAATTTTTTCCAAACTGGGGGGGGGGGGGGTTGGGGGGAAATGATTTTGGGTACAGGGGTTGGCCGAGTTGGGGGGGAGGGGTCCCCCCCCAAGTACAGGTATGCTTTACCTTGATTAATATTATATGTATGCGGCGCCAAGCGCCAAAAATTTTTTGCGTTTCCAGACCCTAAAACGTCTAAAAATCAAGAAAATTTAATATCCGACCAGCCAAAAATTTTGTGCGAATGGGCACAAACGCTCAAAATTTTTTGTGCCAATCCAAAACAGCGTTTTTTTTGTGCACGGACATTTGTGCCAATTGGCACAAGAGGCCAAAAAAATTTGTGCCAATGGCACAAAAAAAAATTTTCTACTAGAAACATATACTGAAAACTGTGGAAAGATTTTTGGCCAAAAGTTTTGATAAAAATATAAATTAAGGCATACCTGTACTTGGGGGGGGGACCCCCCCAACTCGGCCAACCCTGTACCCAAAATCATTTCCCCCCCCCCAGTTTAGAAAAAATTAAAAAAATTTTCAAAAAAAGTGTATGTTTTTTGGCCTTTTTTGGGAAAAATTTCGACTTTTTCCTACCCCCCCCCCCCCAAAAAATTTCGGATTTAACCCCCCCCTCCAACTGGTCGGAGGTCTTACAGGTATGAATTAAGGCTAAGTTCAACCGCATTAATTTTTTGTAAAAATCGTGCCCTGCCCAGCCCTTACCTATTTTTCAGCTAATCATGTCAGTGAGATAAGAAAAAACTGTGCAAGAAAATAGTTCGCGGCGACTCAAAAAGAAATGAGATGCCGAGAAAATTTGGGCTCTAGAATTAATTGATGATCAAATTGATTCAATTTTCGACTACGAATATCTTATTAACAATGTAAATACTAGAGGAAATAACGTGTAAAATTTTGTGGATTTTCGGTCCGAACATTCCACCAATTATATCGATTTTTCTGTTTGAATTAATCAAACACAGAAAGTAAGAATTTCAGTTTTAAATCTGAATCTGACTGAATGAACAGAGAATATTCAGAATTTCTTTTCGTTCATCAGTCATTGACAGCGTATGAAGTTTGCTGCAACAATACTGGTACACTGTTCGAGGAGAAATCGTTCGCGTTCGGGTCAAATATTACGAGTAGGAAATATTATGATATTCATTGATTCGGCGCCAGTGTTTTTTTTTGTGCCAAAACATGGTTTTTGGCACAAAAAAATTTGGAATGGCACAAAAAATTTTGAGCGTTTGTGCCAATTGGCACAAAAATTTTTGGTTGGTCAAACATTAAATTTCCTTGATTTTTAGACGTCTTAGGGGCTGAAAATGTGAAAAACTTTCGGCGCTTAGCGCCGAGTCAACGAATATAATATTTTCTATTTGTATATTTGACCCGAACGCGGACGATTCCTCTTCGAGGAGCAAACTCTATAGGCTGTCAATGTCAACACGAATGGAATGATGGATGAAAAGAAAATTCTGAATATTCTCTGTTCATTCAGTCAAATATGGATTTAAAACTGAAATTCTCACTTTTTGTGTTTGATTGATTCAAATAGAATAACAGAAAAATCGATATCGTTAGTAATGTTTGAATTTCCTGAACAATTCTAGAGTTATTTAAATTTTCTCAGCATCCATTCCTTTTTCAGTCGTTGTGAACTATTTTCCCGCACAGTTTTTTCTTATCTAACTGACATGGTTAGCTGAAAAATAGGTAGGGCACGATTTTTACAAAAAAGTAATGTGTAAAACGTTAACTTTCCATCAAAATTTTAGGCCTAAAACTTTTCCGCAGTTTTCAGAATATTTCTAATAGAAAAAATTTTTTGTGCCATTGGCACAAATTTTTTTGGCTTCTTGTGCCGATTGGCACAAATGTCCGTGCACAAAAAAAAAAACGCTGATCGGCGCGGAGCGCCGAAAATTTTTTGCATTTTCAGTCCTTGAAACGTCTAAAAATCAAGGAAATTTAATGTTTGATCAGCCAAAAATTTTGTGCCAATTGGCACAAACGCTCAAAATTTTTTGTGCCATTCCAAAATTTTTTTTGTGCCAAAAACCATGTTTTGGCACAAAAAAAAACACTGATCCAAAACAACAAAAAAAACTCACTCGACGCAATATTCTGTACTACAGTAAAGGTTTGGTGACTACATCATAACAGTAAAAACTTGCTCATCGAGCCGAATCGACCCAGAATAATATCACACCGTCATTATGGACCGTAATTTTTTCCAATGAATGAAGCGACGTTCGGCTTTTTCAGGTTTTTTTGGTGCGCCGTTTATTGGAATTTTGCACATTATAATGTCACATCTTTTTTCCATCATGTTTTGTATTCCTTCACGGATATTGTACTGGTAGCATTTTACAGCTTTGACCTTTTTTGTGGCCGTTCTCTCATCTGCATAAACTGAATTTTCTCATGAAATATGAGATTTTGCAGATCTTTTTGCCAATGTGAATTTATTATTCTTCAGTATGCCACGTGACGATCAATTTTGCCCAACGTCACGTGATTCACATCATGCCAATACTTATGTTTTTCGCCACTTTTTGTTTAACAGTCACTTACTCTTATTTTTGCGTTTCGTTCTTTATATTTTATATGGATTCTAGTGTGCATTTTTGTGTTTCGTTTCTGTTTCATTTTGTGTTTTCATTTCCGTTGCGTTTTGTTATTTTTCCATTGCGCACATAGACTACGGTATGTAACCCATTAGTTAGAATTTCTGCCAAGATAAGCTCTACGAGCTCATGGCCTTAATTGGAGCATTACGTGCACCTCTTATCAGTATAAAACTAGCAATGTTTCACAACATGAAACGACTAGTTTGGAGATTCTCTCTAGAAGACGTCCATATGTTTAGCATGGAGAGTGAAACTCCCCAATAACGTATTCGAACTGGAAAATGTCTGTGACCATAGGCATTTTCTGCAATGATTTCCGCTGCAGGAGTTAGCTTGGGTATTGTTAGCTCCGCCCAGGGCATTCTGTAGGTACTGTAGGTAAAGGCCTGTTTCATTAGTTTTGTACTAATTTCAGGGCCTACATCGTTTTCCTTTGCATCTAGCTCTGCGTCTTGCATCCTTCAACTCTTTCTATATTAATTTACATGCATTGCGTCCGCTGCCTGTATTTTCGAATAAATTTGCATATGTCTTCATGTCCATATTCGCTGCCTGCATTCCTGCATCTCTTGCATAGTACCTTCTCCGCCACTCCATTAGTGGATTGCTTGTGTCGCCTGCAGACCCTTTTTACAGTACACCCAGCGCCGAACTCGAACCGGACAGCTGTCACCCCCCATTCCCATCCTCCCAGAATCTGTGAACCCCATGAACCCATCACCCCCATGCCGAGTCATAGTTGAGAACAGGACTAGGTAAGTCTTCTCAGGGGATTATTGTTGTTGAGGGTGTATCTGTGGGAGCCCTTTTCCTAAGCCGGTTTCCCCTTGAGAATCGCCTCAGTTAGAGTAGCCCTTGAACCCTTTGGCTTAGGGCCAAAAATGGGATTTTACGTTTACAATCAGGTCCCCTACAGTAGGCCATTACACAAATGGCCTTGTCCTTCATTCTTACTGAATGGGACTAGGGATTGCCACCCCTGACCCAGCAGTATTGTCCATTACTCTACAGCAGAACCCAAGGACTGCACCGGAGGTACCCTATAGGCTCTCCTATAGCCAGTACCAGCTGGGTTAGGTTCCCGAAATGAATATAAAGCGAGCCACCCCAACGGGGTCACAGTGTGTCACTCACAGTGACATGGCCATATTTTCACCAATATGGCATGGGTTTCTTCCCATCAATGTGATTGTCCCAATTTCAGTTAATGTGACATGGCTCCAAATTCCTTTAATGTGACAAGTATTGACTTTCTATTCATTGTTCTTGGGGTAATAAAACACATGACTTTCATATAATGAGACAATCAAAAAAATTAAATTTTACAGGTCGAAATTCAAGAATATTTATACAAAATCTAGCAATGTGTGAAAATTTAACAGCTTCTTAAAATTTTTTTCCATTATAGTGTAACACTCAAATGAGGGAATTGGTCGGTTCTCACTCTAATCCTATGATACTTTTACTTGGTGAAAACTATGATCCAATTAGATGACCAACGAGGCACCTGAAGTGTAACAATACGACAACAAACTATGGCAATAATATGATAATAACTAAGAATGACGTCACTGACAGCTGTACGATTAGCTTCCAGGATCAATGAATGCTTTTCCAATTTCATGCGATACACGAATTAGGTTTACAACACGAATTCGAGAAATACAAAAACTAACTATTTTCACTATGCTTCCTTCTTTTATACCCCTTCCTTTAGACTACACCTTTAGTCGGTGGGGGGTTTGCTTCCGTAATTCTTCCAGCCAACTGTTGCTTTGCTTTAGCCGCTTCCATATACTGTATGCTTGATTAACCATGCTTTTGGACTATAGTATGCATAACCACGCCTTTTAGTTTTATGCTTAGTTTCTCTGCCTGTGTGCTTCGGGTTTATCCTAAGCTTAGCCACACCTATGTGCTTCCTTATTGCTAACTATGTATAATGCTTCCGTAATGCAATGGCAGCTACTGTCCACTTGAGACTGGAGTTTCTACATTTTATTGCATGACAGGTGTTTTTAAGACTTTGGGGGGGAATACTGTATTTATTAGAAAGGTGTGTTTCAAGTGCCTCAAGTGGGTTATGGGGCCAGGTGCCGATGTGGGAATTTATTATGTACCGATTTCCCCAATTGGATCATTAGTGATTTTTGGGTGCAGGAATGTCCAAAAACAAAATACTTTGTGCAACACTTCAAAAGAATGTATAGAAGTGTCAATATTAGGAGAACCAGACACACTTGAGAAAATAAATCATAAAATGAAATTTTATACAGTAATAATATGTACATTTTATGTACTATGGATATACATTAACGTTTTATCACCTATCTTACAATAGATGACCCAAAAAATAACTCAAATTTGAAATTTGACATTTAGAAATACAAAATTCAACTCAAAAATTAAAAAAATAACTCATTATAGCTGAAATTTCCATCTTGTTTGTTTGTTGTGCAGGTCTTTTCTTGAGAGGCGTAAGAGAAGATTGAGGCTTCGGGTCTGATCTGACCTGTTAGAACTAATCCCTTGGCTAAGCCTCGGTGATAGTGCAACAGTCCGATTATCCCCGACCTACAACAACAAAGATTGCTTAAAACTTAAATGCGGGGCCTCACCAAAGAGCTCCGCAGTCTCCTAGCTGAGACAAGGAATCCCCTCAGGGATAAACTTACTTGAGTATAACCCTTAAAGGGTTTCCCAAAGCTTACTTGGTGCAAGCTGGCGCCTGGGCCTCTGGCCCTCTGCCTTCGCCGATACGAATGATCTAAATAAAAAACGAATATGTTAAACAATAATTCCCGCGAAATACTAAAAAGAATGTGGCTACACCACAGTTGATAATATGTAAATAAAGTCGAAGTGCTGGGAAATAGTTTAATGGACGCCAGCAATATAAACGAAAATATTATAAAAAATACGAGAATAGTAAACAATGATTTTCACTATCTTTTTTGGTCTTTCTTTGGCGCTCCACTTCTATGCAAATGTCTGCGCCGCTGGTCGTCCATTTGTCCGATTTGCATGTCGATTTCCCCACACGAATCGCCATCAACAGGGTGCCCAACATCCCTCGCACGTCGAAACCGACCTACGGGAGGTAGAAAAAAAACTTTCGGCCAGGTTACCCCGGCATTAAAAAGAATTAATCAAAAGAAAAAATCTACTACTCCGGCTGACTCCCGATATTACAGTTTGTCTCACTCGGACTCCCGTTTCACAGTCTGTCCTAATCGGACTCCTGTGCTGGTCATTGGACACAATGAATACCAAGGGCTTCGCCACAATGGCTGGCAAGTCACGCCCATTTTGACCTCGGCCTTGATGGAATAACCTCCTGCCCTAAGGAGTACAACGGTGAAGTCGGTACCCAATTTGGTCGATTTGGGGTTCGGCTGCTCGGTCTGCATGCTGTGGGAATTCATGTTGAAATGAGACTTAGAGTAGGATTGAGAAATGTAATAAAGAAATTGGTACCAAAAATAGACCTAATCAGTCACTAGCTAATTCACCTAATCAGGCCGAAACCTTAGGTAGAATCAGTTTGCAACAGTTCGGTCAGTCTCAAAGTCAACAAAGATCTCCTGCTTTCGTCCCGAAGAACTGCAGAAGATAAGATAACACCCTGAGCTCAAGTAACTTCAAACCAGGGACAAAATCAGAAGTCAGGCCGAGAACTGAGTTGTAAATGTAGACTTGCACGCTGGGTGGCTCTCCAGAAGTCCGGGGTCTAACCTGCGTTCCCTCCGCTGCGAGTAATCCAAAGGCTGTCGGCCGCGGGTCGTTGTATTGAAGGCGGAAGTGCTCCACCACAAATAAATAACAAAATAATATAATAAATTGCCCCACCGGGCCGCCGATTTCTTCTTTTAATAAAAAACAAACAATGAATCACTGAATGACCAAAAACATAGACGACCGGCATATTTATGCACGGTGTCTATGCAAATCCGCGTCGGCGCAAAATGCGTCGACTTTGGCTATTTCTTCACAACCTGGAGATAGACTATGTCCATCCCTGACATCCCTCGAGCCTCGAAACTGACCAACGGGAGGTTAAAAAGATTTATATTACGCCGCAATGACAATTTTGGAACCTTTTCAGGCCCTAATACAGTCAAAGCAGTTTTCTGAACCTTTTTGGTCATTCATGCCCCCTTGCGGAAAGCTTTCCGAATGACCACCCTCTTACGTCAAGTCTTTTACCAGGCATACCGGAATGTCCACAAGGCCGTCCGGGTGCGCTACCTCTTGGTCTGGACGCCGACGGATCAACGACTCCGCGTCGGCTTGACTTTGTTGGCGTACCGCCGAAATCCAATTTGACCTGTACCAGGGCCGAGGGTCTTCGGTTGCCATCCATCCCGTGACCTTTCGTTTCGTGCTTTACACTGGACGCCAGGGACAGAACATTTGTCTGTCTATCTCTTTCCGGTTGTGTGTTTCGCTGTGAAGCCTCCGCCTTTTTTCCAACGTTGCCCTCGCCAAAAAACATTTTCTAAAATATCTAAATAATTTACAAAATATGTACATTAGTACGCATATCACAAAAAAAAAATCAAAATCTCCCGGGCGTATCGATTTGAGCAAAAAAAAAAGAAAAATATGGCGAGATTTAAATGAGATTAAGTGAAAAAATAAATTTTTGTACATGCCCGTTTTGGCGATGCGAGGTACGAAAAAACGAATAAAAATTTAAAGCACGCAACAAATAAGAAAGAATTTTTTTTTTGTATTTTGTATTTTATATTTTTTTTGTATTTTTGTGATTTTATATTTTTTTGTATTTTGTGTTTTTTGTGAAAAATAGATGCAAAAACAATATTTTTTGGCCAAAATTATGCGGCTAAATTACTGTTGCGGCCCGCCACCTCCTTGCGCCCCTCTCTGGGCTCCTCCACGACCTCCGTAAGGTCTCCATACCCATTGGCCCTGCTGGCCTCCTCTATCTTGCACCTGAGGCGCGGCACCTCTGCCACGCACTGCTCCACGACCACCCCTGTTGGGGTTGTGGAACTGAAACTGGCCTCGGCCTCGGTTACCAGTCTTTTGCACCTTTCCTTGCGTACTCGGAGCTATTTCCTGGCTTCCTTGGCCTTGACCCTGGCCTTGAGGTCCGGGAACCTTCAAAGTAGCACCAGTTTTTCCGTCTTGAGCTTTACTGAATTTAACAGAGCTTTGCAAGTCTGAACTGGCGCTTCTTTTGGCTCCCATCACTCCGACCTGATGATTGCTACTAAGCATCACAGATCGAAAGGCCGTTTTGTATTCCAAGGGGGTATCATGGTTATTATACACCCTCAACAGTCGGTTATTCGCCGCCACCATCGCCCTGGCATAAATGTTTCCAATACGCATCGGGGATAGCGGGGGGCATTCCAACATGAGGAATAGCATCATAACCAAATACCTGACCGAGGAAAATGCATCAGGTGCTCTCTCCGACTTGAGCCACCTGGGGAGAAAGTCATACATGACCCTCTCCCAGAGTTCTTCAGGTAAATTGGTCCGATCATAGAGAAACGCTCCCTGGACTCTAAACTGTTGTTCATAGTCCCGGTAGATTTCCCTAACGGCATCATTTACCATGAAGAAAACCCTTTCTGACTCAAATTGCTCGAAAGCAAAATATTTGGCCACTGCACTCGTGAAAAATGATATTGGGCCAGCTTCTCTGGCTTTTGGTTGATAGACATCCCAGAAGTCCAAGAGACTGTCCTTGAATTTTTCCGCAGTCACTTCCGGCATTTCAGTTACCTGAGCAGCCTGTGCCTGCTTAATTTTACTGGGACCAGCCACTTGCACTTGACTAGCTGCCACTCCTGGTTTTTGGTCCTTGCTGGGTTTTGCCTGGCCTTTCGGCATCGGTTTCCCCATCGCAAGGCCTATTGAGCCTGAAGCTTGACTAGTTTTGGATGTACTATCCTGAGTTGCAGTGACCACTGAAGATGTAGCCAATGACGGTGTTCCAGTTGAGGTAGAAGTAATTTGAGAAGTGGGGGTAGTAGTGGAGGTAATCGTAGAAGTTGAGGTCGATATGACGGACAAAGACGCCGTCTTACTGTCTTCCTCTTTCGCTTCTACTTTTGCTCCCTTAATACCCTTCTTCCTCCTTTCCTTCTCCTTCACTCTCATTTTCTTTTTCCTTTCAGCCATAAATAATATTTTCTCATCGTTCCAACCCTTCTCTCTCATACTTTGAACGACTTTGGCTGAGTATAAACCTGGAACACCCCCATCAGCAGAAAACGCTATTACCTCCCTGCTCTCCGTCATCTCCGAGTCCGGCGTTTCCGCTTTCGTTTCATCAATAACGAGCTTATCGGAGGCTATATCGTCGTCTACCTTCATCGGCGATGGTGGCTCTAATACGACTACTTTCGTTTCCAATTCGGGCGCTGCGGTATCGTCCTTTTGGAGTCCGAATTGAATTGACATTTGGCGAAGTTTTTCATTGTAAATCGCCGCATTCTTTGCAAATTCTTCCTCCATCTGTTCGCGTTGGAGCCGAATTCTTTGCTTCGCCTCCTCTTCCATCTTTAGAATAATTTCTAATCGACGCTGGTTGTCGAGGTCGGACTGCGTCTGAGCAGTTTGAGCTTGCATCAGTTCCGTTGCCGGAACCGATTGCTCTTGCTGCAGCTCTTCTTCCGACAGCTCAGTCACGTCCTCCTCCTCAAGTCCTTGGTCTGGCGTTTCATCTTCAGCCGGCAGTCCCACTGCATCGCTGAAGATTTCGCTTTCTGACGTTTGGACTTCCTGACCTGAAAGTATCGGAAATTCAACAACACCTACATCAGCCTGCTGTTTGTCCTTGCCTTTCAGACTATCAGTCTTGGTGGGACTAATCTTGCCAGCTAATTTGGTGACAACACCTTCACCCGTTTTATAACTAAATGTGTGTAGAATTCCCGGTAAATCCGAGGCCAGAGGTCTAAGGTCAAAGATCTTTGTAGGGAAGGCTATACTATACTCCCTATTCTCCACTTTTGACCCATAGACGTCTCCAACCTTGTCGATTTTTGTTTGCCAGGTTACCCCATATCTTAATGATGGCGTTCTTTGTGCTAGCTCGATATGGTAGAACCTAACATAATAATACGGATTTGAGCTGTAGCTCTTACTGTCCGTAGTTATTGTGTCAGGGCTGCCAGGGCATTCTTCCACAATCTTAATCGAATCGGCATAAATCCGAATCGATTCATCCAAACATATATTCCAGCACCTTTGCGGGGTACCTCATACTTTATGTTTGGAAGAGTTTTCGCCAACATAAGATATTGGGACAACCTTTCGTCTGACCGCCAAGCCATTTCTTTTATTTTGCCCTGTAGCTCTGGGCTGAACGATGTAATGAACCTGTAACTGGACATTTTGGCCATTACAAAGTCCAGTTCCTTTCTGCTATGGGGCCAGATCACATGAAAGGCCAGCGGGACTAAGGCACAAGCGGCTTGCAGTTCCGAGAACCGCTTTTCCTCAAATGCCTTAGCATACTCCGCCAGCTGAGGCTTCCAGTGATCTTTGTCAAAATAGCCCACCCCAGGATCAATATCAATAGGCACATGAACCAGATGATTTTTTAGGGCATCTAGTAGTGCTTGCTTTTGACGATCTTGGGGTAGTTTGACAACTTTCCTAGCTGTGTCGATGAACCAAACTAAAGACGCTGGTTGAGTGAGTTCATGATACTGCTTTCCCTGCGCCATCTCCTCCACTAACTGTAGGCGCAACCTATCCTTGGCCGACAAGCGCTGTTCAGGCCTAATCATTTCGTCGTCGTCGGGATCACTTGCCTCATCATAGGAATTGGGCTTTAATTTTTTACCCTGGCGATAAGCACTTGGATAGATGCCTCGCCACGGCAAATTTTCTTTCCCCTTCCTAGGATTGCATATGTCCCGATGGCAACGAAAATTAGGCCCTATTTCTTGCACTTGTGTGGCCCATCTTGCGTACATTTCTTGGCGCATCATGTGGTAGGTGGCCTCAGGCTGCCTAACCACAATATCAGGTGTACCCACAAAGTTACGTAGTTTATAGTCCGTAACTATATATGAGTAGAACTGATAAAATTTATATGAAAGTATTTCAATCTGGGAAGGATCGACTATATCGTGAGGAAAGTTGGCAACTCCCCCACATAGCTCAATCACATACCCATAGTGAAATGCTCCCATAAAAATTGCCAACGAAAAGTATGCATCCATACCAGCGTACTGCAGCATCTCTTCAGGAACTCTTTCTTTGGCAACACTTTGTCTATTACGTAAAAGACTGAAATCAGTCTGGTGAGGACCGATGTCAGCCAAATACATTTCGGCAAAGAGGCCTTTCAACTTCAATGTCTCAGGGCAGATACCTGCTTTCCTGGATTTGGTAATCTCGCTTCCCATGATCTGCTTTGCCGTGACGCTTAGGTCATAGTATCTTCCTAGATTTCCATCTTTGATACTACACCTAATCGCGTCAGACAAGTCGCGACCATCGGTGCTTTTTCCGCATCCACGGACATTGACAATTGAAACTATATCTTCTAAAACGGCGTAACCGACTAACAACGTCGCTGAGCGTAAAAAGTGTAACAAGATGTTCCACTCTTGCTCTTGCAGCAACGTTAAATCGATTACGAACGTTTTGCCATTTAGATGGGCGAACGAAACTAATCTGGCAAACTGGTTGCCTTTTTCGTTTTCGAACCCCCACCTAAATAGCTTTCTAGCGTCCTCTCGGTTCACCTTCTCTACATCGAAGCCGATAATGCTCATGCCTCGGAAAGTGCTGCTTTCTAGGTGTTTTACCACCCTTTCCACACTTCCCATGGGAACAATTATCGGCTCGATGGGGTTGGTCGGCCAGAACTCAAAAGTGGCAAAAAACCACCTTTCCAACTCCGCTATCCGCATTGCCCGACGGATATTGTGGTCTAAAAAATTCAGGAGAGATTTAGATTTTAGACAGACATACTCTACTAACTCTTTATGTGCATTTTCGTGACCCTTTTTTAAACTCTTTGGGTAATTTTACCCACTATTACTCCTTTAACCTTTGGGGAAAACTCTAGCACCTTTGTGCAGAACACTGTTTAACTTTGAAACTTTTGAAATTTTGGAGCGGGAACTTGATTTTTAGCCTTTCTGGCCGTTGGGTGTCCCTTTATAGAAACCAAAATTGATAGGCAAAAATATGTGAAATTAGGTGTTTTTCACTCTAACCCAACACACCTTTGCTACTCGATCAGCGCTTAATCGATCACAACCTTGATCTCCGCGACTAACTCCTGCTAATCCCCTTCTTCGCCGCTTTGCGGAAACCAGAGGGAGCGGGAATGACAAAAACCTCCCCTAATCGGATCACCTAATTCGACCGAAGTCTTTTTCGGATCACCTAGGTTCGGCCCTTGCCACCCCCTTCTACCTAATTTTTTGTGTTAAATTCTCAACTCCCAGTTGGTAGCTCGTCCGAGAAAGGGCACAGAAACAGTCTTACAAAACACCCCTGACGAGCGTAACCTCCGCTCATTTTCTTACCTAACTATTTACAAATATAAAATGGTTGCTTACCGTCGACCAAAAAATAGTGATTATTCTGCCGCGGGTGCGGCTCCCCAAATTGGACTTCGTCGTCCGTCGCGTTGTACGTCCGAGTACAATCGTTCGGCGTACCCATTCGAAATTTTTCTGGGCCCGATTCTTTGCACCGAAATAATTTTAAAAATTTTTTAAAACCGGATTTGCAGCTGTGAAAAGTAGACAGATGTATAAAACATTTACAGTCTATTCCCTTGCGGCTGCAAATTACCTCACGGGAGGGTTCTTCCGTTCACAATTTTTCGAAAAAGATTTGAAAATGAAGAGCAGACGCGGGACACGACTTTTGAAAGTTTTGAATGATTTTGAAGTGTTAACCAAGAAGTTGTAAAATGAAAAAATGTACGAAAACGGGTCTTTCGCTTTAAAAGCTTTTCCCCCGCTTCGTTAAAACACAATCCTACATTTCAAAAAATATGAAAACGGATTTTAACCGTTACAAAACACAATTAGAATAAATATTTATTAAATATACAAAATAAACACACGCAAATCGGCAGATTTTGCCGCTACGAAACTACACCGGGCGTCGCACTACTCTCCGCTAATTGCGAAGGTACAGTAAGACGATTCGATCGATTTTTTACGTAGTTCTGCCATCGTGTAGTCTCGTAGCGAAAAATTTTCAGCCTACTTGCTGAAACCTTTTGCCGTAGCAAAAGATTATCATAACGTGCAATTGTTATGACATTATCTTCTAACCTGGAAACATCAGTTATAATGAAGGGTCCTTCCCAAGTTAAGCCTAGTTTCTTTTGCTTATCAACTTTAAGAAGTACCCAATCATTTTCTTTAAAAACCGAGGTTTTAATTTTCTTGTCGAAATATCTTTTGCTAGCTTCCGCTGCTTTCTGGATATTTTCGGCAATAATACCATAAAGCCTGGTTAAATGGTCTGTTAGGATGAATTTGTATGCCTCATAATTCATGGGCATTACTATTTTAAGGGCTTTTGACAAATTCATCCCGAACTTTGCCTCATGGCCCCGTAACAACGCAAATGGCGAGGCCTTCGTCACTGCGTGTGGGGTAGCATTGTAGGCAAAGACCACTGATTTGAGATATCTTGGCCAGCTATCGGGTTCACCGATAGCTACTTTTCTCAGTTGTTTTATTAGAGTTTGGTTGAACCTCTCTACCATACCATTACCCTGAGGGTGGTAAGCAGTAGTGAAGATCTTCTTACACTCTAATAAATCACAAACTGATTTCATTAAATCCGAAGTAAAACAAGATCCATTGTCACTTAGGAGTTTCGTTGGTGTTCCATGCCTAAATATTATAGTTTCTAAGAACGCATTCACAACTGAATTTGCTGATTGATCTGGGATCATTTCAGCTTCAACCCATTTTGTGAAATAGTCCTGAAAAACTATAACATAAGGCATTCTTTCTCCCAAAGGCGAAATTCCTACTATATCCACAGATACAATGTCGAATGGACCTTGTGGCACAATGGGTATCAACGGAGGAATGGATGGCTTTCCTGCAGTTGCCATTTGACAGACAACGCAGTATTTTATCCATTCCCTGACATCTTTTTCCATGCCAGGCCACCAATAGTGCAATTTCATGACACTCAGAGTTCTTTTGAAACCCTGGTGTGTCATTATTACAGCACCATGATGCTGATGCAGTACAGAGTCCCTGAGGTTTGCGGGTACGACCAATTGGTCTTCGCTTTCTGCCTCAGTTTCCCTATACAATACACCATTTTCTTCGTAGAACCCAGTGTGATACTTCGTGGTGCTATTTGCACCTAATCTATCCCAGATTGGCTTTAAGCTTTCGTCTGCTTTTTGCAGTTTGCTCATCAAGTCATCTGGGATCAGGCCAATAGATATCTCTTTTTCTCCTGATGTTCCTGGTTTATCAAATTCCTCTTCCTTTCTCGGGTGTAACCACTGCACATTGTCTTGTTTCTTAGGTATCGCAGATTTATCAGTTTCCTGATTTTCTTTCTGCACCTTTTCCGAAACACGAGCTTTGCTTCGGGTTACTACCGCTTCTACTCCTTTAGAATGCTCTCTTTCGTCCTCAGGACTAATTCGAGCATCCTCTTCTTCCTTTTTATCCTTGTGGGATTTATTCTTTTCGGGGATGTTGTTCCTCTCGGCCATCAAGGAAATTTGTTGTTGTTCTTGTTGTTCTTTTATTATTCCTTTGACATCGGAGGAAACAACATCCGACTTGAACATACTTTCCCACTTCGGTGGTGATTTCACCACATCCTCTGGCTCATCCTTTCTAGAGAGAAAGTCAGCCATAGCATTTTGTCTACCTGGCACGGTATTCTAACTTGTGGTTGTATTGATTTATGATCGCATACCACCGTTTCAATTTGTCATTTGTTGTAGTGTTGACTTTCATTGATAACAGTGGTCTGTGATCTGTCTTAATCAATACTTTCTGCCCCAATAAATAGTGCCGATAGATTTTGAGGCCGTAGATAATCGCGAGGCACTCCCTTTCGGTTGCGCACCACTTTTTCTCGTCCTCCTTTAGCACACGGCTATTGTATGCTATGACCCACTTGTCGTCTCCAGACTCTTGATACAGAACAGCCCCTAGTGCTGTTCCACTGGCATCGGTTTGTAGAATGAATTGGGCTGAGCCATCCATTACTGGGTACCTAAGAAATGGAACCGATACCAGTGCTCTCTTTCAAAGCATTAAATGCTTTGTAATGATCCTCTGTGACGAGCCATTTATTCCTTTTCTTGGCCGTCAGCTTATACAAAGGTTCTGCGTGCTTTGCCAGATGTGGTATAAATTTTTTACACCACTGGAGCATTCCGAGAAACCTTTGCATACGCTTGACCGAGTCCGGGAATTCAAACTCCTTAATAGCTTGCACTTTTTTCGGATCGGGCGAAATTCCATTAGAATCCAAAATGTGACCAAGAAAATGAACCTTCTTTGGTAGGAATTCGCATTTTTCCGGTTTAAGTGTAAGCTGGGCTCGTCTCAGAGCATCTAGGACCAATTTCAAATTTTCAATGTGTTCCTCGAACGTATTCGAGAACACTATGATATCGTCTATGTAAACTAGACATATCTTCCACACATGAGGATGAAGGATTCTTTCCATCATCCTCTGGAACTCGGCTGGTGCATTTTTCAGTCCAAAGGGCATTACTTTGAACTGAAACAACCCTTCTTGACACAGGAAAGCAGTCTTTTCTTTACTGCCTTCTTCCATTGGCACTTGCCAATAACCAGACTTAAGGTCAAGAGTCGTATAAAATTTTGCTCTCCCGAGGCAGTCCAGATAATCATCCATTCTTGGTATTGGATATCGATCATCCTTCGTAACCTCGTTCAAGCCTCTGAAATCAACAACCGGCCTGAGCGACCCATCTTTCTTCCCTACTAGGAATAATGGCGCCGCCCAGGGCGATCTTGATGGCTCTATGACTCCTTTGTCTAGCATTTCCTGCACATGTTGTCTGATATATGGTCGACGTTCAATGGCAGCTCTGTAGTAATGTTTTGCCACAGGGCTAGCATCACCTGTATTAATTTTACAAGTAAGATGGGGAGTAGTTGTCAGAGGATCATGAGGTAGGCTAAATACATCCCGGTATTTCACGAGTTGCCGTATCGCCATCTCTTTCTGTTCCTCTGACACTGTAGCTTTAGAGGTCATTTTGTACAATGCTTCCAGAAACACAACTCCATCGAATTTTGATTCCTTGGCATCGAAAATGCCCTCTAGGCTACTTTCTCCACTATTTCCTGCCTGTAAAATTGATACACTTGATTCTCCCCGAAATACGGAGTTACAGTAGCCAAGAACTTGATTAGGTTCTATCAGGCAACCGGAACCCGTATTATTGGAGATCATCAATACAAAGTCCTCCTTTGAACCATCAACTATAGTATCATCTATTCTGAATCTCGTTTCTGAATCATCTCCTTCTACGATGATTCCATTTATTCTATTTGCCGAGGATTTATTCCACAATTTAGCTTTCACTAGTTGATCTGTTCCATGTGGAATGTAAATTCTATTACAAGCCACTACTGGAACTAGATCTTCCAGCTGCTCAATTGTCGAACATTGATCTTCTTCAATAGAATTTTCTTGTACTGATTCTGCTATCATCGGATTATGCATCCCAACTATTGGAATTGCTTTCTTATCAGATGTTAACAAATCAATACTTTTCTTTACACCCATCATAGTCATTGAACCTTTTCCAAAATCTATTACTGTATTGACTTCCGGATGCGCCAGGAAGTCTGTTCCCAATATCAAATCCTCTGCGGACCCTGGTATTATGATAGCTTTAACTGGAAAACGGCCATAATCACATTGCATTTGAAATTGAACGTAACCATGTGCACTAACTACTTTACCATTGGCGACAGTGACTTTTAGGATCTTAGGGTACGCTGTATACTCCAGTCCAAGTGATTTTTTCAAGAAATCACCCGACATCACCGAACACTGAGCTCCCGTGTCAATCAGTGCCTTTGCAGTAGTAGAACACACAGTTACTTTGATGTGAAATGGCTGTGTTCTAGGGTATTTTGCTAACATATCCAGTTCCTCTGCAGTTGCCTTTCTACCATACTCGGCACTGCATTCCATTTCTGGCACATTTTCTTCTTTCTCCATGGCACAATTGTGTAAACCACACAACTTCATCTCCATCATTGGTTCTTGCTGTACACTATTGACACCACTACTTGGCGGTTGGTCTGTCTGCCCGGAGGCTTGCGACGGACTAACTACCTTTTGCGGAACCAACAGGGTATTTGAACTCTGATTTGCGATTACTGGTTGTTGGTCCATTAGATTTGGTCCTGGTAACATCAGCTGGGTGGTAGCCTGTAACAATCTCATCTGCTCCCTGAGCTTCTTCAACTTTACGTATTCCTGAAACTCGGCATATTCTTGCAAATTTTCCGCCTCGTCATCAGGAAACGAAACTTGATAAGCTCCCCTTTCGCCTTCGTTACCAAAACCTCCTCTACTTCCTCCGTAATTTCCTCTGAAATTACCTCTGAAATTTCCTCTACCTCGGAAATTTCCAAAACTTCCTCTAGGACTTCCTCTTCCAAAGCCTCTTCCACTATTTCCACCCCTTCCACGATTTTGCAGACCTTTATAAAAATTCAAGGTTCTACAATCAATCGTGTTGTGAGTGTTATTTTCGTGGTAAGTACACCATTTTCGCTGCTGAACCTCTTGTTGACTTTTCGCTTTCGCTTTATCAACTTTCTGAGTTAAAGCAGTTATGGCTTCCTCTTGAGCTTTGGTCGAGTTCCTAATCTCTTCATAACATTGTGCCATTTTGATAAACTCCTTAGATAAAGCCACCATGAGGGAGTCCTTTTTTGGCTCCTCAACAGGCTGTTGCCGAGGCATTATGGCCTGTTGCGGAGGTACTTCAAGTACTTCATCATCTGCTATATCTATCAATTGATTTTGCGAAGATTGCATTGGAGTTTGCCTTTCTGTGTTTGGTCTTCTAAAGTCCCTATTGCGTTTTTGGGCGCTTTCATAAGGTCTTTGGATTACATTCACATCGGCTTGCTGCTCCTCAGCAATTTCCGCTTGTGCCGTATTTATCATCATGGGCTGCTCTCTTGGCCCAAATGTTCTAATCGCATTCCGGTACTTTAACTCTATCTCATAGACTGCCTGCGAAAGATCATACCAATTTTTGAATTTTGCTATGTCTTTCTGCAGTTCTAATTGATAAGTCAAAGAACTCCTATAGAAAAAGGTTTCAATGATTATTTTATTTTTAAACTCCTTTGTTTCACTCTGATAAACGAGATTCACATGTGCTCGAACCCTTTTTAGAAATTTGGTTGCTGCTTCATCGGGTTCCTGCTTAATATCTAATAAATCCCGTTTGAGCATGTCCAGGTTACAATCTGGAGCACAATAGTTCAAAATCTTGTCTCGGGCCTCCCTATATGTCATTGACTCTTCGGCCAATTCTTTCGGCAAGTCCCTTGACAAGCGGGTTAATGCTTCTAGTTTCACCTCATCGGGAGTATTCTTTCGAAACTCACCTTCTAGCTCCACTAGAAAAGCAAGAACCTGTTTACTTGGCATGTCAGATTGCAGTAATTTCGGTTTGATCGCCCTTTCAATGTCATAGACAGTTGGGCCTACTTGAGCCGGATTGACCCATAAAGCTGGATCAATCGGAATCATTGTAGGCATGACCTGCTGCCTGACACTTGGGGTCTCTCCCCTAATACAACTGCTCTGTTGTGAGATAGTTGGATTTATCAGACTTGGGTTTTTTAGGCCTTCGTCAAAACCACAACTACTCACTCTCTGCTCCACTTTTGAGGTAGTGGGCAAATGAGACATATACTGCTCTTTAGGACCGAGACTTGACTTTTGGTCTTTCCGTCTACAGTCTTGCTGAAGAGTGATGCCATCATTTTGCCACGCTAACTCTTCCTGGCCCTGCTCAAACTTCAATGCACCACCTTGTTCCAAACAGCCAGCATTGCTTTGCCTCGGTTCATTTGCCTTACTGGCTTTCTGTGAACCTGTATTAGCAATGTTGGCGAATATGCTATCATAAACATCTAACCTGTTCATGATCTGGTCCAATTTGTCCTCTAATGAGCTCTTTCGAGGAATTTCGCGGTGTTCTTCCC
Source organism: Romanomermis culicivorax (assembly GCA_963922205.1). NCBI lineage: Eukaryota > Metazoa > Nematoda > Enoplea > Mermithida > Mermithidae > Romanomermis > Romanomermis culicivorax. Next base: position 431,534 of record CAWUHX010000169.1, on the reverse strand, counting down.
GCTCATTGTCCCAATATAATCGATAGTACGTGTCGAATAATTGGGCGGGTTTATTAATCGGCCGGCGCTGCTGTTGATCCAAAACCGGAATGTTCATCTTCGGTAATGGACGCGCCGGTCCCATAATAGGCGGATGTAAATATTCGCCTCTCTTCGGGAGGTTCGTCGACGACAGAATTTTAAATATTTGATCTTCGTTGGCCGATAATATCGCGTCGTCGTCCTCCCTCTCGACAGCTGTCGAGGTCGTAGGTCGGTTGCCTTCATTTTCCACCGATAAAGGCCTATGATCTGAGCAATTGTCCTCTTCAGCTGAAGTTTCAGCTGAAGTTAAGACAATTAACTTTTCTGTATCACGGGCCTTTTTTCCCGGTGGTGTTCGGGGCAAACCGGAACTCTTGAGGCCACCTAGGTTGTCTTTACTCATTTTGTAACCTCCCAGTTCTCTATAAAAACCAATAGGTTTTTTGACTCCTCGAGTTTGCCTCTGATTTTCCGTTACTTTGAGAGTCAGAAGCCACCACTTGTTGAAATGAGACTTGTGTTGAGGTTGAGAAATATAAATAAAGGATTTGATATCAAAAATAGACCTAATCAGTCACTAGCTAATTCACCTAATCAGGCCGAAACCTTAGGTAGAATCAGTTTGCAACAGTTCGGTCAGTCTCAAAGTCAACAAAGATCTCCTGCTTTCGTCCCGAAGAACTGCAGAAGATAAGATAACACCCTGAGCTCAAGTAACTTCAAACCAGGGGCAAAATCAGAAGTCAGGCCGAGAACTGAGTTGTAAATGTAGACTTGCACGCTGGGTGGCTCTCCAGAAGTCCGGGGTCTAACCTGCGTTCCCTCCGCTGCGAGTAATCCAAAGGCTGTCGGCCGCGGGTCGTTGTATTGAAGGCGGAAATGCTCCACCACAAATAAATAACAAAATAATATAATAAATTGCCCCACCGGGCCGCCAATTTCTTCTTTTAATAAAGAACAAACAATGAATCACTGAATGACCAAAAACATAGACGACCGGCATATTTATGCACGGTGTCTATGCAAATCGGCGTCGACGCAAAACGCGTCGACTTTGGCTATTTCTTCACAACCTGGAGATAGACTATGTCCATCCCTGACAGTCGTTACCTGAGTGAGACTCGAGAAATTTTTATCATTTAACCAGTTTATTTTAGGAAATTTTCAGCTGTTCTGTTTGCCGCTCACTGACAAAAAATTCTTTCATTGATCGCAATAATAAGCTTGCTAGTTTCTCTATGTTGAACTTACTTCTGTGGGATTCTTGCATGGATCATCCGAAATGAATGGACTATAATTAAGTAAAACCCTGAGCTGACCTCGTGCAGAATATTCAAGTTAAAAACTACGAAAAATTGATTTTTTTGCGATCAACTGTTAAGACGTCGTCCGTACTGATGCCTCTTATTTTGTTGAAGTCTTTCAATCATCAACAAGATGAAATTATCAAAAACTGTAAAATCTCCATGTTTCCTAAAATGAACAATTGATATTAGCGATGTATGCTATATCCCAGGATTTGAGTATTGACAAAATCTTGAAATTATTCCTCCTTGTTCTAACGTCACAGATGGTTATTGTATGTCTCATGCTCACTATAGCTCATATATTTTTGAAATGAGGGGGAAAACTACGTTCAATTTGACACGCATTTTCACGTCAAATACTGTAGAAAAACGCTGAATTTATTCGTGGAGTGCAAAATCATAGAGAAAACATCATATCATGGTTACCCACTTTGTATCTGGATGAAACTGCGTCGACAAATGAATGTAAATGTTATTGAGCAAAATTTCACTTGTTCTGTTCGCCGCTCACGTTCGAGAAAATTTTTTCTTTGATTACATTAATAAATAAGCTTACCAGTTTTTCCGTGTCGAACATATTTTCATGGGTTCGCTGCATCTATTATTTTACAGTAAATAGATTATAGTCGAAACTTGTTTCACATTTTACTTAATTGAGGCCAATTCCGTTTTTCAGGCCTTATAATCCTGTTAATGGACAAGAAAGAATGGATCGACTAAAAAGCGACAATCACGTAAGATTTTAAAGTGTGATTTCCAGGTTATTTTTCGGAGTAGATAAATCATGATGAAAATAATTTTTCAAAGAAACTACAACTATTTATGGGTATTTCTCTGCATCGACCATTAATTTAATCTCGAATAACAGATCGTATTACTTTGATAAAAATGGATTGTTTCGAATTTTCTCATTTTCGCATGATTTTTCACTGTTTTGAATTTCAGATTGGAACTTAGTTTTCGTATGAGTTTGTAAGAATGTTCTAGAAGTTGATGCTACTATATTTTGGACACAGTAGAGAGATAGTTCTGTAAAACTTCTCGGGTGTTTTGTTGGACACAAAAGAATCAAAGAATTTGATTCGAGCCTGCTCCACGACAAAAGACAGCCATTGTGAATCTAGTTTTTGGGCTATTGTCCGCGGACAATTGAGATCTACAATTGCACCTCTACAATATTTGACCACATTTTTGTCACATTGTATACTGTGAGTCCATGGCAAAATGTCGAGTATTTTAGGAGCTTGGTAACGGCGAGTCGTATCTTTCCAACGAAAAAGACGGAATTAATAATAATCATAAAATGTCTAAATCGTTGAACGGAAAGTTTGGGTAAATATCGGTGAAAGAATTTTACTTTTTTCATAGCCTCTCATTTTAAGGCGTCACTTTTCCGAATCGTCGGCGACAGTTGACGACAGATTTAACGGTACAGTAAATTTTGATTTTACAGTTATAATTTTTCGAATACTCTATTCGTAATGATTATTGTTTGATACGCTTTCAGACGTGATACAATAACTTAGGAACCTGCACATTCAGAGGTGTGGATTGCAGTCGTCATTAGTTGGCAATTTTGACAAGATTTACTTTGAATTTGACTTTGTCCCGTTATTTCTACGTTTTCGTTAGTTCCACTGTCCCGTTACTACCACTAGTAACTGCAAAAATCCCGTTATCAGTGCATCTGACGTTACTACCACTGTCTCTTAACTTTTCTACCATTCCTTTACTTCCAATGCACTACAAGTCGAGTTACACAAATCAAAGTAACCTGATGTAAATTATAGTAATTTGCATTCTAAATTGAACCAACTGAACTTTAAATGGCTATTCTGTCATGATTAATATTACAGTTTAAAAAATTTGCATTATTTTCGATCAAAAATATTTGGACGATCAAAGAGAATTTGATCAAAGCTTGTTCAATTTTAGTAATATTTTTGAAATCAGCTGCTAATCGAACTTTACCAGAAATAAATCATATGGATTTCGAATTCATGAGTCATTTTCTGCGCGCAACACATTGAGGTCCGATAACCCTAAAAATAAATGTCTTAGATGATTTTCTTGCGAACAGCGACTATTTTCTGTCGCACGTAGACTCAGATTTTTCAAGGTGTTTTTTTTGCTTATTAGTTTTTTGCTTTTGTAGCGCACAGTGTATAATTTAGTCAATTTCGTAAGAGTAGTTCCTGATGTAAAAATATGAATTTCAAAATATTTTTGGTTTATTGATATGTTTGCGGCAGCAGAGTAAAAAAATTATTAGCTTGTACCCATACGTGCACAGCAAAGAAATTTTTCTGGGAGTCAGCCATGATGACAAAAAAGTGTCTAATATCCTGTAGTCAGTTTTTCTTGAAATGCTTCCAAATAATGAGAGTGGAAAGCAAGTAATATTTCAGATTTTTGTGATTTTCTGACAAACAAAATATCATGTAGGACTGGAAATTAGTGAGCATACTGACCTAACCTTTACCAATTTTTCGAGTGAAAAATTTTACAGTTAGAACTTTATGTGAACGATTTCGACGACAGTACTGATTTGTGTCACTTTTGTATCTGGAAGCATTTTATAAAAAACAGACTATAGCATCATATTCTTCCATCTATATTAGCAGAATACGTGAAACTAGTCGCTTGGTCGACAATTCTTAAACCTTTAATGTTACTCCTTTGGTATCATGGTATCAAGTATGTTTTGTTTAAGAAAATCGTTATCATTGTCATTCTTACGACATCTTTATCTCCATTTTTCTCATTATCCTATCATCTTCTTGATGAATTATGTTGAATTTGCTGGGTTCAGCAAGAATCTGCTGTAGGTCAATCAAATCTGCTTGGAGTCCAGACTTCTCTATGTGCATGTATGCTTGTAACAATTTTCATTTTGACCAATATTACAATGTTATGCATAATGGGGTGACGTACTTTGAAGCACTATAGGTTAGTAAATGGTACTTTTATTTTTTTCATGTTTGGTTCATTAAGGACCATATGGTTGCTCTTTCAGCTGACAAAATTTGGGGTTCGGCGAGAACCCATTTGGGTTACTGTAGGCTAAAGTGTGCAGAATTGTAAAAGGCAAGTCTTGAAATTGCTGCGTTCTTTAGTTCATAAAAAAGTTAACAAGCATTTGTCGTGAATATGACATATAAATGTCGCGCAACATCTGTTCTATTTATTTAAAGAAAACCCGTACAAAATATAATACAAATTGACAGAACCATACGTGAAAATGCAACATCAATAATTTTTGCAGTCTTATGCAAATTTTCGCAAATTTACATGCCCATAATATCGCGAAAAATGACTTTTGTGTAAAGTGATTGCTATCATGGTAATCAGCGTCAAAAACTGAAAAACATGTGTAACATTCAGGACAGCTTTTTTTAGATTATCGCCCTTGATAATGGTGCCGAGGTGATTCTTACAAATATTGACTCTTAAGATACTTTGAGCTTCTGAATTCATGGAAAACTTCAGTGAATTAAGCCGTTACAATTAAATGACAGTTTTCGTACCATTTTTCAAACTCGTGAAGCAAACAGAAAGAACGTTGTATACTCCAAATTTGAGAAAATCTTAATTGATTCTTCACAGTCATAATGTGTACTGTACTCGGATTCGAAAACATCAATCTCTAGCTTGATAGAACCTTGAAATAAAAAACGTTTTCTGCTCTATACCGGGCAGATTTTTTGTAGGAAAAAGGTTTGTAAGTTTATAACTAACGATTCTTTGTCTTTTGTTCTGGTACAATATGCTGTTCTGTCCATCTTTCATTAGTTGGTGTTGGTCATCTCATCCTGCTCTTAAACTTTCAGCAGGCGGGCTCCAAGTTGAAACATTAAATGTATGCTGACATCAACGGCTTAACGTCAAGGCTCGATAGGGAACGCCTCAGAGTGTAAATTCTGAAATTGCACATGCTATAGTGCCTTCGATAGCCCGCAGCGAATGGAGGATGTTACACTGACCGCTTTTCCAGGTGGGCATTCTTTATACCGGAATTTGCATAAACGTACGAAACAATAGAAAGTTGGCCTATACGCGATTTCAGCAGCAACATGCATTACATTAGATCATCTCAAAAACTGCAATAATTCTCATATGACTACAGCCGATACTTTCTGCATTATGCAATATTGAATTTTTGTGAAGTTTGAAAGACTATAACTCCGTAACAGTTTAAAGTCAGTTTTCCATCATTGGAAGTATTTTTTTGATATTTTATGAATAATATGAAACCCCACTAACACTTTTATATCTTCTATTGCCCGTTAGCTCAAGTATAGGCCAGCTTTCTATTGTTTTGCACACGTATGCAAACTCCGGGGTAAAGAAAACCCACGGAGAAAAACGGTTAATGTAAAATTAATCCATTTTCTGCATAAAAAAGTTACTATAAAAAGCTTTGTTTTCGATATAATCGCAAATGCTCAAATTCCATAATGTAGCTTGGAGTGCATTTCATTTTGTATATCTTTCTTTCAGAGCGTAATTTTGATGACAAAGAATCACTGGTCTCCCGAGTAAACAAATGTGTCGAAGTTAATGGTACTGCTCACAGATTATCCATTGACCGATCAGTCGAAGATCATCGTGAATCGGTAAGTCTTCATCAGATTAGAACGCACGAAATTTCCGTGAATTGCCTTTTTGTCATGAAGAGTGAACTTTTCGAGTCAATCACTATACTCCATTAATTTGAAATGATTCATGTACCGGTCGAAGTTTCGGAAAACGCAGCCTTACTAGAAATTAGGACGTCAATTGCGGTAGCCCTGCATTGATAAAAAATGATCATCAAGGAGTCTGCATTATGAAGGAAAAATTTATCGATTGAAGAGAATTTCCACTTAGACCTCGCTGCATCGATCATTTCAAAGTGCATGGAGTATAGTTTGTCGTATAAACCACAAAGAGTTTTTGGATTAATTATAGTATTATATATTGATATTAATAGTTATACATTGCCAATAATTACACATTGGCAATAAGTCTATAGGTTTTGAAGTGTATTAAGAATTAGAACGACAACTTTTTAGGGTTTTATTCCTCGACTTATTATAAGTGAATCTATACCAAGTTTCGTAAAAAAAGATTGTTTGTTCGTACTATTTTTCATTTTTATACTTCCCCATGTTGATAAATCATTGAAAATTTGGGAAATTGAGCAATGAGGCTTTAATACGATAGATCCGCAATCTGCTCATGAAAGTACTCCACACTTTCTCCGAGCAGCATACAAATGTGCACATCCCTATCTGGTGTCGGTGCAAGATAATTTTAAAAGGATTAATGAACTTAACTCTGAAGTGATCGACCTCTAGTGATATCAGCTTTTCTCTAAACTGTCACCAAAATAATTGTGTTTTCAAGACGCGTAACTCATGATAATTTTAAAGGTTCAAGTTGAGAGTTCTGGCCAATTTCACTTGAACGCGTAAAAAATTCGGTGACACGTAATGACGTGAGATTTGTAGACTTTTTTGGGTTCGAAAATAAAATATATGAATGAAGCAAACAACGTTTCAGTTGAGAGTTCATTTGATTCGATTTTACCGGACATAACCGGACACACCATGTTTGTGCACCCTGTAAAAACACCGGATTTCTATTATGATGTTCTCCATGGTGATCAATTGAATACTCAGTTCCATACGGTCAGTGACGAATCCATCGAAAAATTTACATTATACTCCATTCATTTTGAAATGGTGGATACAGCAAGGCCGCATTGCAACTTTAAAAATTAGGGATAGCTCATTTACCCTATTCAACAAATTTTTTCTGCCATCATACGGATCTTCAACGATTCTGTGACTATAGCAATTGATTTCGTGGTCTCTAACAAGCCTGCGTATGCCGACTTGGGCCGCTGCTTCTATTGTTTTTATCATATCATTAAAGAGTAAATTAGAAGTTCATCTTAAGGAAGTTTAGGTACAAGAGTACAGGACTAAAATTAAACATATAGTGCATAGTTTTATACCGGTAATTGTGTTGATATTTGCTTACAAAACCATGGTCGATGTGTACAAAACCATTATCCATATTTCCATCAGTCAGCAAGTAGCGAGGAATCAGACCACCCAAATACGATAGCTAATCGTTTTGCTTCACTGCTTTTTCGCCGTAGTCTCAGGAATTGTTTTCTCTTTCCAAGACGGATTCTGTCAATTTCACCGTCATTCTTCAACCTACAACGTCTGGTTTTGGTTTTACTTGCAAAACCGATGACCAAAAATCCATACTCATCGACGATTCAGCCGACGATAGCCCGGCTCGGACAGCCGGTCTCTCTACCGGCGATCGATTGCTAGAGATCAATGGACGTCCGGTTTCACAAGCGCCGATGGACATCGTGGACAAGTTGTTAAAAGAGGCAACCAGATCGGGACGTTTGGAACTAAAAATATCACGATGCCAGAAAAGTAATAGTTGAATGAGCGCAGTTATTATTCACAATTTTTTTCACGGCGAGTTATGGGTGCACCGTGCTCACAGTTGTTTTCAGATGTAGTTCATTCTAGAATTTTGCCCTAAAAATGTTCATCATGACAGTAAATTCAAGCGTTGTTTGAAGCGTTCCGACGAAAGAATTTCTGTTCAGAATTCATAGTGTTCTTTCCGCAATAGTCTTTAAGTTTACCTCACAAATATGCGCCAATGTGCATTTGGAGTTGTGCTGCACATATCACAATCGTTTTAGTTAAATAATTCTTAAATTAAGCTACTTTTTCTTATGATTTTTGATCCTCGATTCGTCCTTTTTCACGCCAATCATCGGAGATCAGATTTGCCTCTTATTTACATACCAATGATACGACTTCAGATTTTATGCATTAGGCCTTTATAGAACAAGGAATCATGGACCCCGATATAGGTCAAGACTAGCCGACTCTTATGTACCGATATATCGGTGATTGATTTCCCGTGTAACCCGTTCATACCTACATTGACACACTAGGGTCCTCTAACATTATACAAAAAAATTTGAAACACAAAAGTCTTGGCTTCAACAATCCACTTCGAAGCTCAATGATTTTTTGTTTTGATGCCTGTTTTGATGAACCAAAATATAAACTACCGTTTTTTGACCTTGGCGTCATGAGTAGTTTATGTCGTTTTTCCTGAAAACCTTGTGAAATTGCCGCTCGTCAGAGTAGTTTCCAATGAATGACCCCTGTGGTATATGAAATGCCGAAGGAAAGTGTGCACACTATAGTCTGTTTTTCTTGAAATACTTTTAAATAGTGGAAAGTGTGTTTAGGATTTTCTGCTAAACTATTGAACTATAGTTTGCCTTTAATAAAATACTTTTAGACGGAGACATGACAAAGAATTGCTCATCCCTCAAACTCGTTCACACCGAGCTTTTACTATAGGATTTTTTAGTCAAAAAATGTTATGGGTTAGTTCAGTGGGCACACAAACTTCAATCTTGTGTAATATATGGCATAGAAAAAAATGGCGAAACTACAAAGTAGTACTTGCTTTCTACTCTTAAATTTACAAGGATTCCAATAAAAACAGACTTAGATACACCCTACTGTTAATAATTTTAACCTAAAAACCTCGTGAAAACGATTTTGGCGATAGCAATAACCTTTGTCATTTTTCGATTTAAACGCATTTTACAAAAAACTGAGTCTTTTTTTATAAAATGCTTCCAAATAGAAAAGTGACACGTATCAGTACTGTCGTCAAAATCGTTTACATAGAGGTCTCACTGTAAAATTTGTCACTCGAAAAATTGTTAAAGGTTAGGATAGTATGCTCACAAATTTGCAGTCCTATATGATACATTGCTTATCAGCAAACGTGAAAATCTGAAATACTACTTGCTTTCTACTTTCTTTATTTAGAAGTGTTTCAAGAAAAACGGATTATAGTCTGTTTTTTATACAATGCTTAAACAAATAAAAAATGGCAAAAATTACTAGTCGCCGAAATCGTTTATGCAAAGCTTTTTCGATAGTTTTTTCTCTCAAAAAAATATTGAGGGTTGATTGAGCAGGCTCAATAGTGAAAATGTGAAATAGTACTGTGAAATAGTATGTACCCTTAACATTTACAAGCATTTAAAGAGAAATAGACTGTAGTATCAACTCTTCTGTCCACGAGCGTTTCGTTTTAAAAAACTGTTTATCTTCGCTCGAAATACTCACGGGGTAATCTTTTCAGCAAAAATTGAATCAAAGTTCGTCGAAAAAACAGTCAACACCGACGTGGATAAAAAACAAGACTCGTCGAAGATTAAAAACCAAACGAACGGCCTTCAACGCCACGAACCTATAATTCGTACGCCGGCTATCGAGGCGACCGTTCAATCAGTTTTGGGCAAAAATGGTTGCTGGTCGGACGGCGTCCAAGATGAAGCATTTGCCTTTAGACAAGTGAGTATTAAGAAAAGATGAGAAGGTCGGAATATATGTTATTTATTGATCAATTTGTGAGATTAAATGAAATGATGAAGAATGAAAATGATTTTTCTTTAATCAAGATTTGTTATTAATCGATAAACTAGTCCGACGATCTCTACTTTGAAATCTAATTTGGATTCTTTTATCTTCATTTCTAACAAAGTTATGTGATGAAATCGGAAACCATTAAGGGTCATTTATACTTGTCTTTTTCGACGGAACGGAACGGATCGCCAACAGCTTGAAACGTTCAGTCTGAAAATCCATTTTCGGTCGGAAAGGATAACCGCAATTATGTGTAAAACGGCCGATGGTAACCTCTAACCGAACCGAACGGAACGAAAATTTCCCTTCCGTTTGGTTACGCTGGGTCGATTGCGTTCCGTTCCGTTCCGTCAGAAAAGGCAAGTATAAATGACCCTTTACATTCCCGTTCGGTCATAGCTTAATTAACCAGCAAGAGTTTCGGTATCCAAATCGAAAGTTTGCGTTTTCAAAAAATTCTTGATTCAATGATGCTTGATAAGCTATAGCATGAAACCGGTCCAAGACCTGAATTTGCTATCGAGCATGAAAGATTGTACTCTCAAATCTTCTCCGGCTACTGTAGAGCCGCACTCCTGTGCGCCAGTTAGATTTACACAAAATTATAAAAAAAATGCTATTTGACCACGAAATATACTTCTGACGTCTCGCTCAGGCTGTAGCTCTTCCCCTTCATATGCCATTTGTTTTAGGCCCAGGGTTTATCGAACGGAATTTTGTCTCGAAATATCGACCAACCGGATCTGTCCGGCCGCATGATTCACCGAAGAAATGATTCTCAAGATTCGACTGAACTGAATTACTTCAAATTGGCTGCCTTATGTTCTTCGCCTTCCACGAAAGATAGGAACGAATCGTCGATTTTTCGTTTCGACAAAAATAATCAGGACATCAATAATCATTGGTTGATCAAAGAAACCGAACATATGCGATTAACGGATCAACTGAAAAACGAACGCGATCAAGAAATGCGATACAACGGAAATAGTGCGACAAATGACGAACCGAAAAGTAAAAATACGTTGCTGAAAACGCGGTGTAACGGCACGAAAATCGATGAAAGGAGTAAATCGGAATCGAATAACAATAATTTGAGAACCGGATCCTATGAAACCGATAGTGAAGATCAGGACGGCGTTGTGACTCTCAGTGAACAACAAAATTGTTCGCATTGTGGCCAGCTATTAGGTAAAGTAAATGCTGTGACTAGTGATGGACCGATGGCCAAAAATTTGCCATCGGCCGATGCATCTCCTGGAACATGTACAAAATGCAACCTGAAGTTGCTACACTGTGATAAATTTAAAATTATTATGAATTATTCACAAAGTTTTACTTATATTTTTAACATTCAATAATTAACAACATTTTCATTCACCCAATATGTCATCAACAAAAGCATCTATTTTACTATTTTCACTTTGATTGCTGAGTTCACTAGGAGTTTCTTCAACTTTAGCTTGTTTTCCAAAGTTGTACCATTGAATCCAATCCCACATAGGTTATGCTTCAAGAATAAAAGCATTTATACGTTTTTCGGCAATAAATGGGATCTTTTTCCACTTGTAACATCTTTTGTTTTTTAAAATGATCATTCACTAGCTACTGACCCAATTGGAGCTGATAAAAGTTTCATGGCAAGCTAAAGAAAATTTATTCATAATTAAACTTATTTTTTAACTGCACACTATTTTTAATCACATTAGCTAATTCTGGTTTTGTTGCAGCATTTTTTTCCAATATTCTAGTGGTGAAGAATCAAAGTCTAGTTTTGATTCAGCAATGTATTCCGAAACGATGGCTTTTGCTTGCTCATATGTTGACATTGCACATTTTTTGAGCTCCAGCTCATCTTCAGATGAACTTGCAATGGCTAAATAGTGCCTGAAATTTGTCAGTTTTGTGTAAATGCTTGAATTATTTACATTATTATTAATTGTGGCTTATTGAGAACGTTTGGATGATGAGTTTGAAGATTTATTCAATTTTCGGACAATTTTTCAGAAAAGCATTGATTTTGTTGTTTTTGATCAACAACTATTCTAACCAAAGCTAGTTCAGCATTGTCTGCTGCTTGAGGATCACAGAAACCCTAAATTATTTAATTTTGGTTTGTATGATCAATATGTGTTATATTTAAAATTTCAATACAACCTTCTTCTTAAATCGAGGATATAGTAAGGATGCCAAAGCATTAAATTTATTGTCTTTAATGGGCTTAAAGTGGGCTCGATTATTATTTCCACAAAAATATTGATTTATTTTTTTCAACAATTTGTCCTTTAATGAACCCAAACCAGGAAAGTTGCCATTGTGACTCAAGTGGCATAAAATTCTTAATGATACGATTCTAACTTATGTTTTTCAATAAAATTTAGGCACAAAATCTAACTTACTTTCCTTCAGCTATTTCTTCCGAAATACAGGCGTTTTTAGATTCATAGATTTTTATAGTTTCTGCAAAAATTTCTAACAAAGTGACAAGCTGCCAAAACATAATTATCTAAGGGCTAAAATATCCCATTCATAGCTTGTCAAATTGTTATTTAGTTCGTCAATGACCACACAGGGCAGTCATGCCAGATATTAAAACAACCATTTTCACAAAAAAACAATTTATTTACCAAAGTACTGTAAAATAAAATGTGAACAATCTGTTTTTTAAGCATAAGCACCTGCATTTATTGTAACAAAAAGTTGCCAAACAATCGGCCATCGGCTGATGGCAAAACATCGGCCGATGGCAGATGGCGGAAAAACGCAACAATCGGCCGACACATTGGTCCATCACTAATTGAGAAAAGCAATAGATTCAAAAACAAATTTAGTCGGAATCACACTTTTTCGCCAATGATTTTGAATGCTTGTCCTACAGTACTGTGACTTCCTAAAAATAATCCTGAAACTTCATTACTTTATAGCCCATTTAATTTAAAATGGCAGGCGCAGCAAAAACCAAAAAAGTTAGGTTCGATTTTTCATAGTGCATTCTATAGCCCACAGCAACCTAGGTCTTCTTGGCATTGAAGTTTCCATAAATATGCTATGCAATATAAAGTTTACCTAATACCTGAGGAACTGTAGCAGATATGGACAAGTGAATAGTCACTTTCGATAAAACTCACTGACATAAAAAAAGTTTCTCACAGGAATACAATCTGATATCTCACCATTTTCGATTTGTGAACGTTAAAACTTCACCAATGTTCAGAACTGTGTATTTAATAAGATATTAAAGATGAAGATTTCTTCCCTGGGTCATTATTGTATCGCTCACAAAAATCTGTCTAATGCGAGTCTCAGCATCTTCTGGACTTTTCCCGTTTGCCGAGATCGAGTGTAGGTGAACATACCACTGCAGATGATATTTGTGCTAATTATAGTGTAAATATGGCATATGGGCAAAGTAAATTAGTGTAACGTGCCTATTGGCTATCGAATGCACTGTACCACGTAATTACTTCGAATTTACACCCGAGGACTTCCCTCGTCAGAAATGGGTAACAACGCCTCATAAGCAATGCACACTTTGGGTGGATTGACCAACAACAGATCACCTTTCAATAACTATTAATTCAGATTTTGACTGACATCCGTCGAACTTTTCAAATATATCACAAAATAAAATGCCATTTCTGAAATAAGGATGGCACTAAGCTGAGTTACATCGAGGATATTGCTCTTAACTGCTAAAGATACTGTTGTACATTCAAGAATTCCATGTCCAAAGTCGGTGCTGACGAAGTTACAGAACATAATGCAATGTATCACAGTTGCAAAGAACTTTATTTATTGGTATGAAAATTGTATTGCTTCTCTAAGGCATTTTGAAGACTTGACCTTAAACAATTAACGATGCTTGCTTGAATTCAGAAAACAAAAAAACCACGAGAAAGGAAGCATTTTTTTCTTAATATGGATTAATCATGTTTTTCGTGCAGGTCACGGAGCCGCCATGACCATCGAATCGTTGCAACTATATTTCCACATCACGTGCTTCCGATGCTACGTTTGCCAGGCTGCGTTGGGTGATGGATCTAGAGGAACGGACGTCCGGGTCAAGCAGGGGAAATTACATTGTCAGGAATGTTATAACGGCGGCGCCAATAACGGTGGTACAAACGACGTTTTCATAGGTTAGAATTTTTAATTGAATACTGTACTTTCGCTTCCATACCTGCGTTAAAGCAGAAAAAACATATCTGAGTTTATGAGTTACATACAGTGTCTTTTTTCTTCACTTGCTTTTGAAAAATAAAACCGTAAAGGAAGTCATTTTTATTTTGTTATCTACCAGACGTCACATTAGAACCGAAAGTTTTCAAGTACTCAACAAATCCACAGACAGGATGTAGGATTTGCAAGTCAACACATATTTGTGTCATTTTTTCACAAGAATTTTACTAAAAAACATTCCTCATTCAGAAATCCAATTCGTTCGTAAATGTATTCCTCATGTCCTTACTACAGGGAGATCCACTAAAACATTGGCAGAAGATTCACGGTTTTTTTACTGATCTTCTCTTTCAGATGAACAATCCAGCCTGTTGTGAATTCGTGAGCATTCTATTGAACTGGAAATTGATTATGCACCGGATGATGCACAAAACAGCCCGACTAAGAGCTCCACGATGCAGTATGAAAAAATGCGGAGTTTTTGCTTACTTGCTCTTTTCATATCGCAAATCCACTTGAAAAAAATCCACGACGTTCTTATGCGTCGTTTCTTGCAAAACCCGTATGATCTTGAGACTATCACTTTTAGCTTGTACATACTTTCATGTACAATATGTACAAGTTTCACAAGTCGCCAATTTGAATTGTTATCTTGTAGCTTGTAGCTATCTTACAACTGTTTCGTGCCATTTACCTCTGAAGAAAAACTTGTGGAGAAATATGACAAATTTAGACTATACTGACGAAATTTGGCGTGTAACTAGAATTCTTAGCAGCGACTGCAGATCAACATCTGTACATTGTAGGAGAAGTATCAATATTAGATGCGCTGTCCTGAAATAACAGTTCTCTATATGTATGAGAACCTATTTCCAAAAAGTTTAGAACTGCATGGTCGGTCGTAAACGTATTTTTAAATGATGGATGCAGCGATCATATGATAAATGACAACTATTCAATTATACGGAAATCTTAAGACACGATTTCTGAGAGGTTTTATTTTCCCTATGATAATTTGAAGACTAATCATATCTCAAAATCAGATACTTTGGGTAGTTTCGAGCGCTGAGTTTCGTGGTACCATTCGTTTTGCTTGTAAACGACAATTCACGCCGCTACAGTATGCCAAATTTTGAAAATTGATTTTTTGGCATTTTTCAGTGGTCTTGCTAGCCAAGCGATATTTCAAGATTGGGTTGATCTTATTTGATGAATGAATATTCATTTAACAGAGGAGAGAATAAGCTCTCTTCTGATGTAATATTTACAGCAAATAATTGCATATCACACTTTTTCATAAAATATAAAGTGTCAAAAATGAGCCGTCAAAATTAAAAAAATTTTGTTCATGAACACTCCCGAGCACCTTCCAATCTAAGTCGCAGAATTTTATTTTCTTATATTGTAGCCCATCCATTTTTACTGCATTGGTTAAATTTTTCATCAAAATTTTTGTACCGTTTTGGGAGCTGCACTGCTCTGAAGAAGGCATACTTATGAAAATTTTATAGAAATCATTGTATGTGCCAGGTGACCCTTGTCTACCCCTTGTGATATATTTATTACCTATACTGTAGAATTATCAAATAACTAACAGACTATAGTTTGATGTATTAATTGTTTCACAAGCAAACATTTTACACTCGGCAAGAAAGTTTGAACAGTCAAAAATTAGAAGCAAAAATGAAGATAAATCCTGCTTAGAGGCACTCCCGAGCACCTTCACCTTTGGTGCCGCAGAATTTTATCTTTTTATTCTTTAGTTCATACATTCTTACAGTAGCTGCGAAAGTAACATCTCATCATCATGTGCCGTTTTGGCAGCTGTAGACATTTGCATACACTGCACTGTCATTCAAATGCGTTTTTGAATCTGGATAAATGGTCCCATCAATGAAGTTCTGGGAACACAGGATGCCTCCTAACCCAATATATTATGAGACAAAGTGTGACTTGAAGTCCTGGCAAATTTTCGTTGATCTCGGTTTGATGGTTTCTAAACGAAGTGCTTCAAATGAAATTAAATTTCAGAAATTCAGCGTTGTTTCAAATCGATTTACAGAAAAACGGCAAGAGTTATTCGGATACTCTTTTCTTTATTGGAAAGGCACTGCAATCTACTATCGTTTGCTCTATTTTCGTTTGGCCAACATCACGTGGTGTGAAACAGGATGCCTTCAGCTATAGATCACTTTCGCACAGCTTATAACATAGGTCATAGTCAGACAGCCGACATTTATTTTGTAACATTAAACTCTCAGCTTCAATTTATTTCCGGTCAAATTACTGAAAAGAGAAATTTTTGATGCATATCTTCTGAGGTATCCTGTTGCGCAACCATTGTAAATTGATCGATGAAATTTTTTGAGTGATTCGACTCACATCTTTTCTTTTTACCCGTCTAATCTGAACGTTTTGAATTTTTCCTGCATCTCGTTGATGGCGTATTTAGTGGAGTCAATGAGCATTTTTGTATCAGCTTTCAAAATGTGCTGACACATATAGCTCCCAAAACGGTACATTAATTTGGTTGAAGTTTCAAAACAATATATCGGACATTAGTGCCTACAGAAATCAAGAAAAAAATTCTGCGGCATCCTATGGGATGGTGCCCAAAAAAGGCCCCAAAGAATTTTTTCGGTTTATTTTGACATCGGTTTTGTGACTTTAAAATGGAATAAAAAGTGTAAAGTAAGAGATTAGAAAACGTTGTTCATACACCGGGATATAGAACATGGTCTTCTTTATGCATTGAACATTTGGCTTCAGAGTCACGTCTTTTCTGGGCTGTGATATTTCGAAACGCATATACAGACTGAAAAATGCCAAAAAATGAAAAAATTCCAAACTTTGGAGTACTGTAGCTATGTGAATTTTGATTTTTGCGCAGGATTAATGCTGTCACGATACTCAGCGTGTAAAACTACTCAAAATGTCTCTTTTACAGATATTAATTTTCAATTTATCATAGGTCACTGCAGCAGAAGGTAGAACCTCTCAGAAATCGTGTCTTAAGTTTCAATAACTTTGTTCTTTATGATGCAAACTCCTTGATGCCTGATTTATCAAGCTGCATTATCGCAAACTTCATCAAAAAATAAAAAATGATATGTTGTTGAAAAAAACAAATTTTTCGAATACGCCCAATCGAACAAATTCGGAGCTTTTTAGTCGGGTTGTTGTTGCCAACGATCCGTTATTGTACCTTGGAAGTCTGAGGCCTTATGGCTACGAAAGAAAAAGTTCGCCTAGGGAAAAGAAAATTTTTTTTGTCGTTCGTGTAAGTCCAAAAGTTCCAGGTCAGTGATTCTCGGGGTGAAAGAGAAACCGGCGGAATTTCTCCTTTCTTATCCATCCACTTCATAATTGTACATGTAGTATATGATTCGAATCACATTTTGTATATGTAAAATATAAACGTTAACTTCTTCTTCGATGTGTAAATTTTCTCAAACCACGGCCGAATATTTTATTAGTATAGATTCTACGATAAATAGTGAAGGTTCGTCGTACTTGCCTTTTCCGACGGAACGCAATGCAATCGAGGGAACGTAGCCGAACGAGAGGGAAATTTTCGTTCCGTCCGGTTGGAGATTACCGTCATTCGTTTTCCACAAAATAGCAGTTATTGTTTCCGACCGAAAGTAGATTTTCAGGCTGAAAGTTAAAAGCTATTGACAATCCGTTCCGTTCCGAGCGGAAGAAATACAAAGTTTTGTACTGTAATCAAGAAGAGAAATTTTATCTGTAAAGGGCCATTTATGCTTGCCTTTTCCGACGGAACGGAACGTATCGTCAACAGCTTGAAAGCTTCAGCCTGAAAATACACTTTCGGTCGGAAAGGATTGCAATTTTGCGGAAAACGACCGACGGCAATTTCCAACCGAACTACATTTCGTCGATTTCATTAAGTTCTGAAATTACGTTCCGTCGATTGCATACCATTCCGTTCCATTGAAAAATCAAATATAAATGGTCCTTGAAGGTGGAAACTTTCGAGGAAGAATTTGGAACTGTACCTTTCTCGCATATGGGGATGATGCAAACAAGTTCTTCCAAATTAATAACGTGTGTTCGTGATTTTTGTTTTGTTTGCGAGGGGAATAGACTTGTTTTCTTGCTGGTTTAAATCTCATGAAATGTCAAATCCACTTGATGCCGTAGCCAAAAAGGCGGTTTACAACTTTATCAAAATAAATGGAGTATACGGGCAAACTTCCCCTGCATCTCTAACCATTTATTGCCAATGAATAAATTTTATATCATTTTATAGACCTTCAAATTTGCAGTAGAACTATCCATATTGTCATGTGCGGACGAATTTCGCCCAGCATCACGTGATTCATGTTGAAGGGCTTCCTGGGTGGCGCCCTAGCTGTCCCACCATTGGCCAATGTCGGGGTAGGTGTAACCATCCCGACCAGGGCTCAACAAAAATGGCCGGGTTCGGAACCCGTGGATTGGCTAAATCATCAATCCTACGGGTGGAATGTTGTATGTTGCCATACAACATTCACATATTTTTTCACCACCTTTTGTTTTGCAGTAACTAACGTTAATTTTACGTTCTATTTTTATAATTTCTACATGCAATTTCTGTGTACTTTTTGTGTTTCGTTTCTGTTTTATTTGTCGCACTTTCATTTCCGTCACGATTTGTTATTTTTCCGTTGCACACGTAGACTATGGTATGTAACCCCCTAGTCAGAATTTCCATTAAAGATAAGCTCTCCGAGCTCATCACTGTAATTGGAGCACAACGTGCACCTCTTATCAGTAAAAACTAGTGACGTTTCACAACATGAAAGGCCTAGTTGGAAATTCTCACTAAATGACATTCCTATGTTAAGCATGGAGAGTGAAAACTCGCCCCAATGCTCAACGTAGTGAACTGGAAAATGTCTATGTGACCATAGGCATCTTCTGCAGCGATTTCCGTTGCAGAAGTTAGCTTGGGTGTGTCTTAGCTCCGCCCAAGGCATACTGTAGATTACGGGGCCCTTTAGAAGGGCTTGTTTCGTTAATTTTGCACTCATTTTTGGGCCTAATCGTCTTTGCATTTTACAGCTTACGTTCCTGCGTTTCATCTGTGTCAATATATTATAATTTTCATATTGTGCCTGTATCCACCGCCTTTCTAATAAATTTACATATTCGCCTTCGGTCTCCCTTGCATTGCCAGTTACTGTAACCCAACCTTAGGAGTTTACCCCGTCCAGTGTCAATCGAAAACCCCCATCGCCTCCCCGAGGAACGTTTTGATACCATCGCCCCCTGACTCGCATTTGCCTACCCTCCACGCCGAAGCACTTTGGGATTATCGAACCTGCTTCCCTGCCGTCTGCAGGACCCACGTTTGACCGTTGAACCCGTCCCCCAGCGCCGAGTACTTTGAGAAGAGGATTTAGTGAGTCTTCTCAGGGGTTGTAATTGCTGAGGGTATATTTGTGGGAATCCTCCTTAAGCCAGTTTTCCCTTGAGAGTACCCTCAGTTGAGAAAGCCCTTGGACCCTTAAGGTCAGGGCCAATTAGGGGATTTAGGTTGACAATCGGGTCCCCTACAGTAAGCCATTCCACAAATGGCGCCGTCCCTCATTCTCAGTGAATGAGGACTAGGGATTGCCACCCCTGACCTGGCCACATTGTCCATTATTCTACAGCTGAACCCTAGGACAAGGCCGAGGTACACCATAGTTTTCCTGTGGTAGTACCAGCTCCCAAACTGAATATATTAACGGAGCCACCCAACGGGGTCACAGCATGTCACTTACAGTGGCATGGCCGTATTTTCTACGAGATATGGTGGGTTTTGCCCATCAATGTGACTGATCACAAGATCTACTTAATGTGACATGGCTCCCAATGCAGTTGATGTGACAATATACATAAAATTTTTGTGTATGATAGAAAAATGACAACGGAAAGTAACGTAAAATAGACCAGACATCATCAAAAAAACATGCGATAAAGCCATGAAATAGTGTTATAGACGGGTTTAGTGAAAAATTTATAAGATGTTTTCCGGAATATGGTGATTTGACTATCGAAATTAATATAAGCCAAGAAAAGATACTGCATTATCTATTTCATCAGGATTTATTTTCCATCCCGGCCTGCTGATGGGGACCGTTATTCAAGTTTTGAAGCTTCTCATCGCCATTGAAGCATACATAGAGTTCCATTTCAATAACCAAACACCATGGATTTTAATTTTCATGAAAAAAATTGAGTAAAATAAGCACGGGTTTACTGAGAACAAATCTAACATCTTAGACTGAGAATCTGACGAACAAATTCTGGCTCTTCGCAGGATTTTTTATCCTGACTCCTTACAGATTTTTTTTGGGCGGGCTGCTTTTCCCCACCCTGAACCAAAATCCCCTGTCAGACATCATAAACGGGTTTGGACGTTTTACTCATGAACAAAATTTTAAAAACAAAATCATAATATCACGTGGTCGGCGGAGTCAGAACCTTTTGTATCACGGTGATGTCTTCTTGATTCTTTTTCAACGTTTGTGTCAGATGGTCGACAGTGTCTTGACTTTTGCGCAAAAACTGTAAACGAATAATGAAATTTTACACGAAGAACCTACAGCGTCAAACAAGAATTTTATTTTTTGAAGAGAAAAATTAGCTGGATAAATAAATGAAGTCGGTTCAAAACATTCAAAAACTCTTGCATCTTCTTACCAGTCACACTTGGTCATATTTTTGTCGTCTTTGGCACATATTATAGAACGCGGGTAAAATAAAAGTAAGGTAAAAGTGAAATCTCATGTAAGATAATCGGACATGCACGGCGAGTTTTCCAGGGGGAGGGTCCTCGGACTTTTTATCGAGGGGGTGGGGGTGCATACCTGTAAGAGGTCCGACCATTTGGGAGGTGAACCCGAAATTTTGGGGGGGGGGGGGAGTGGTCGAAAAAAGTCCAAAATTTTCCCAAAAAGGCATTTTCTCCCAATTTATAGGGTTGGCTAAGTTGAGGGTCCTCCCCAATCACAGGTATGTGGGGGTGGGTGAACAGAAAAAGAAAAAAGCTCCACAAGCATGTTTTACATACAAAATATGCATGAAAAACATCAAAAATACTGTTTTCGAAAAAGTTCAGGGGGGTGTTTGACGATTTTTTTTCAGGCCAGAGTCTCAGGTAGGAGGTTTTAGCCCCCCCCCTGCCTGCCCTTTTATGTGCATGTATGAAGGTAACCCGTGTTTAAAACGCCGTTTTACCCACCCTTTACGTAAAAATTTACCCATGATTTTACCCGTCCTTCGCCGATGATTTGTTTAGCTAAGAAATTCATCGGACTTTAGTTTTCGTATTACAAGAACACACGTAAGTTGTAGGTTTCCCAACCCACCATTTTCATATTTGTTTTTCGTGGTGAGCATCCTTTTTAGCTGTATGAACAGGGCACCCCAAAACTAAAATGCCGATATCTTACAATGTAACCTTTCTTACGGTTCAAAGCAATAGCATGTCTCGTGGGCATGCGTTATTTCCTGGATTATGTGAGCCATCTTCTCTTGCTCCTATAACTGCAGTTATCATTGAATAATTCCTGCGCTTTACAATATTGCGTGTAGGAATGAAATGCACGCAAGCCTGCTCAATAATCACTATTTACAATTATTCGTCATGTGTTAGAGTGATGAACTTACTGCGTTTTTTGATTGCAACTTCTAATACCATACAAGCTATCAGGAGCTTCCAAAAACTCATAATTATTTTTTTCTTATCTCGGAAATTCTTAATTCTCTCTTTTCAAATCATTAATGATTATTAGCGGCCAATCATTTTTATTTGACTTTTTCAAGAAAAATTCAGCATAAATCTGACTATAGTCTGTTTTCCTTGAAATGCTTGTAAAAATAACAGTGTAATGTTAGTACTATTCTACATTTTTACAATTTCCTGCTAAGCCAAATGTCAAATAAGACTGAAAATTTGCGAAACTCAACTAAATTTATGAGTACAAAATTCTTCAGTAAAGGCCTCGCGCAAACGATTTTGGAGACATTGCTAATCCTTGCCATTTTTGATTTAGAAACATCTTATAGAAAACAGACTGTAGTGTATTTCGGTTATTATACCACAGATCAGGCCTGTAGGCAGGGGGGTTGGCGGCCATGGCCCACGAAATGTTTGACGTGCTAAAAAAGGCAAATAACCTTTGGTTATTTTTTCAAGACAAGTCAGAAATGCTAATTTTGCGGTAAACTGAGTGAAAAAATGTATGCCCCCCCGAAAGAAATTTCTGGCTACAGGCTTGCCACAGATGGTATTTGTTCATTAACTCATGGATCGTAATTTCCGTTGTTCTTTAAGCTGAAGGAACGTTTTCTGGAATATTATTCAAGCTTCAAATGTTTTCCATCAATAGCTACAATTTTCATCAGATTCGCACATCAAAATGTTGTTGTCAAAAACCTGTTGATTACTTTCATCTGAACAGAGTTTAAAATTGTAGCGCTAACGAGTAAAAGTGTAGCTGAAAAAAGCGCTCTTCAACGACAGCCCATTGGTATCCTAGATGTAGATACTGAAACATGCACATTGATGATCAATGCATTTCCGAAACATCCAAATTTTCGGCCGTCTCGTCATTATCACCATTAGCATTAGATTCAGTTTAATTTGCAACACATCGACGGTGTGCAAAAAATTAGTCAAATCCGAAATTTACATGGAAAATACAAATTTCCTATCAATATAACCCTGCTGCTTATAATGGTAAAATTACAGGTTGTTTTCATGTCTTTCCCCCCAACTTTTACATTACCCACCTTCTATAATTTCGATATTGGTGAAATAATAGGTAATTTTTTTCTACCGACGAATTTATCCGTCTTTAATCCATTATTTTACCGGCGATTTTACCCAAACTTTACTCAGCCTCAACCTACGATTCTACTCGACTTTGATTTACTACGATTTTACCCACCATTTATATTTACTCTACCCACGTTCAAACCAGCTTCTGTGATTTAGGCCCTTATGTCGCTTTTGAGCGAAATTTTTCAGTGATATGAAATTTAGGGTAAAAGCCGAACGCTTTGTGCGTGGTGAAGCTTCTTACCTGCTTAATTTCTAGAAGTAAATCTTCGTCTAGCGGTTCTTCGTCAACTAGCGTTGTTGTCGTTATCGGTATCGTTGATGGAGCTCGGGATAAAACGTTTAAATTTGACGCAATTTCAGCCAGTCGATTCTGAAAGTTTTCGTTTTTTTAAATTTTCACGAACGAGAGTATCTGCTAGATCTATCGCAGCGGAGAATGAATGCAGTTTTTTTCCGGCGTAGCACAAGACGGTGAATTTGAAATTGAGAGTCCAAAAGTATACTTTTTAATTTATCATTCTCTCATTTCGCGAGTCATCCTTATCTAGTGAGCCGCATGATTTGTTCTAAACTTCATAAATAAAACATTTTCCGCGATCTGGCTGCCCAGTGAACATATGTTTTGTATAACCCCCATACAACCACCTAAAGCCAAAACTTTTAGAGGTAATTCAGATTTCACAATTGTGAATTGACCGTCCGACCGACAGCTTCGAAAAATAAGTGAAAATATTTAAAAAATCAAGTGTTGAAACGTTTTATAGACAGAGTTTCTGCATACTGAAAAGTTTGCAAGTTGGAACTTGACTTCTAATCTACTAATTTTAATCTAATCAGATCAGATATTAGACAGTAAATTAATTGCTTTCAAATTCTGAAAAGCTTTGCTGCTCATCTTTTAAAATAATCATGACAGTCTACCATAAAATTTTTTCATTATTTCATTAGCTTTCAGGAGAATAGGTACGAAAGCGAATCGATTGAATACACTTAAACATTTTAAAAACCATTACTAATACCATAGATACAGTACTTAGAATACATTTTGTAGACTCATTATGAAATTTTTTTTCGTTTTCTTTCGTATTTTTTTTTCGATTCCGTATTATATCAAAATTTCAGTTTATACTTACAGGAGCTATTTCAACACTCTTTTTCTTAAAATCTGAGCAAAAGCATCCTGGAACTGTTTTCTACGACGTGGAGTGATATATCATGACTAGATGACTGGCGTTAAGACTAAAGAATACTTTGAGGGCCGAAGTAAAAACCACTGTCCTCATTACTTTCAACTGTGCCGGTCCATTCAATTGGGCGTTTATCGCATCAATTCTGCTTTTCAGATTTTCTTCGTTCGGTTCGAACGAGTAATTTCGTCTGGTTTGCGCAAAATAACGACCTAATACCTGGAAGACGAAAATGAGGTCCAAAGAACTCGTACGTAATTTACGTAATCAAAAATGATTTATGAAGATTATATCTTCAAAAGCAGCAGCACAACTTGGAGAATAAAGCTCACCGTTAATAATCGATGATAAACTTTATGTTGAGAATTTTTCAATTCGTCCAATTTAGCCTGCTTCAAGACGACTCGTTCCTCTAAGTTCTCTAATCTTTTCGTCAATTCCTAAAAGAGGATGCTAGTAACATAATTTATCGGAATGAAAACAAAATTCTGAATTTTTCTACTTCAACGCAGGCGTTGTGTACCCCGCGTTCAATTTTTTGCAACTTTTGTCGTTCTTTCAATTGCTCAAATCCCAAAATTGCGTAAGGTATCAGTCGTTTTGGATCCGGATTTTCGGCTACGGCTTGATTCCAAATTAGTAAGTCTATACCTAACAAAATATAATGATTGAAAAATAATGTACATAAGGTATCACTGTTGAATCGATAATTCAGAAAAATAATAACAACGATCAAAACTCAAGAATTTGACCTAGCACGATTTTATCAATACCTAGCACGATTTTATCAAACCTGGGCAAACAGAAATACTGGGATCAGTTTTATACTGACAAGTATTCCGGTTCCATTACACTTTCACCAGTAGAAAGTCATAAAATTTCTTATCAGACAAGTAATCCGGTCCCGCGAAGTTTTCCCTGACAAACTACTCACTTGTTTGACTAGAAAAATTTATTGGTTTACTAATAACACCTTGAACCATCCGACTAGTAATCGCACATACTAGTCGAAAAGGGTATACTTTTGAAAAGATACGATGAGGCTTGGCATTAATAACGCGTATTTTTTTGACAAACATTAGAACATCACTAGTTCAGCAGTGATTTGTGATAAACGATGAAAAAACATCAAAATTTCACGAAATAAAAATAAGTTCCGGCTTCTGAATTTTGTGTTCATTTCAACAATCAATTTAGTATTTATCAAATATGAATGGAAAAGATTCACGAATCCTTTTTTTCAAATTTCTTATTAGACATAAGTGGAGCTAAGTGTTCCACCCCAGAATGGAACGTGCATAGTAGGAGAAAGTTCGGGCTCTTTCTTAAACAGAGTACTAATAAGCTTAGATTTTTTCGTCCGGCAAGCAGAAATTTTCTGTCAAAAAACTAGTCAAAAATCACTACTCGTTCTACTACTATAGTTTGCCGTATGGTGGAACGGTATTTATGTTCACTAGTCAAAAATTAACTAATCATTATTCACAAGTTCACAAGTATTTTTATAACTTTGGTGGAACTGGGCTATTGATGATCAAATTTAACAGATTAAAATGAAAATATATTCCTGGACTGGACATTGGATTGACTGAATTCAGAAGAACGGTAATTAGAAATACTCTGTTAACCGTTTAAATTCCAACCACAGTACCGTCTTGAGGAATAGATAAATATTCGTTCATTCGATCCAAAGGTAGCATTGTTTTCAGCAAAACTTGTTCAACGGCTAAATTATTGGTCAATTGTTGCCGAATGTTAGGTTGATTGAAGTATGCGTAACTCTCCGAAGCTAAAATTCGCCTTTTTACGCCCATAATACCGGCTTCGGTTATATATATAACTAATTCAGTCCTAAAAAATGGAATATGGACATAAATGTCTTTAGTGTTATATATTTTCAACGCTACTTATTGTCTGGCAGAGTCTTGGTCGCTTCAACGTTGATGCTAATATTAGTTTTAGAGCCCAATAATTTGAAAATTTCGTCGATGACCAATTGTAAATTGGCTTTAATGTTCTTCTCTGGTTGTTTCATGATGAAACTTATCAAACCATCTTCGTCTTTGGTGCCCTCAAGCCGATTATAGCAAATAGACTGCAATTGAGGAAAATATTAGAAATCAACTGCGCAGAAATAACTGAAAATTTTCCGCACTCAAAAATTTTTTTTCGTTCCATGTTGTATACGTAGTCATTAAAAACTGCGTCGAGCGACCAGAAATATTCCCAGGAGCATTTTTCAAACCTTTTCTAACTCGCAAAAATAAGCTTGGAATTCTTGAGCAAAAAAATTATTGTTGCTGATATTTCTGTGATTCGAGCTGAAGATTAACAGATCTAAATTCATTTTTCACCTAAAAAATTGATATCCTAGAACTGTATTTTTCATCAAATCTGGCAGTAGAAAGAGACAAAATAATTTCCGTTCAGTGCTGAAAACGCAGCCAAAAAAGTCCGCGTATGCAGAAAAAGCCTGCATAAGATATGAGCATTTTTGTATGCTAAAATTTTCTACCAGTTGTCGGTCTGAGGAATTGATGATTAAGCTTTGAATAACAAAGTAAATCAATGAAAAATCTCATGGAACAGAAAAAATTTTCAATTGAAAGCTATTGAACGTCAGAAATGTTATTCATAGTTTAGAATATGACCGTCCACTTAAGATCTTCAAACTGGAGTTCATGAATTAAATAGATGTTGCTTAGTTGCTTACTACTATGTGTTGCTTCTTCGAAACTATATTTGCTTCGACTTGTTAGACAACGTTTTATGCGTTTTAGGATTTAAAATATAAATCATAAAATTTTCTGTCAATAAATATTTACCTTGAGGCGACAAAACGGATTTGACGGAGTATAATCTATGGGAGCGGCAGCATTGCTGTAAAATCCTTTGCCGAAACCGCAAAAAGCTTGCAATTGGTTGAACTTGGCAATAATTCCATCGCGTTCGTCGCCGTAAATGGGCGGATTTGTCAACGAGGAAATAAAATTGGCTATTTCTGATACGTTCATTTGCATTGCAGGAACTATAAAATGCCTACGTACATATCGATAAAGATTAAAATCGCAATAAAGCAAGAAATATCACAAGAATCATGGACTGGAGAAATTATGCTGACTCGTTCGAGAAGCATATTTCTAGAAAATGTGATAAAAGATGAAAAATTTCTTTAAAAATTTACACCAATCCCAAAAATACACGTGTTAAGCCCTTTATACCTTGTTGTTGAGGTTGCTGTTGTTGAATCCCTGTCGTCTGAAAATTGAACGTTCCGCCGAATTGTGGCTGGTTCATCGTACTTTGGCCGAATTTCGGCACGGCGCCTAACTGAAAACCGGTTGCACTTGACATCGTTGTCATTGTGTTATTAGTGCCAAAGACAGAAGAGGGCGCTGCGGACGTTCCGCCGAACGAAAATAAAGATTGTTGCGGGGGCGGCGCAGCAGTTGACGTTTGACCGAACGACGAAAATATGCTCGATCCAGCGACGCTTGCCGGCGCAGCGGCACTCGAAGTCGCGCCAAAAACGTTAGTCTGGGGAGCAGTTGCGCTTGCGCCGCCGAATGTAAAAGCAGATGGTGCAGCAGAACTGGTAGCAGCAGGCACAGACGGAAAAGCGAAGGCAGTCGGTTTATTAGCCATTGATGTATTACCGAAAAGGTTTAATGCCATGATTTTTTAAATAATCAAGTGCTGAAACGAGACAAGATATGAATGACTTATCATGGAACAATATATAATCATAAATTAAAAAGCTTGGTTCAGACGGGTGTTTTCCCCCATCTTCCTTATGTACAGAAAAATTTTTTTCGCATATTTTGCGTTATTTCAGCACTTCAAAACACTTGAGAAACTTAATCGTATTTTAATACTAAAGATTTTACGGTGCCACGTTTTATGCAGTGCTAGTGCATAAGCACCTACGCCGGTGCCAATCATGTTTTTTTACGTATTTATCATGAATTTTGTGTCAACTTTGCGTGACCCTCAGTAAAGAATTTGCTTTTTCAACAATAACCAAAAAAATTTAATGAAGTGTTCAGCAATGGATTACATACTGGCTGAAATGGAGCACAAAAACTTCTCTGCATACTCTAATTTAGAGTTTACCAAAATCCGACTTTTAGGATGGGAGTAAATTCCAAAGTTAGTGATGGTGCGGTCTGACTAAATAAATACTAAATATGCAACTTTTTCCCAAAATTGGATTACGCGTTTTTTATTTACATACGGGTCCTCATATACCCCTCTTCAAACTGCGGCATAAGAGTATGGTACTGGTCAGCCGATATTTGAGAAGAATGACTTACTGATGCACCATGTTTTGGAATGTGTGAAACAGCGAGGGGCAATCTAAGAAAAATCACACTGGGTAGATACTTCATTTTTTGCATAATGATCACTGTACAGCCAATTTTCAAGAGTGGATGGCCAAATCCAGTTTGGGAAAAATCATATATGTATTGGGTGCCCACATTTGAAAAATTAATTACTGCTTGATCAGTTTTCAGCCCGAAAACTTTTTCGATGGTAGACGAAAAGTTGAGTGTTTGTGTCAAGCACGGCACAATTTCAACTGAACTTTCTTGATTTTTGAGCGTTCTAGAACCTGAAAACGTAAATTTTTCTCGTAATAAAAAAGACAATTTCTCTTGGTTAGACGAGAGTTATACCAATGATACATACACATAGGGGTGGTAAACATTCCTATACCTACCCTCGGGTCGGAAAAAAATCATCAAACACCCCCCTGAAATGTTTTGAAGACAATTTCTTGATTACTTTCTGCATAAAGTAATACATAATAATGATAATTAAAGTTATAACCGGCGTGAAGCGCCGGAAAATTCTGAGATTATGACCTACTAAAATGCACCAAAATGAATCTTTTCTGTATCCGATCTCCAAAACTTTCTCATATTTTTTTCCCATTCCCGATTTTTTTTGCCCCAAAAAGCACGATTTGGGGAAACAAATAAAATAGTGAAGCCGCGCACGCCTGAGCTATGTAATAAAGAGTAATGCTTATTAAGGTTATTAACCGGCGCCAAGCGCTGGAAAATTTTGATATTCGGACCCTCTAAAATGCACTAAAATCAGTGTTTTTTGCCAAAAACTATTTACCCCATTTGAGGAAAACCCCAAAAAATTTTACCTCATGAGAAAAAATAAGTTTTTTTAGTTTCTTTGCTTAAAAATCGTTCAAAATCATTTCTGATGTGTTTTTTAACGTTTCTCATTAACTTGCATCTTATTCCGCTAAAAAACCGACATTTTTTTGCAAAAAGTTTCGCAAAAAAAACTATGACCTGCTTATAAATAAATATTTAAGTGAGTTTACATGAGCCAAGGAAGAGAATAATTCAACACCTTCATTTCTTACATTTCTTTTACGACATAAAACAACTATACTAATTTTGACATAATCAGTAAATCAAACAGTAAACTTTGATAAAAAGATAACAATGAAAAATATAATTTTAAAACTGATTCTGAACAGCTGACAATCTGACATAAAGGTATGAACTTGACCACAGGGCTTTTTTCTACAAAGCCAGGTTCCAATGTGCGACTTGGGGAAAAATCTTGGTTGCACAGATAAATTTTTGGTTGTTCACTCTAAAACAATAAATTAGCTTAATTTTATCGGAAAAATCACAAAAAGATAGTTTTCTTTTATTTCATTCGATTTGCGTCGGTTTTAGGCTTTTAACACCAAATTTTCTGAGTTTTGAAGAGAAAATGAAAAGATTGGTATGAGTAAAATATTCAAAAACACTTGAATAAAACGTTTATGAGCATTTTCAAGCGAAAAAACGAGGATTTTAAGCCGAAAAAAAATTTTCCACATGTGGAAAAAAATTTTGTGAAAAAAAACAGTGCCTCCGATCCGATTAGGAAACCATAAAAAAATTTTCCTCAAATTGGTTTCTAGGACAAAAAAATTTTCCTCAATTCCAAAAAAATTCTCAAAAGTGGTCGATTGAGGAAAAAAACTGTGCTGCTGTGTCAGCGGTTTTTTTTTGTGCACGGACATTTGTGCCAATTGGCAAAAGAGGCAAAAAAAATTTTTTTTTTCACAAAAAAATTTTTTTACTAGAGACATTACTGAAAACTGCAGAAAAGATTTGGGCCAAAAGTTTGATAAAAAGGTATTGTTTAACGCATTAATTTTTGTAAAAATCAAGCCCAACCTATTTTTCAGCTAACCATCTCAGTGAGCATACCTGTACTTGGAGGGGGGGATTGGGGGGGATCCCCCCCACTTGGCCAACCATGTACCCAACATCACCCAACCCCCTTCCCCCAGTTAGGAAAAAATTAAAAAAATTTGCAAAAGAGTGTATGTTTTTGGCCTTTTTTGGGAAAATTTCGACTTTTTTCGACCCCCTCCACCCAAATTTCGGATTTACCCCTTCCCCCCCCCCAACTCGTCGGAGGTCTTACAGGTATGTCAGTGAGAAGCGAAAAAACTGTGCAACAAAACACTTCACGAAATCCCAAAAAGAAATGGAATGCTGAGACAATTTAAATAGCTCTAGAATTGTTCAGGAAGTTCAAATTGATTCAATTTTCGACTACGAACGAACATCTAATGTATGTAATGTATATTTAACATCCATGTAAAGACTAGAGAAAATAAAGTCGAAAATCGTGTTAATTTTCGATCGAAACATTGTGCCATTATCAACGATATCGATTTTTCTATTTGAATCAATCAAACACTAAAAGTAACAATTTCAGTTTTAAATCCGGATCTGACTGAATGAAGAGAGAATATTCAGAATTTCTTTTCACTCATCAGTCTTGACAGCCTATAAAATTTGCTGCAACGATACTAATACACTGTTCAAGGAGAAATCGTTCGCGTTCGGGTCGAATATACGAATAGGAAATACTATTTTCGTTGACTCGGCTCGGCGCGAAACGCCGAAATTTTTTTGCATTTTCAGCCCCAAAACGTCTGAAAATCAAGGAAATTTAATGTTTGACCAGCCGAAAAATTTGTGCCAATGGCACAAACGCTCAAAATTTTTGGTGCCATTCTGTGCTGTGTGAAAAAAAAACTTTGGGCAGGGCTGGAAGTGGAACACCGTTTTTTTCCTCGAAGATTTTTTCCACATGAGAACCGGACCTAAAATTTTTTTCATTTTCCAAAAATTTTCCTCATTTTTGAAAATATTTATAATGTGGCTACGGATGCTTTTTTATGCATTTTAGGAGCATACCCAAGCATTTTGTCGTATTTGTAGTCAGAAACCTGCAAAAATGAGGAAAAAAAATTGAGAAAATTCTGGTTATGTTTAGTCAAAAAGAGCTCATGAAGAATATATTGGTGTTCTATAGGAGCGAATAAAGCAAGTTAACGATAGAGTTGTCATGAATTTATCCGCTATCAACATTACTGTGATTCCGATTAGAATCATCTAATTTTATTTATTCCTTAGTCCGGCGCGGAGCGCCGGAAAAATTTTTGGATTTTCACTTTCTAAAACGCTGGAAAATGAACCTTCATTACGTTGGGAAATAAACTAAAATCAGACGGATGAAGTGTAATTTGCTCCCCATTCCGGCGCGAAGCGCCGGAAAAATTTTCGGGTTTTATACTAAAACGCTGAAAAATAAATCTCTCCAACGGATAATTCGTGAACAAAACGTTTAAAATCGCAGTCTAAAACGATGTCTTCAATTTCCACTTTCAATAAACGCAAAAGTTCAGATCGCAAACGTTTAAAAAATTCCAATCATCGAGAGAAAAAATTGAGAGAATTGATGAAAAACATACCTGTACTTGGGGGGGGTGGGGGGGACCCCCCCAACTCGGCCAAACCAGTACCCAAAATCATTTCCCCCCCCCCAACCCCCCCCCCCAGTTGGGAAAAAATTAAAAAAATTTGCCAAAAAGTGTATGTTTTTTGGCCTTTTTGGGGAAAAATTTCGACTTTTTCCTACCCCGCCCCCAAAATTTCGGATTTACCCCCCCCCCCCCCAACTGGTCGGAGGTCTTACAGGTATGATGAAAAATCTCTCTTTTCGGCGACATAATTGACTGTAAACGATCGGAAAATGAAACGAGCTAGCTTGATTATAAGAAGTTTGTTCCGACTTCGACCTTGTTCCATGTTAGGCCATTTACCCTAAGTCGCAGTACATATGCTAACGGCCGCGCCTGATAGAATATAGTTATCATTATACCCATGATCGGCGCGAAGCGCCGGAAAATTTTGAGATTTCGACCTTTTAAAGTCCACCAAAACGCATCTTTTCGGTTCGGTTTAGAGTTCCCTAAAATTTTTTCTACAATGAGAACCATACCCTCTGTTTTTTTTCCGCATTTGCACTATAATGTGGAAAAAAAATCTGGAATGTGGAAAAAATTTTTGAGGTCTTTCCACAAATGTGGAAGAAAAATTTGGGGTTTTCATATTGAAAAGATGCATTTTGGTGCATTTTAGAAGGTCATAATCTCAAAATTTTCCGGCGCTTCGCGCCGGTCGGTAATAACTTTAATAATCATCATTATTCATTAAGTAGTTCAGGCGCGGCTTTTATCATGTCTACCTTCATTTATCACTTAATCTATAATAGTTTTCATCATCTTAAACGTAGTATCTCATGTTTTAATTGGTTATCTTCAACATTTTATCATAATATTTAATGAAGATTCGCATTTTTTCCTTTTGAGAAAGATGAATACACGTCAAGTCTCTATGATTTATGATGCGATTATTTCTTTGCTAACGTAAAATCAATTCAAAAGCTTCTTGGAAATATCTTTCGGAAATTTATATTCTTCTTACTCATATATTTTCGACCAAGTTCATGAGAGTTTACAAATAAATTACAGATTTTAAAATTTTTCAAGTAAAATTCTAGAAATTACGACTCTTGAACACTAAATTGGAATCTAATTCTTGAAATAAATGTGCGGAAAAATGATTTTCCAGCATCCTAGAATGTCAATATACCCAAAAAATTTTCCGGCGCTACGCGCCGGAAAGTACCATCTTTTTTGGGCTTTCACTTGTCATCAGAGAGGACTTGACCATTGATTTCTTGTGTAATTCAAGTCAATTATGCTCTTGGATAGTTTGCTACAAAACTTGTTCAACAACGCTTGTAGATTAGGCTTTTAAGTCGAACATTTCAATTTTTCTCCAATTTTAATGAATTAACTTCTCTGAAAACACCGGAAGGCTTGAAAAAGCTCAAAAACAGTGCGATAAAGCGTCTGTGAGCATTTTCAAGCCAAAAAACGGATTTTAAGACGAAAAAAATTTTTTCCACATGTGGAAAAAAAATTTGACCCCTTTCCACATTTGTGGAAAAAAGTTCGTGGAAAAAAAAACAGTGACCATACCCAAAATTTTTTTCCTCATTTCGAAATTTTTTCCTCAGAAAACCCTATTTGAGGGAAAAAACGGTGGGCTGGAACGGAAAATGACAGTGTCTATTGACCGGATCCGGTCAATATTTTTTTAGCTATTGACCGGATCCGGTCAATAGACACTGCCACGGAAAATAATTCGAATTCGACAATCACAGTAAACAAAATCGTCTCTGCTCAATTATAGTAAACGTTATATCTTCTAAAAATAAAGTAAGAACTACATACAGAATGTATTCCTCGAAATGCTTGTAAATATTGAGACACGATTTCTGAGAGGTTCGAACTTCCATATTATGATAAGTTTTAAAATTAATTAAATATCAAAATGAGGCATTTTGTGTAGTTCCGTGTGCTGTGTTTCATGGTATCATGGGTTTCGCTTGAAAATGAAAATTCGCACCGCTACAGTATGCCAAAGTGTGAAAATTGATCTATTTTTGGCATTTTCCAGTGGTCTATTTAGCCAAGCAATATTTCAGGATCGGATGGATCTCATTTGGTATATGGATATTCATTTTACACGAGAGAGAATAAACTATCTTTTGATGTAATGTCACATTAACTGAAATAGGGAGCCATGTCACATTAACTAGATTGGTGATCAGTCACATTGATGGTAAAACCCATACCATATCCCATAGGAAATACAGCCATGACACTGCAAGTGACATGCTGTGACCCCGTTGGGTGGCTCCGTTAATGTATTCAATTTGGGAACCTAACCCAGCTGGTACTACCACAGGAAAACCTATGGTGTACCTCGGCCTTGTCCTAGGGTTCAGCTGTAGAATAATGGACAACGCGGCTGGGTCAGGGGTGGCAATCCCTAGTCCTCATTCACTGAGAATGAGGGACTGTGCCATTCGTGGAATGGCTTACTGTAGGGGACCCCATTGTCAACCTAAATCCCCTAATTGGCCCTGACCTTAAGGGTTCAAGGGCTATCTCAACTGAGGGTACTCTCAAGGGAAAACTGGCTTGAGGAGGATTCCCACAAATATACCCTCAACAATAATAACCCCTGAGAAGACTCACTAAATCCTCTTCTCAAAGTACTCGGTGCTGGGCGATAGGTTCAAGGGTCAAAACGTGGGTCCTGCGGATGGCGGGGAAGGGGGTTCGATAATCCAAAAGCGATTAGGCATGGAAAGTAGGCAAATGTGAGTCGGCGGGCGACAGTATCAAAACGTTCCTCGGGGAGGTGACGAGGGTTCTCAATCAACAGGTGACAGGGTAAACTCCTGAGGTTGGTTTACGGTAACTGGCAACGCAAGGGAGATCGAAGGCAAATATGTCAATTTATTGATGAAGGGCGGTGGACGCAGGCAAAATATGCAAATTTATAATAAACAATGGTGACGAACGCGGAGTTGTAAGCTAAAAACGCAGAAGACGGTTTAGGCCCAAAATTGAATGCAAAATTAACGAAACAAGCCCTTTTAAAGGGCCCCGTAATCTACAGTATGCCTTGGGCGGAGCTAAGACACACCCAAGCTAACTTCTGCAATGGAAATCGCTGCAGAAGATGCCTATGGTCACATAAACATTTTCCAGTTCACTACGTTAAACATTGGGGCGAGTTTTCACTCTCCATGCTTAACATAGGAACGTCATCTAGTGAGAATTTCCAACTAGGCATTTCATGTTGCAAAACGTCGAAACGTAGTTTTTACTGATAAGAGGTGCACATTGTGCTCCAATTACAGCGATGAGCTCGGAGAGCTTATCTTTAACAGAAATTCTTGACTAGCGGGTTACATACCGTAGTCTACATGCACAACAAAAAATAACAAATCCTAACGGAATTAAACGTGCGAAAGTGAAACAGAAATGAAACACAAAAAGTACACACAGAAATTGCATGTGAAAATTATAAAAACAGAATGCAAAATTAAGGCAAGTTACTGTAGAACAAAACGTGGTGAAAAACATAACGGAAAAATATGATGTGAATCACGTGACGCTGGGCGAAATTCGTCGGCAGGTGACAGTAATATTTATGGTAAATAATTGCATACTAAGCTTTTTCAGACAGCCTAAAATTGTCGAAAATGGCCGTAAGAATTGAAAAAACTTTGTTTATGTGCACAGCTTAGCGCCTTCCGGATGCCGCAGAATTTTATTTTTTTTCATTTTATAGCTCATACATTTTACTATACCAGTGAAAGTTTCATCAAAATTTTTGTACTGTTCTAGGAGTTGCACAGCTCTGAAGAAGGCAAACTTGGATTTTCCCGCTGGCTCTTGTCTACCTCTTGTAATTATCTATATTATAGAATTATCAAATAACTAACAGACTATAGTTTGATATACTAATTTTTTTAAAAATGAACATTTTGCACTATGCAAAAAGGTTTAAATTGTCGAAAATGAGAAGCAAAAAAAGGAGAATTCCTGTCTAGAGGCACTCTCGAGCACCTTCACTAATGATGCCGCGGAATTATATATTTTTATACTCAAGTTACATTTCTACAGTAGCTGTGAAAGTAATGATCGTCCTTGTCGCTCACCATTCTGGGAGCTGTAGAGATTTGCACGCACACTACTGAACTGTCATTCAACAAATATTTTCCAAACCTGGACAAATACACAACCAAGTAAGTTCTGCGAATACAGGACGCTTCTTTGCCTAATACATTGGAAGAAAAACTGTGGCTCGAAGTCCTGACAAATTTTCATTTATATAGGTTCGATGGTTGCTAAACAAAGCGCCTCAAATGAAAAATTGGAAATTTCGAAAGTTTTCAATAAATTTCAGAAATTGAGTGGATTATTTTAAATTCACTTACAGGAAAACGACCAGAGTTATTCAGATGCTCTTCGCTGCGTAGGAAGGGCACTGCAATCTACTATCATTTGGTCTATTTTTGTGTGGCTGACATCACGTGGTGTGAAGCAGAGTGCCACCAACTATAGAGCACTTTCTCACAGCTTATAACATAAGCCAGAGTCACACAGCCGACATTTTATTTTGTAATATTAAACTCCCAGCTTCGACTTTTTTCATTCAAATTTCTGAAGAGAGGAATTTTCGTTGCACCTCTTCTGAGGCATCCTCAACCATTGTAAATAAATCGATGAAATTTTACCAGTGATTCGAATCACATTTTTTCTTTTTATTCGTCTAATCTGAACGTTTTCAATTTTTTCTTCATCTCATTGATGGCATGTTTAGTGGAATTAATCAGCATTTTTGTATCAACTCTCAGAATGTGCAGACACATACAGCTCCCAAAACGGTGGATAAATCTGATTGAAATTTTATCACAATGTGTTTGGCATTAATGGCTACTGAAATGTCCAACACAATTCTGCGGCATTCAATGGGAAGGTGCCCAAGTAAGATTCCAAATGACTTTTTCGTTTTATTTCGA
Organism: Romanomermis culicivorax; assembly: GCA_963922205.1. Taxonomy (NCBI): domain Eukaryota; kingdom Metazoa; phylum Nematoda; class Enoplea; order Mermithida; family Mermithidae; genus Romanomermis; species Romanomermis culicivorax. Next base: position 394,753 of record CAWUHX010000169.1, on the reverse strand, counting down.
CTTACTTTCTGACACTTTGAAACAACATAAAAGTGTAAACTACGGGATTGAAAATTCCTTTCCAAATCTGAATATAGAGTATTGATTTCTGCATGTAATGAATATTTGGCAACAGAGTAATGCCTTTACTGAGCTGTGATATTTCGAAACGTGTACACAGACTGAAAAATGTCAAAAAATGTAAACATTCTAAACTTTGGAGTACTGTTGCAGTGCGAATTATGACTTTTATGCGAAATGAATGTTGCCAAGATACTCAGTGTGTAAAACTAATCAAAATACGTGAATTTCGAAATATTATTAATTTTCAACTTATCATAGGTCAATGGAACAGAAAGATAATGCGCCTAATTGAGGAATGGATACTGCATTAACAAACATTACTCGAAGATTATTCTTCGACTGAGAAAATTTTTGCAATATATTTAAAACACAGTTTCTGAGAAATTCGACCTTGACAATGAAAATTTATGATCATGCCTGGTAATGTGCTATAGTGTGTAGTTTTATATGCTGAGTATCGTTCCAGAATTTGTTTAGCATTAAAGTTCTAATTCGCGTAACTACAGTATCCTAAACTTTGAATTTTCCAATTTTTTTAGCATTTTATGTTATGTACTCGCGATTCAAAATAACAAAGAGTTAAAAACACATAACCCTATAGTAGAATATTCTTTATACCCAGGAGACAATATTCTATAATTTGATATGAGACAACTTTTTAAATCTGGTACCTCACTTTTTTTACGCAATTTTAAAGTGTCAATAAAGAGGTGGAAAAAACTGAAAAAGTCACTCAGAGATCTCCGCGGTCACCTCCCCTAGGACGCCGCAGAATTTTTTCTTCGTTTCTGTAGGCACTAATGTGCACATACTACGCTATCATTCAAATGAGTTTTTGAATCTGAATAAATTCCCAACCAATAAAGATCCGAGAACAGAGGATGGGTCCTTACATTTCATATTAGAAAGACGAACGCGGATCGAAATCCGAATAAATTTTTATTGGTATATTTTTGTTGGTTGCCCTTCGAATGAGAGATCGAAAATCATAAATATTTCCTTTAAATTTTAGATAGTGATTCTCTGAAATCAATTTACTGGAAAACAGTAAGTTACTTGGATGCCCTTTGCTGTATGGGGAAGGCACCATACGTGTAATTGGGGATGATGTACCCAAATATTGGGACGTCCCAACTCGATAAAATTGGGAAAAATAGCTTTTTTAGCCTTTTTTGGGAAAATTTTCGAAATTTTTGGCTTTTTTTCGAATTTATTGGGATTTTTATGAAGTCCAAAATTTTAGGAATTCCGTATCCACCATTCGGGGTTTCCCCCCCAACTGGTCTACTATCACTTTATACATTTTCATCTGGCTGATATGAGGTATTGTGTAACTGCGTATCTCTAATTGTGGAGCACTTTATCACAGGTTAGAACATAGGACGGATACAGACGGCCGACATTGATTTTGTAACATTAAACTCGCAGCTTCGATTTTTTCAACTAAATCACAATAGAGGGGAGTTTTCGTTGCATTTCCTCCGAGGCACCCTGTTGCACAATGATTGTAAATAGGTCGATGAAATTTTGCCAGTGGTTTCACGCACATCTTTTCTTTTTATTTCTTTAGTCTGAAAATTGTCAAATGGATTAATCAGCATCTTTTGTATCGACTTTTGGAATGTGCAGACACCTACAAAACGGCAAACAACTCTGATTGAAATTTTAACACAATAGGTTGGACATTAGTTAGGCAATACGAGAAGGGCTATTTGAAAAAAAATCGTTATCTTCAAACATGATGCGCAACATTTTTCGAAGATGCACCGCAAAAAATTAAGATGTAAGAGTTTTTTGATGTTCGACTTTCTTTTCGAGAGCATCGCATTTTTCAAGACAATCTCGATAGCATCTTGAAAAAAATCAAGATCCAATCTTGAGAAAAATCGAGCCCACTCTTGAAAGAAAAGATTACGATCCCATCTTGAAAAAAAAATCAAGATGGGCGGCACATCAAATGATGAACATTTGTAAAACTAGCCAATCTTTCGGCCTATACGGGTACCCGTCAAAGTGAATTCCTGAGGTCAGGACTTGTTTGCGTAAGGCGGCCTAGAGGGTTTCAATTGGGGATGTTGTTTTTCACAGGGAATCCGGTGGAAATATTGGTTTTTTCATAAAAAATTTATTTTCCGATATTTTTCAGAATAGCGTGAAAAATACTTGTTTTCTCACTCAAACTGTAGATTTCGGAAAAGAATAAAAATTTTGGTTTTTTGTCGGGTTCCTGAGCAGGTGGTGAAGGGCAATAGAACAGCTCCAAAAAACTCTGGAATATCCCTGTAAGGGAAAGGTTTGTTTTTCCGGTAATGTTCTTCAGTACGGTATCCCAATCATGACTTTCCATCTGCAGTATCATCTGTTTGGGACCCTTTCCTCACAGTGCACTGAAGTAAGAAAAACGTTGAATGAATTCAACATAGGTGGCAAACTGATGTCGATGTAGTTTTTTTTAAGAGCATACTAACAAAATAAGAAGAAAAACCAAAACTTAGTCTTTCAAAATTATTATAGACAACTTAATTACTTTAGCACCATTTTCACCCGCCTCGGGCTGCAGCCGACATGTTTGCTCTCATGATACCAGAAATATCAAATTTATGCAAGTCATTTTATTACTGTGGTAAAAAAAGATTTTGCAGGCTGTCGTCGCCACATCTGATGTCAGATAGAGTTCTTCAAATCAGAAAATCGGAGTCTGATATTCTGAACAAAGTGCTAGCTAGTTCATTTGCATCTCTTTGTCGGTCATGTACACATTTATAGCCTTCCAATAATTGAATGCACACAATTTGAAGACTATTGTATTAGCGTTTCTTTATACACAAATTTTTCGATTAATTTACCAGCTAAACTATTCCCATATTCCAGGGACCGAAGTCTATTTTTCCGCTGTCTACTCAAAAACCCCTAGTGTGCAATCAATCATGTCTTTGATCTATACTCCGAATGAAAATTTTATTTTATTTTCTTTACTAGTTTGGTCGTCATGTTTTTGATATTGTTTTTGTTTGGTTTCCTGAATTTATTTGACAAGGTAATTGCAGCATACTTAGTTTCAATTTTGTTTGTACAAATCAGCCGCACCTCGAAAACCTGCCATAAAAATGAATTACCGATTAGAAAAGTCATTTAGCAATTGTTCTGTAACACAGAATAATTGATACCACTTTCTTTTTCCTGTAAAATGAATTCCGAAGTTCAGAACTTTCTCACTGAAAAATGTGGCTGTTGAGAGTTTCTTCGACAGTTGAAAAGTTTCCCATACCTTTGTAGATTCGATTTATAGTTATCGAATGAAATTCTAGAGAATTATTCAGTCTTAAGTTATCAAGGTGAAACGACTCCAGAGTCTTCTTTTCTATCTCCCAATTCTAGCTGGATGTGATGCGCCTGCAAGGTCAAGTGCTACTTCTCCGGCTATCAACTTATATTTTTTCAGTCTTTATCTGGGTTCATTTCGCTGGCTGCCTATAGTCGCTATGTACACATCGGAAGCCATCTTCTTTATGTCATCGATGAGAAGCTAGGTAAGAATAAGCCCTATTACACATTGCTGGGGATGATGTCAGCTGGATGAGCATCAGTTCACAATAATTTTTGGTATTTCAGTCCTGATTGCCGTGATACAAATCTTGCCAGCTTCAGTCGTCTTTTCTTTCTCTATGCTTTTGCTATCGACAAGTTGAATTTTCGAAAAATTGATCGGTGTGTATTTTCTGTCGCTAAATTTTCTTTAATCATCAGATAGTTTAATGAAATTTTGCAATGCAGCTATTCATTACTATATATTGTGTTATTATTATCAGAACATAAACTGGGTTTTTTATTGACAGATCATTCATGTAAAGAAGCAATCCACGAATCTCTGCAATACTTGACCGACGTAAGTTGTTTAACTTTCGACGAAGCCGAGAATGTTACCCAAAATGCAACAGGATTTTTCTTCAAATCAAGTAACGACGTGAAGTACAAAAACGTGCATCATGTGTAGGATTCGTAGAAAAAGTTTTTTTCTTCTCAGCGACTGCTTTTCCGAAGAAAATGGCTTGGCTGAAGGCAAATTTTCGCCGATAACGGTCGGCTACGCGTGTGGAGCAAAAGTAATCGTTTAATATATGCAAGTCTAAAAACTGTAAACCTACAATACGAGAGCATCATTCAGGTTTTTGAATCTTGAAGGCCCGAAGCAGACCTAACAAATGATCGAACTGTCAAAACTAATGTTCATACACGAAAAGGTTGTGACTGATGATTGAGTGTATGTCGTGGCGTGAATAAGTGTTCCTTGAAACACCCGTTTCAAAGTTCATAAAAGTAAGAAACCAAATGATTGTTTTCTATAAACGAGAATCTTGGACAAGAATTTGGTACTTCGTCTGAAGGAGAAATTAATTTGTACAGTTGGCTGAAGAACAACAATTGGCACGATTCAGAATAAACTCTATGCATATTCTATAGCAGAAAATGCCCCGATGGGACAGAAAAAAGAAGAATATACTTGCTTGGATAGTTGCCAAGCTATAAAAAAGATTGAACTAGATTTTTGAGAACTTATGTTAAAGTTTGAAAAATCCACTCATGTAATATTGGATTTTTATTGTTATTAAAAAATTTTTCATTTGCGTGGAAAAGTACATTCTGCAGCTTCGTGCATTTTGTCCTCCCATGACATTGTATCAACGACAGTAAAATTGTTTCGGATGAAAATTATATGCAAGCTAATGCTTGACTTCCCTCAAATGTGGAGAAATGCTAAACCAATAGCAATATAGCACTGTAAGTCCGGACTGATCCGAATATATGCCTCTAACTCCAACTGAAAAATAGTGAGTGACTAGCATATTATAGTCATTTTGTTTTTTTCAATTTATGCCCGTGATTGAAAAGGCGTCATTAAGCACTATAAAAAACCTATGATTAGTTGCACTAACCCAATCTGCGAATAATCTGAACGTTTGGATTAAATTATTGATCCTCAGCCGTGTTTCATACTGAGTACCCAGGTATTTTGGGTGCCCGAGTCCATTTCAAAAATGAAACCTGGCTGCTACCTAGGTATTCGGGTGACCAGTTTACCCGAATTTTTAGCAAGATATTGTATGGGTAAAACACTTATATACTCCAAGGTTCAAGTACTTAGATATAGTACTCAGGTTATGTATGCGAAATATCTGGGTAACATGAGTGCTGTAAAAACTAGGTACCCAAGTCATAATATTTTCAAAGTGTTAAGCACCAATGCTCAGTTTCAGCTAATCACAATGTCAAGATTATTTTCTTGCAGAGCTAACATTCCTCACATCAGGCTTAAGATTAACTAATACTAGGGTGTACGCCCAAGTTCAGGAATTGCAGTCTAGAAATAAAAAAATTTAAGAAAATAGTGCAACCCAACAGCTCGAGATGGGGATAATCCTGAAGGCATCGAGATTATAGCAAACACTTGATATCATTGACATGTTAGTGCAACTGCTGAAACTGATGTGGTTGCTTTTTTTGTTCTATATTATCTTTGAGATCGAAGTTAAACCTTCAGTAGATATGGACCCTGGTTACAGTGATTGCGCACTACCTGCAAACGGGGCAACAGGATAAAGCATACAAAAATGCTTTTAAAAAGTTTTTGATTCAGCAAGGCACGTGCTATTTGGACACAATTATCGCCAAACTTGTGTCTCTAAACGGATGCATCTTTGATTTTACATGAAACCAAATTGTATCAGGCACCCACATAACACTATTCGCTAATTACTCATCTCTATCTCTGTTAATGTGATGGACAAACTTGCTCTGCTCTACGCCATGAAATCTTAATGTATTATATTCCTTCTTCATCAACCTCTGCATTGAATTGTATGTCACATTGAACAAAAAGCATACATATAGCGCCTGTTGAATGAAAATGCCATATTTGTAAGGCAATGTTTCAAGTCAATCTTATTTTTGAATTTTAGATTTTCTCCTCATCCATTAAAGCTCAGTGCAGTTGGAAGCATACATGTGTGGGGGTGATATGGTGGACCCAGACTTTTGAAATTGGAAGTCCTTTCCTATATGAAAAAAATTTTTAGTAAACTTTTTGAGATTTTTGTCTGAAAAAACCAGGATCCACCCCTTCTGTAACCACTCTTCCCTCAAATTTCAGAGCTGCACATGTATGGTTGGAAGTAGAGATGCATGGGAAGAATTTTCGAGAGGGAGAGTTAAAAAGCAAAAAATGGATTTTCCAAAAAATTTTCAATTTTTTCTAATTCTTGTCAAAAAAAACTTTTTTCATGTGTTTTTAGATTTTGAAAAAGTCCAGAGGGGAGTCAATCGACCAGAGGCCAGCCGGGTATATCCAGAGTCTCAGTGGAAGGGTTTACTCCCCCACTCTATGTGCATAGGTTTGCTGATGCACTAAGCTGCAGAATATACTTTTCCACAGAATGAAAAATTTTTTAATGAGAAAGAATAAAAATCCAATATTACAAAAGTGGATTTTTCAAACTCTAACTCAAGTTCTTAAGAATCTAGTTCAGCTTGTTCTAGCATCCAACCGAGAATATTCTTCTTTTTTCTGCCCCATCGGGACATTTCCTAATAAACTAGCCCACCTCTTTTTGGTGGGCCACAACCATGTATAACCTTCATATCATAGAAGCACATTGAAGTTTAAAATTTGATCATCTTCTATCAAAGAAACAATAAAAATAGTCTTAAAACTACAAATTTTCAATTTCAGTAAAAGTTAATGATGTGTAAACTGCACAGTAAAACACGTTTAAAATATAATGTGAAGTGATCATATCTTTTGAATTCCCCATGGTCAAGAACCCTCAGCCCTAAAAATCGCAGAAATACCTTTGTTTACACAAAGGACAATTTTTTATGTAATGTGACCGCATCCATTTAAATCCTTGCAATCAAAAACCCCTTTCAGCAAGAAAATACGACAATACGCTGGTTATTGCCCGAGATAACCTTTTTGAGTAAAGTGACCACAGCTATTGAATTCCCCGCAGTCGAAAACTCCTACCACCAAAAAATAACGAAAATACGCTTGTTTACATTCGGGATAATTTTTTGTGCAAAGTGACCACATCCATGGTATTCCCGCAGTCGAAAACCACTTCCACAAAAAATATTAAAAATAAGCTTGTTTACACGCGGGACCGCATCCATTCAATTCCCCGCGGTTGAAAACTCTTTCCACCAAAAAATCACGAAAATACACTTGTTTATACCCGGGATTATTTTTTGTGTAAAGTGCCCGCATCCATTATTTTCCAATAGTCGAAAACCCCTTCCCCCAAAAGACCACGGAAATACCTTTGTTTTACACGCAGGATAATCAGATAACACTAAATCTATTTCATAAAAATGATTTTTTTGAACCCAAACGAAGGGGATTTTCTCCAACTTTGGTCACTCATATAATTTGACCAATCAATATTTTCAAAAAATAAAAAAATCATTTCGAGTGGACACCTGATAGATGCACGGGTAAAAGTATCAAGGTCCAGAGATGCAAACCCATTGAGGAACCTGGTGCAACTGGAAGCCTAAAAAAGGCCGTTTTTTATGTTTTTAGCGCCCCACCAAGCACCATTTGATTATAGACCCCCAATGACCTTTGCCACGCCTATGTTTGCCCATATGGCGGATATTATGCAAAAACCCTCATGTCTCTATCTATAACCGTTTTTTTCTCTGGGGGGTGGTCAGATTTTAGGGGGCCAAGTATATTATAGGTTGACGCTACCGCGCCACCTATGATCCTGAGCATATCTATAGTCAAACTTGATTAAACGCTTATTGTAAATTTTAAGGTCTTGAACTTCTTACGAGTCATACTTTACGTTCTCGGTTTCCAATTCGAGCATATGCGACCGGATCGCCAACAATTCGTCGATTTCAACTTGACCAACGTTGATCCGAAATTCTATAGACTCTTTTTTAATAACTATAATCTACAACTACCGACGGACGAATATAAAAACATCACGCCTTACGATATCAGCTCAATTATGCATTTTGGTGCTCAGGTTTGCTAATGATACTGTAGAATTTTTTCCTCAGTGATTTACTGTACAATGTTTCATAGGAGCATTGTACTTACTATGATAAGCCCGTGTTCAAAGCAAAAAATCCGTTGATGCAGTGGTCATTAGGTCATAATCTGAAAATGCAATCCGATTGGTTGAGTTTCAGGGATAAGCTGACCTTGAACTATCTCATGCACTGCAATGGTAAGTATTATGTAGGAGTTAATCTTTGTAAATGATTGAACTCAGCAAGATGCAACAGATGTTGACACTACAGAGACAGACGGCAGAACGATATAAATGATCAATATCTTTTTCGCATTTGAACCAGCATTATTGTACTAAAGCTAAAAGTTAAAAAATGATCCCCGGATAACTTGATTGCCCTTATACAAATGGTGCAAAAGAAAAGTATTTTTACCTATAATTATACTAAACTATTATTATACTAAATATTATACTAAAGGTTACTAAAACAGATTATTCTCAAGTATCAAGTGATAAAATTCTGTAGATTTCACGGATCTTGAGCCAGAATATTCACCTATAACTACCTGCAGGTTCGGTATAGAACAATTGACATTCAATCGTTTGCATTGTGGTCTGAAGTTTTACAGTGAGTGAGATAGACCTGCATCGTTGCCAACATTTTCTGTTTAACACATAACTTGTAGTCCAGAGGCCGTACACATAAAGGAGGATATGGATTCTGCCTGCTACAGAATAAAACATAAAAAATCTACCTGCAGATAGAAATCGTATGCATAAAATCGGTTACAACCTACCACTTAGGTAGGATTTTCTAACTACAGGAAGGAAAAAATCAACCTTGGGAGATAAATAGGTGGATAAGGAATTTTTGCAGGACGAACTTGATGAATTTTTCACTAACGTACAAAGTTTTTCACTAACGTACAAACACATACAAATGTTTCAAGAAATACGGAGTGGTTGAAGCATTAAATTATTGTAACTGGGGCAGATTGCAAGACCCGATTCAACGGAAAAGTCAAATCATTCCAGTATACCAGACTTTCAACGCTTAAGGCCAGATTACATATTTTCACGCATCATTATTTTGTCTCAAAAATAACATATTTACACTAAAATCCTGTTGAAGAGACTAATTGGAACTAAAAAATTGCTGAGACTTGTATCATCAGCAATTTAACCTTTATTTATTGCTACCATTGTCTTATTTTTTAATTATTGGTAGCTCCGCATGATAGGGAAATTTCACAAAGACAAGCGAATGAACAACTGAGCCCAATGAAAAAAGAATGTTTACTGTTATTCTGTTGCAGTGTGGTTTACCATGTGTATGGAATGTTCATATCTAACGTAGTTATACATATGAACTTTTAATACAGAAAACCACAGTACAAAGGCTACCCGACGAAAAACAAATTCCAGCGACAAGCTAGACTATCTGTGTACAAGAATGTCGGAATAAGCAGTTTTTGGATCACACTACGGCCCAAATTACAGAAAGTGGGTTAAACGTGGGTAAAGGCCCTGTCATACTTGGCCGCGAGGTACCGCGCGGCACCACGCGGCGCCAGTTGTCCTATTCATACTCGCAAGCGGCGCCGGTTGCGCCGCCGCGCGATGGCTTGCCATACTTCGCCGCGCGGTACCGCGCGGCGCCCTACGGCGGCGCCTTTTTTACTTTTGGATTTTGCTCTTCTCAAAAAATGTGCATTGCCTGTCTCGACAAATGCGAAATACGAAAAATGCGAAAAAGATGAAAAATACGAAAAAGATGAAAAATACGAAAAAGATGAAAAATGGGAAAAAACAAAATTGAAGCAAAATCAACAAAATCAACTCTGTCATTGACCAGATCGAAAAACGATTAAACTTATTGGTGAAACAGAAATTAGGACACACTAAAGCGGCTCTCTTATAGTTTCAAGCTGTTATATGGTTCTTATGATTGGATCTATTGTGCTTTTCTGCCGTGAAACATGTTGATTCTGTAAATTTTTAAATAATCATTATCAAAAAAAATCGACGTTTAGTATTTTTGATTTTAGTCAGTCAAGATTCAAGAAATTTGGCTGAAACTTTGCAATCTTTATGCCAAATGTTTTATCTATCGATGACAGGAAACCGCACTAAAAAAAGCTTCAACCGTTCGGAAGCTATAATGGTCAGTACCGGTCGCTATTTTTTGGCTCACCCTGTATATACAGAATTATTCATTCAGATATGTGCTATATACAGGATCCAGATCTGATCTGTGTCCAGTCAGACCTGCTGTTTAGGACCCAGATTCAAAGTGGATCCATCCTTTCCCTAGTATTCGGGAAATCGGGACGTTCAGGGAATAGGGACTAATGCATTTTTCGGGGAAATAGGAAATGTATTCATTATTCGGGGAATAGGGACCTATGGGGAATATGAACTTTCGGACAATCGGGATATTTGCGGAAAAGGGACGTTGGGGGACACAATCGAAATGTGCGAGTACACTTGCTGTAGAAACATGTTTACACCTACTTTGCATATTCATAATTTTTACACATTAATGTCTTCATTGCAAATTGAGTGAGCAACTTCTTAGTAAATCTTCATTGAAAATTAAGTAATCAATTTGTTAAAATAATTTGACAAGTGTCAGAATTCACCATTCTAGTGAAAAATAGGATTCAATACATGTATAGATGTCACAGTATGCAAAAACATGCTACTACAACAGCATGCTGCAACTTTAGAACACATAACTTGTTTGAAAATTTTGGCTGAGTTGAAACTTGATGGCGGCTCCGCGCGGCGCCGCGCGGCGTCGCGAAAATTACAAAAACCTATTCATACTTCAAAGGTGGTACCGCGCGGCGCCACGCGGTGCCGCGCGGTACCGCGCGGTGAAGTATGACAGGGCCTTAAGAGTAAAAGTAAAATGGCGGGTAAAATTGTAGGTAAATAAAAGACGAGTAAAATCTCGGGTAAAATCGTAGGTAAATAAAACCCGAGTAAAATCTCGGGTTAAAGTCGAGTAAAGTTCGACTAAAATCGCAGGTTATTTTCACGTCTTTTTCACCAACTTTTTACCCGACTTTTACTTTATCCACTTTCAGCAATCTCGAGTTGGATAAAATCGATGGTAAAGAAAAAATTACTCGCGATTTTACCTGCCTTTAACCCATCATTTTACCCACGATTTCACCCGAACTTTACTCGGCTTTGACCCGAGCTTTTACTCGACTTTTATTTTACCTACAATTTTACCGGCTATTTTACTTTTAGGGGCCAACTATACTTCCCCGTACGACGTCGTATGGTGCCGTATGGCACCACATTGAGCTGATCTACTTCGTCGCATGCGCCGTGCGGTGTCGCATGGCGCATGCGACGTACGGTGAAGTATAGTTGGCCCCTTACCCACGTTTACCCACGTTTAACCTTACCCTTACCCACGTTTAACGCACTTTCTGTAATTTGGGCCCAAGTTTTATGAGCTACTTACGCGAGATGAGTTTTGTGCAACCATCATAGACCACTCAAAAAACACTTTTTCGACTCTTTTCTTGTGTATGTTGCTCTATTGCATTCAAATAAAATCATCGCCATCTTTTTCATGTTTATTTGTACAACCAACAGTTAGGTTTTTAATTCATTTCTAAAAAGTTTTATGAATAAAGATTTTTTCTACCTGCAGGTAGTGGTGGAAAACTACCCATATACAGGATTTTTCTTACCTACAAATAGCTCTATAACTCTAGAGCTCTATAATACTTACCGGTAACTTCATAAATACATCCTCTGATTACCACAGTAGAGTTGTGAAAGAAGGAGGCAGCATAACGTTGATAGTTCATCGTTTCCATGATCACTCATATTTGCAATCCGAGATTTACTTGAAAAAATTGACTTAAGTTCATTTTGAGCAATGTCCTTTTACGTGAAAGAATAACACGAATAGTTTCAAATGTTCAGCTTATAATTGTCTCGAAATTGAATGTTCTGTAAGAAGCTGCAAATTCCCCCTCTAGGTCAAAGGTTCCATCTAAAGAGGTCTGACTAATTAGATGACTTCTACAGTATAAAAATCGGAAACATTTTATTTTCGACTCTGATATCACATTGGTCTTTGGGCTTTCGTTCTCAGAAAAAACAAAAAATGAAAGCGTTGAAATTGATGGGGCTCTACAAATGTGTCTGTCTATGCAATTTGCAAAAGCGGCTTGATACCAGCAGAGCAATTTCTTTAAGAATTGTTCTGTATTTGAAAAAAACGATTATTTGGAGGGTTCAATGGAAGCTGTTGCCTGTTTCCACTGTCAAAAATGATGTCCTACCTTCTCTCAACAATTCATGACAACCTCGTTTTATTCTTCATTTCTATTTGAATATTTCTGAACGGCTCGAATTTCAAAAAAAGACTGATTCAATCTGACGTCAGCAAGATATCTTCAATCGCAAGAATTCAAATCTTGCGTCATCTCTTTCACTTTTCCCTCATTACCAGACCACTGCGATAAAAAATCTACGACCGTTAATGAACCGTGCCTACACAACGGCTACAGAGATAAATTATGCTCGTGCGTCTGTCCGTACGGATTTTCCGGCGATTTATGTCAATTTTTGAAATACCATTACAGATACAACGGTAATAATTTGCATAAAAACGCAATATTTCTTTTTTCAATGAGAATTTCCAGCTCCTGAATGCGGTCCGGTAATTTTGAGCGAAAAAAATGCGGAAGATGACGGTGATCATTCTTTCTTCACGTTGTCGTCGCCCAATTTCCCGTCCCAGTATCCGCGCAATCTTTTTTGCCAATGGTACGTCGAAACAGATCGTGCAACCAAACTTATGAAATTGACTTTCAATTTTTTGGATTTGGAATACGAGGACGTCGTTCGTACGGGCGAAAAGTGCGCGGACAAGTTGTACGTTTTTCTTCACGGAACGGATGTAGATACTAGTCAGTAAGTAAAATTTTCCAATTCATGTCAATTTGGAATAAGAATCGGAATCGTTTTCGTGTCCATAAATCTATTATTCAACAGTAGAATGTAGTCATTATCTCTTTAACATCTTCCAAACATTTTTTAACTTTGTCATACGGTCTGAATAATGCTTATCATTTCTAGGATACCCTGCCAGCCTAAAGATAATGAAAAATTGATCGGTTCTACTTTCGAAACTCAGCAAAATTGGTTGCTCGTCGAATTTAGGACCGATCCTTGGGGCCAACACAAACATCACGGATTCAACATTAGCATACAGGTAATTGACACGATGGCAGAGAGTTCCACCGATATGCCCGCCGTCATCGATATAAGTAAGATAATGAAATTGGCATTGTGATTTTAAAGATTTTTGAAGATCTTTATGCACAGCATCGAAATTCTGCTGGAGGTCAGCTTGGACAGGAGATGAGATACTTTTTTTTCTTTCTTGATAACAAAAAGGAAGGTCTTTTAAATCCAAGCAGCATATCCTTCCATCCATATTATTCAAATACTTTTAAAGTTTTTGCGTTACTCCTCCGGATGGCGTCAACTATATGCTTTCTTTAAAAAAAGTCGTTTAACTATAGCATCATTTTCATTCTTATGACGTTATTCTATAGACGTGATTCTCTTCGGTTTTCTCATTTTCGTCCAACATCTTTTCGATCAATTCTGAGGAAGTCGAATCTGCTGGATGTCAGCAAGAATCTGCTGTGGGTCAATCAAAATCTAATGGGAGTCCAAACCCCCCAAACCCCCATCCGTCTGCATGTATGATTTCAAATTGCAAGAAACTTTGAGATAAGAACTTGTATTCTGAATTCCAAACTGAATGGATTGTCTCGGATACAGAGGCGTCCGAATTCTACGTGTTTTTATCACTGTTGTAACTTTCTGCTAGCAAGCACATGACCATTGAGAGATTTTCAGGCTAACTCAACTAACCTCTCCGAATACAGTACTACAGTTCCGCGTAGCAAGCATTGTTGTAAGCTAAAGACATGAGACTGATAACATCGAGGGTCGGTGCGATAACTCATGAACTGATGATTTCTCAGAACTTGAAATATAGCATATTTTGAGGCGCTAAGAATCGTAGTGACGTTAACCTCGTCTGAAAATCAAAATTGGAGCTCTAGGGTGCCCTAAGTTTTCAATTTTTGGCAGTTTTTGGCAGTTACGCAAAAATTACATACTTCACATGATAAGCAGCCAAAAAGTCAAAATGTAGGATAGCAAATTCGAAACCTGCCTATTTTTTGTTAACCGGACCGCCTTCCTTTTGATAATTGGAAAGATTGTTTGAGCCCGTAATCTCGATGATCTATAGCTTGAAATTTAGTCAATTTTTTCAATTTTTTTACTCAAAGCTCCGGAACGGCAATCGTACTTTTGGTGCACGTGCCTCCCCATTTATATACAAATTCTTCTGTTAGCCTGTCTTTACATCATTCTGTTAAAATGTATACCTTGTTACAGTGGCCATCTTATGATTGTATTTTTCTAGTGAAAATGAATGCTCGTTTCTTTTTTATAGTGTCCATTATTGATGCCAGTAAAGCCTCGGTAGTACGGAAATTCTTATTGCTTATCACATTTTTTTCCTATCATCAGTCTGTCAAAAAACAAGAACAAAGCTCATATTGGTGCTTTTTTGGCTAAGACTCAACTATCTCTGTCGATTGATGCCTAATTTATGGATTCTGGCCACCAAAAAAGTTTTTATTGAAACGGGTTATGTCAAATCTTGACAAAAAATTTTTGCGACGAAATCAAACGAACTACATATCAATCGATCTATTTTTACCAAATGAGCCTTCACGTGCAGAAAGATGTTTATGCAAATAATAAGCAACCTGCACATACGAATTCTTTTTTCTTGAGTTGACTGTAGTATGTAAAGCGAACAAATAAGGAAAAACAGATTCCAAAAAAGAAAAAAAAGTTAGTTTTCTGCTCACCGATTTTTATAAAGTATTTTGCTTCCCGATGCTCATTTGAAAATAAATAGACTATGGTTCAAAATTATCTAAAAAATACTACTATAAGCTTTGTTTTTACTGATTTATGACGGGAAAAAAGGTGTGATTTGCAAGAAAATATAGATTTCCGCACTACCAAGACTTCATTGTTATTTATAATTGCGATATTATAAGAAAAACTATAAAAAAAGAAACGAGCATTCATTTATGCTGATGCTTGCCATGCCACAGCTACCGTAATTCGTGATAAGATGACCACTGGAACGGGTGTCCGTCAAAACTAATTTTACAGTTAGCTGAAAGAATAGCAGAAGGTTTTGTTTCATTTTCAGCTAACTTACAAATGGTGTAGGCACGTATACAAAAGACTCGAAATCGCTCGCCACACAACGAATAAAGAAAACTAAGAGAAGGTGGTACCGCTTCATGGGTGAGGCTGGAGCTGTCCCACCATTGGCCAAAGTGAGGGTCGGCGTGACCATCTTGACCGGAGCTCAAAGAAAGTGATCGGGTTCGGAACCCAAAAATAAGTCGGGAAAATATTGGCGAGCTATGTTTAACCCATAAAACATCAGGATTTCGAGCTCCAAAAATATTTTAAACTGAGGAAAGACCGCCAAATGCCATGTAAAGTAATGAACATTTTGATCATGTATTTTGACTTTTTGGCAGCAAATCATGTGGAACATATAATTTTTGGATAAAAGTGTCAAAAATCCTAAGTTTGCGCACCTGAAACCTCGAATTCGATTTTCAACCTAAATGAACCAAGCTAACATAACAGAAAATTGGGATGTTCAAAGGTTATAACGGAAATTTACGCATTGAAATGTATGAAAGCTAAAATACAAATGAACTATAACATCGAACAGCGTGAAATATATTCTTAAAGGCATGCCATTTTTCATTTTTCGTTCTTGACAAAGGTTGAAGATACAAAAATTTATAGCAAATATCACAGTATCAGAATTGAATTCAGCTTTCGAAAAGAAGTGAGCGGAAAAAGAATTAAATGGATAGAAAATGTGCAGATTTAAATTCTTCTGAGGCACTTTGCTGCGCAATTGACCTATTTTTTGGCGAATAGTTCAACCTTGCACATTGTCTTCAGTTTCGAGCTTTCACTCACAGCAGTACAGAATTACACAGTGGTTTAGCAAAAAAGGCTATACTACGGTGACCATAACTATCCGAGATTTCTGTGCTTTCGTCGGATGTCAAAATTATAATATAATCTGTTTTTCTTGGAATCCTGCTGAATCACGAAACTGAAAAACAGGTACCACTTTCACATTTTTATTACTTTCTGCTTGCTGAAGCTCGTTTCACATGCAAAAGAAAATTCTTGAGGAAGCTCAACCAAACACTTAATCTTTATCACAAAAAAATATGCAATAAAAACCTTGTCTGAACGTGTTGAACAGGTGCTCCTTTTTAATTTTTCTCAGTTTGTAGCATTTTATAAAAAATAAACTATCATCCATGTCCCAAATCCGTGAAGGCTTGTGCAAATGAGCCCTGGTTACTGTAATGTAAAGCTACTAAAACCGATGTTTTGCAGATCGTTTTATATTCAGAAATCGAAACTATTTTACGAAATTTTACCGAATTTTTGACTAATCAAATCGCCAAAAATCGTCTCATTTGTTACCGATGCGATAACGCCACGCACTGCGAAAAAGATGCTCAAAATTCTGTAACTTGCGAATTGGGGGAAGCTTGTGCCGTAAGATTTTAGGTCTTGACGAATCAGACAGAGGGGGGTTGCCTTAAATTTGTAATTTTAGTACCAAATAAACGTCGACGATGAACTCGATTGGCGTGGCTGCTCGACGATGGAACTTTGCGCAGATGGGTGGCGCAATTCTTTGTTGGACGTGGAGGGCGACAACGAATATTGGGATATTTTTCGGTGTTGCGGTGAAAGTTACTGTAATTTTATAGAAGCTGAAAATTGTACGACATCTCACGCGACGCAGAAGCTTTGTTTGCTACTGATTTTCGTTCTGCTCTTCAATAATTCCATTTGAAATAAATGCAGATCATGTAACATTGAAAATTGTACCATATGCGCCCAATGCCGTTTGTTGTGGTGGAGCCCTTGTGATGGCATCAACTCTATACCTGACACTGGTGGAGATCCATCAGGCTCCCAATCTTCTCTTATAAGGTCCAAAGCGGAAGGGACGTTGTATGTCACATGCTCGAAGCGTAGGATTGACTTTGAGACTATAGTCTGTTTTTCCTAAAATGCTTCTGAATAATGAAAGTGGAAAGCAAGCAGTATTTCAGACTTGTACGATTTTCTGAAAAATAGTGTATCTTATAGGACAAAAAATTTGTGAGCATGCTTATCACATCTTTAACAATTTTTCGAGCAGGGCCGTTCTTAGGGGGGGGGGCGAACTGGGCAGCCGCCCAGGGCCGCTAAAAAGTTGGGGCCGTTAAAAGCTTTCTAGTCTATGTTTGAAGAATGCCTTTTTTAGCGGCCCATTATAAAATTGTCTATTTTTGTATGCAAACATTACAAAATTCCCAGAAATATTCTTTGTACATAATAAAATTAAAACGAATTCCAGAAAATTCTATTTTCTTTGGTTTTAAGAATTTTCCGTGCTAATTACAGAGCATTCAAAAAATTTGTTTAAAATAAGAATCATAAAACTGTTATTATAGCAGCATTACGAAAGGGAACAAAGAGCATTAGAAAATGAATGAAAAAAACCAATAGTGGGCGGTTAACAACTAAATCGCATACTATATGTACATTTCATATCAGAATTTCATATTTTGCTGTGCATGGTCAAAAAAGCTAATGAATTTATATTTGTCCTAAATGAATTTTTTTATAAAGCTTTACCCGATAGCTACTGACGAAAACTACAATATGAGGGTTTGTTTCAAGTGTTGACTTTTCTGCTTATAAAAGAGAATTTTTTCGGCATCACTTTTAGATTCAAGTTGTTTCCTGATCTGGCGGTCGACTGCGTGATGATGATATAGTTTCAGAATGACGATTCTCTCAGGATAACAATAATCCAAAAAGTTGATGACACGCTTTGAGAAATATTTTTGTACTTTGTCAACGGTTAGTTAATCACAGATTTAGTTAAAATTTTGATGACCGTATAATCACTAGATTCAGATTACATCACGTTTTAGATACATAAAATTTATTTAGAGTAGAAATAAAACAGGTACTAAAGCCTTCCTTGAGGTACATATGAATACACCACTCAAAAGGCTGATGTCACTAATAAGTATTAATCATTCTAACTTGTACGCAAACAGCAGCTATATAAGCTTCTTTGAGCAGAAACGTGTTTTAAAAATATATTTCCTATTTGGAAAAAAATTTGGGTGCTTTACAGCTTACACAATTATGGAATGTGCATACGAGCACGCACATTCAATAGTTGTGTAAAGCATCTGTTTTTTCTACACTGCACTTTTTTGTGCCAATGGTGGCAAAAACATTGATTTTTAGTCGATGTTTTGGGTTTGGTAGTTATCTGACGGCATTATCTAGCTGATAGAAAATATCGGCACATTGCTCAGGTCTTTGTATGGTAAACACATTTTTACCATTTTATGTGGCAATTATTGAATTTGTCTCCGAAAAAACAGGAAATTCTAGAACAAAGACCTGGAAAACATCGAAAAGTCAGAATTCCATTTGGAAAAACCTCTGGACACCATGCCTCAGGCATTTTATTAAGGTGTTATGTGCAGATGTTGCATTACATAGAAGTTATATACTGTGTAATATCGTCTATTATGCATGGAGAGCATATACAGAGTTGTTGTCATTCAACCGTTTCATAAACGTGTTATTTTTAATGAATAAAATCTTGTAATAATGGAATTATGTGTTGTTTTTAGATATTCTAAAGTATGTAAAGAGTGAATCATCTATTACCTATAAATGGAGTGGTGTCTAAATAATTATTGAAAAAAAATTTAGGACTGTTATACCAGAGTTCGCCCAGGGCCGCTAAAACCTTAAAAACGACACTGTTATCGAGTGAAAAATTGCATGGTAAGAGCTCTAAATAAACGATTTCGACGACAGTACCAATTTCAGTCACTTTTCTATTTAAAAGCATTTTATAAAAAACAGACTATAAAAGTTTGATTGTTTAATTAAATTGTTAAATTGTTTAGCGCTAAACAATATTTGATGAGCATCAGTCTCAAAGTGATCACACCAGCTGACACATGGTCAATGATGAGACACATCTGCTACCACAAGTTAGCTCTCTAATACGTGGCATTTTGCATCTGTCACGTACCGATCAATTTTGCCCAATGTCACGTGATTTACATCATGCCGATACTTTATGTTTTTGCCACTTTTTGTTTAACAGTTACTTACTCTTACTTTTCGTTTCATTCATTATATTTCACATGCAGTTTGTGTGCATTTTTGTGTTTCATTTCTGTTTCATTTTGTGTTTTCACTTCCATTGCATTTTGTTATTTTCCCTTCACACACATACTCTATGGTATGTAACCCGTTAGTTAGAATTTCCACCAAGATAAGCTCCATGAGCTCACAGCCATAATTGGAGCATTACGTGCACCTCTTATCAGTAAAAACTAGCAACGTTTTGAAACATGAAATGACTAGTTTTGGAGATTCTCTCTAAAAGACATTCATATGTTTAGCTTGGAGAGTGAAACTCGCCCCAATGCTTAATGTATTCAAACTGGAAAATATCTAAGTGACCATAGGCATCTCCTGCAGCAATTTCCGCTGCAGAAGTTAGCTTGGGCGTTGTTAGCTCTGCCCAGGGCATACTGTAGGTCTATGGGGCCCTTTAAAAGGGCCTGTTCCATTAGTTTTGCACTCATTTTTGGGCCTACATCACTTTGCTTTGCGTTTAGCTCTGCGTCTTGCATCCGTAGACTTTATATTGTTATTTTACATCACATTGCATCCCCCCTACAGTTGCTAATAAATTTGCATATGATTTTGTGTCCATTGCTGCATCTGCCACCCAATTCCTACATAGGAGTATATACATGGCCCCTCTCACCTAGTACCTTCCCCCGCTCCACCCCTAGACCGCCTGCATCACCTGCTGACCCATTTACAGTACACCCTGCTCTGAACCTAACTGGACCGCCATAACCCTGTTCCCGTCGTTCCAGGACCCATGAACCCCTGAACCCATTGCCCCCTGCTGAGTTGTAGTTGAGAAAAGGACTAGGTAAGTCTTGTCAGGGGATTATTGTTGTTGAGAGTGTATTTGTGGGAACCCTTTCCTTAGCCCATTTTCCCTTGAGAATACCCTCAGTTAGAGTAGCCCTTGTACCTCTGAGTTTAGGACCAAAAAGGGGATTTAGGTTCACAATCAGGTCCCCTACAGTAGGCCATTCCACAAATGGCCTTGTATTTCATTCTGTGATGATGCGCGACCTTCGCGCATTTTCCTCTGAACCCGTAGACTTGATGTTTCTCAGCCAAGTCATGGGCCCAGACCTGGATTTTTGTGACGGGCACTGCTGCAGTCGCAAGAGGCGATGCAGGGCTGTGCAGTCCGTGGTAGAGAAGCTACCACTCAGTGTGCGAGAACCGTTACAATTCTCACTGACCTGGTGGCATTGTCCATTACTCTACTTCAGAAATCAAGGACAGCACCGAGGTACCCTATAGGCCCTCCTATAGCCAGTACCAGCTGGGTTAGGTTCGCGAAATGAATATAAAGCGAGCCACCCAATGGGGTCACAGCGTGTCACTCACAATGACAAGGCTGTATTTTTATCAATATGGCATGGGTTTCTTCCCATCAATGTGATTGTCCCAATTTCGTTTAATGTGACATGGCTCCAGTTTTCGTTTAATGTGACACATCAAACAAAATGTAAAAAACAATTACTGATATTATTTGCCTTCACATCTACATAGAGTAAGTTCATACTCGATTGTTACTTGATCCTGAGAGAAGTCCCTATGATAGAACTGAATTCCTAATAAATTCTCCATTGTATGTTTTCCAGATCATTCTCTAGTTTGCGCCTACTTTTGAATTCTACATTGCAGGTTTTACTTTTTACTATGTTTGGGGAGAAAAAATTTTACTGTAGCTGCATGTCAAAAAGTTTTTATTAAAGCATCGCTGCGCCACCACCGTTTTTTTTTCCTCAAATGGGGTCTTTTGAGGAAAAAAATTTCGAAATGAGGAAAAAAATTTTGGGTATGGTTCTCATTGTGGAAAAAATTTTGGGGAACTCTAAACCGAAAAGATGCGTTTTGGTGGACTTTAATGGTCAAAATCTCAAAATTTTCCGGCGCTTCGCGCCGGTCATGGGTATAATTATAACTATATTCCATCTCAGGCGCGGCCGTTAGCATATCTACTTCGACTTACTAATTAATGCCCAACAGTTTCTATCAATCAAGTTAGCTCGTTTCATTTTCTAATCGTTTACAGTCAATTATGTCGTCGAAAATAGATTTTTCATCAAGTCTCTCAATTGTTTATCTCGATGATTGGAATTTTTTAAACGTTTGCAATCTGAACTTTTGCGTTTATTGAAGGTGGAAATTGAAGACATTACTCTAGACCGGGATTCTAAAATATTTGTTCAGGAATTATCTGTTGGAGAGATTTATTTTTCAGCGTTTTAGAATACAAAAACCCGAAAATTTTTCCGGCGCTCCGCGCCGGAATGGGAAGCAAATTACACTTCATCAGTCTGATTTTAATTTATTTCCCAACGTTGTGAAGGTTCATTTTCCAGCGTTTTAGAAAGTGAAAATCAAAAAAATTTTCCCGGCGCTCCGCGCCGGACCAAGAACTAAATGAAATTAGATGATTCTAATCGGAATCACAGAAATGTTGATAGCAGATAAATTCATGAGAACTCTGTCGTTATCTTGCTCTATCCGCTCCTATAAAACACCAATATATTCTTCATGAGCTCAATTTTTTGACTAACATAACCAGAATTTTCTCAATTTTTTTCCTGATTTTTGCAGGTTTCTGACTACAAATACAACAAAATGCTTGGATATGCTCCTAAAATGCATAAAAAAGCGTCCGTAGCCACATTATAAGCGTTTTTAAAAATGTGGAAAGTTTTTGGAAAATGAGGAAAAAAATTTTGGGTCCGGTTCTCATGTGGAAAAAATCTTAGAGGAAAAAAAACGGTGTGCGCCACCGTTTTATTTCCTCAAATGGGGTGTTTTGAGGAAAAAAATTTCGAAACGAGGAAAAAAAGTTTGGGTATGGTTCTCATTGAGGAAAAAATTTTGGGGAATTCAAAACCTAAAAGATGCGTTTTGGTGGACTCAGGGTTGGCAAGGCTTTGGTTTTTGGTTTTTTTGGTTTTTTGGAAAAATTGGAAAATCTCTGGTTTTTTGGTTTTTTTCCAAAATCATTGGGAAACTGTTTTTTCACATTAGTCGATCTTCTAGGCATTTATTGGTGTCTATCTAAATCAACAAAACAATTAATTTAGTTGAATTGATTTCACTACAAAGTAGAAAAAAATCGTATTTTTATGATACATTTCGTACTCAAAAGATGTAACATAAATCAATCGATATCCTTTGTATCCATCTTGCAACCACACATTTAGTATATGAGTAAACTTTGCTATAATTTGCTCACAAAAAAGTAGACACTAAATCTTTGGTGGAGTGTACTCCGACCATTACGGGGCACGGGGTGACATCCATTGATTCATATCCATACCTGTACTTGGTGGGGGGGTTGGGGGAGACCCCCCCCCCAACTTGGCCAACACTGTACCCAAAATCATTTACCCCCCCAAACCCCCCCTCCAGTTTGGAAAAAATTAAAAAAATTTGCCAAAAAGTGTATGTTTTTTGGCCTTTTTTGGGAAAAATTTCGACTTTTTTCTACCCTCCCCCCAAAATTTCGAATTTACCCCCCCCCCCCCAACTGGTTGGAGGTCTTACAGGTATGTCCATATCATCTTCAAAATGTTATAAAATATGATTGAGTTTAATAAACTGAATTTATTGTTACGGTAAGCTTTTTAATTTTCTTAGCTCGAAATTTCAAAATATAAATGAGACAATAATAAAATTTTATACAGATCAGTTAAGCATACTGTAGTTTAACAAAGAGAGGAGCTTTTGAGTGGTTCATTTTTAATGGGACTTGACGTCGCTACTAAGTAGAAAAAATCGTACAAAAATATGTATCTATCATGCAAGCGAGAATTGTGTATATAAAATAAGACCCATTTGCTGTAGTTATAGCTCGCAGACAGGTTTGAAAAGCAAAAATTTGGAAGCATCTGAAACGTCTATGTGTGACCTTCAACTGCAGTTAGTAATATTAATAACATTATGTAATAATCTATCAATTTAGAACCCTTTTATCGAAAACGGTATACCTAAAAATTATGTCATTTCAACTTCTCTGTGCATATGTATATATGTGATGCATGGATACAATTCTGTAGTTATTTCTTCTGAGTTTTGATTACGTAGATTGTGTATTGTATATCTCTCTTTATTTGTAATTTTTCTTCGTTTCCTTGAATTTGCCCCTTACATATCGCATGCTCTGTCCCATTTTTACTTTTCTTGTGTTCTTCACTCATGGTTCCTTTTAAATGTGCCCACTATTACTGTATTTCTATTGCTAAATAGGGATTTCCTATAGTATAAAATAATGACACTTCTGATAAGATTGATACTTCTAGCTGCCATTTTACGGCTCCCTAACTAGTCTTAGATGATACAGGTAGCTTCCAGCACTTTTTACATAGTTATTTTGATGTACCAAACATTCTAAAGAATTAAACCAAAAAAACCACTACAAAACCAAAAAAAACACTAAAAACCAAAAAGTCGAAATTTCAAAAGTTTGGTTTTTGCCAACCCTGGGTGGACTCAAAAGGGCCAAAATCTCAAAATTTTCCGGCGCTTCGCGCCGGTCATGGGTATAATATTAACTATTTTCTATCAGGCGCGGACGTTAGCATATCTACTTCGACTTAATTAATGCTCAACAGTTTCCATCAATCAAGTTAGCTCGTTTCATTTTCTAATCGTTAACAGTCCATTATGTCGCCCAAAATTGAGATTTTTCATCAATTCTCTCAATTTTTCCTCTCGATGCTTGGAATTTTTTAAACGTTCACAACCTAGACTTTTGCGTTTATTGAAGATGGAAATTGAAGACATCATTCTAGACTGTTATTTTAGAATTTCTATTCATGAATATCTGTTGGAGAGATTTATTTTCTAGCGTTTTAGAATATTAAAACCCGAAAATTTTTCCGGCGCTTCGCGCCGGAATGGGGAACAAATTACAGTTCATCAGTTTGATTCTAACTTATTTCTCAACGTTGTGAAGGTTCATTTTCCAG
Organism: Romanomermis culicivorax; assembly: GCA_963922205.1. Lineage (NCBI taxonomy): Eukaryota > Metazoa > Nematoda > Enoplea > Mermithida > Mermithidae > Romanomermis > Romanomermis culicivorax. Next base: position 370,362 of record CAWUHX010000169.1, on the reverse strand, counting down.
CGTTTTAGAAAGCGCAAATTCAAAAAAATTTTCGGCGCTCTGTGCCAGACCAATAGCTAAATAAAATTAGATGATTCTAATCGGAACCACCGAAATGTCAATAGAGCCGATAAATTCCTGAGAACTCTATCGTTAACATGCTTCACCTGCTCCTGTAGAACACCAATATATTCTTCATGAGCTCATTTTTAACAAACATAAACGAGAATTTTTCAATTTTTCCACATTTTTGCAGGTTTCTGACTCCAAATACAACAAAATGCTTGGGTATGCTCCTAAAATGCATAAAAAGGCCACATTATAAGTGTTTTTAAAAGTGAGGAAAATTTTTGGAAAATGAGGAAAAAAATTTTGGGTCCGGTTCTCATGTGGAAAAAATCTTCGAGGAAAAAAAAGGTGATTGCTGCAAAGCGAGATCTGTCATCACTTTGATTGATCGAAAAAATTTATTGATTTTTAAAGTTGTTTCTGGCAAATTTTCTATCTTAGGCTTAGGCTTAGGCTTATGTTTACGCTTAGGCTTAGGCTTAGGATTAAGTTTAGTCTTAGGTTTAGGCCTAGGCGTAGCCGTAGGCCTTGCGCTGGGCTTAGGCTGGGACTCACGGTTAGCAAGGAGTAGACTACAACTTTTCGACCAATCAAATTGAAGGTATGAAATTTTTCCACCAATCAAATTGATGACAGATCTCGCTCCCTAATGCTTTGTTATTTCTGGTGGTCAAGGTTTTTTTGCACACAGCAACCAAATTTCGGGCTGTGCAACCAAATTTTTTCTGCCAAGTTGCACAGTGCAACTTGTGGCCTGACTGCTCTTTTGATTAGGTGATAGGGTTTTTTGTCCGGAGATGCATCTTCATGCGTTTTAAATGGAAAAGTAAAAATTTTCCGGCGCTTGCGCCGGGTTTAAATTCATTTATAATTTTTTATATTGTTCTAGTGCGCGGTTCGAAAAGGTCATTCTAGTTACTGCTCATAGCTTCTAGTTATCAACATATTATGGATAAATGTTTGATCTTGTAAGGTAAAGTGGGGTGACTTTGATCATGGGCGACCTTGATCAGGCACTTAGATTCATCAGCGGAGAAATTAGAACTCATTACAGCGTTGCTACAGTAATAAGGGAAATAAAAAATGTCATGATTAATTACATATATCTCAGCAAAGAAGCAACCAATTTCAACATAAGATAGTGAATCTTGCATAATTATCTATTTTCTTCAACATAGCGTAGTAATATCATAGGTGGCGCGACAGCGTCAACCTATAATATACTTGGCCCCCAAATTTCATGTCCCCCCCCTCTAGAGCCAAAACGGTAAGAGCTAGAACCTTAGGGTTTTTTGCATAATATTGGGCATAGGGGCAAACTATGGGGTGCCTTTTGTCATTTCGCCTCTATCTGCGAGTGGTGCTCGGTGGGGCCCCAAAAACAGGTAAAAAACGCACTTTTTAAGGCCCCCCAGTTCCACCATGCCCAGCAATCGGTGTGCCATATCCAACCTCCATACTTCGGCCTAAGCATCTTGAGGGTGTAATCTCAAATGCGAATTTTTCTTTTTTTGAAATATGGCCTCAATTCAATTATATGATTGTCCAAAGTACCGGAAAACGCCAAATTCCCCAATTTTGTTATATAATACTTATGGGTTCAAAAAAATAATTTTTTGCAGCATAATGCACTACTAATTTTTTTGCAGTTTCAAATAAACCTGTAGCCTTATTGCGATTTTTGGACTGCAAGGGTTTTCGACCATTGGGAATTTGATGGACACGGTTACTTTACACGAAAAATTATCCCGGGTGTAAACAAGCATATTTCCGTGATTTTTCAGTGGAGGGAGTTTTCGACCGTGGGGAATTCAATAGACGTCCTCACTTTACACAAAAAAATTATCCACGGTGTAAACAAACGTATTTTCGTGATTTTTTACTGGAAGAGGTTTCCGACCCCGGGGAATTTGATGAATGCGATCACTTTACACAAAAACTTATCCCAGTTGTAAACAAACGTACTTTCGTGATTTTCTGGTGAACGGGGTTTTTGATCATGGAGAATTTGATGGATGCGATCATCTTACAAAAAAACTATCGCGGGTGTAAACAAGCGTATTTTCGTGATTTTTTATGGAAGGGGCTTTTGACTGCGGGGAATTCAATGCATGTGTCACTTTACACAAAAAAATTATTCCGAATTTAACCAAGCCTGTTTTCGTGAGCTTTTTGTGGGAAGGGTTTTCGACCACTGAGAATTTAATGAAAATGATCACTTTACACACTAATTCATATTGAGTGTAAACAAATGTATTTCTATTATTTTTGAGGGAAGATGTTTCTGACCATGGGGAATTCAATGGACGAAGTCAGTTTACACGAGAAAAATCAATTGTGTAAACAAAGGTATTTCTGCGATTTTTTTGCGTTGAAGTATTCTGAACCATGAGGAATTCAATAGATATGGTCACCTTTCAGTACCTTTACAACGTTTTTTAAGTACTATGCGCTTTACACATGCTTTACTTTTGCTGGAGGTGAGAATTCGTTGGTTGAAGTTTTTTTATTGTTTTTTTGAAGTGCAGATGACCAAATTTAAAACTTCAATGTGCTTTTATGAAAGTTTTCGTGCATGGTTGAGGCCCACTCAAAAGAAGTGAACTAGTTTATTAGAAAATGCCCCGATGGGGCAGAAAAAAGGAGAATATACTTGCTTCGATAGTTGTCATGCTAGAAAAAGAAGTGGACCAGACTTTTGAGAACTTGGGTCAAAGTTGGAAAAAATTCACTTTCTTTATATTGTATTTTTATTCTGTCTCAAAAAAGTTTTCTATGTCTGTGAAAAAGTATATTCTGCAGCATCGTGCACTTTGTCCTTCCCATGGCATCAACCACAGTAACATTTTTCTATATGAAAATAATATGGCACATGACTTCAAGTGTAAAAAAATGGTAAACCAATGGCATTCTATCTCCCGACCGATTCAAAACTTCTGCCTCTCACACTAGCTGAAAAATGGTGAGGGAGACATATTATAGTTATAATTCCGACAAGTCCTGATGACATTCAAATTGTACTGAACCTGAAATCAAACCGAGTCGTCTTTTTGTTCGAGACTATCTTGACTGGAGCTTAAACCCTTTTAGTGCAACTGGGCCTTGGTTACTTATGGAGTGAATTCCATAGGATATGTTAAATAAAATGAGTGAATTACACACATCTTACACAATCGATTTAGTTCTAAGAATACTTTGTGCTGTAGCATTTTCTAAAAAAACTGAGTGGGATTTCATGTGTCACCTTCTCAGGGTTGATTCCCGTCTTATTGACACTAAATTTAGAAAAAAAGCTCATGCAGTTAGAAACACTCATGTGTGAGAGGGAGGACATGGGGAGTACAAACTTCACCAAGGGTTTGGAAACTGGAAGATTTGTTATGAAGAATAGTTTTTTGTTCAACTTTTTTTTAATTTTGTCACAAAAAAACGCCAAAAAATCTACCCCTGTGCCTTCCTCAAAATTTCGGAGATGCATATGTTCGGTTGGAAAGTGTGTTGATGCACTCAGCTGCAGAATATACTTTTTCACAGACATGGAAAATTTTTCTGAGACAGAATGAAAATCCAATATAAAGAAAGTGAATTTTTTCCAACTTTGACCCAAGTTCTCAAAAGTCTGGTCCACTTCTTTTTCTAGCATGACAACTATCGAAGCAAGTATATTCTCCTTTTTTCTGCCCCATCGGGGCATTTTCTAATAAACTAGTTTGAATATCACTCGCGTTCTTTCGTTTCAACATCATGGTTTACTGTAGTCAAAAATTTGAAATTCCATTATGATAGTTACGCAACTTTTCAGAGCGGGTTTTCTCATTTGGCGTGAATCAGATTGCGTCTTACTGAACTCTACCATACGAAGCTTAGATTTTCTGGTGGGAAAAAAAGTGCTGATTCCAAATCTGATTTTATTTTTTTCCGATGTGTAGTATTTTCAGAGCTATCTGTTCCGCAACGCGAAATATTCAATTATCAGGTGAATCAACGTGCAGAGCATGGCATTTGATAACTATTTGAGATCAGCAGGTCATGTCTACACAGCAAAAATGACCTGCTGATCTCAAATAGTTATCAAATGCCATGCTCTGATCAAAGTCGCCCCTGATCAAAGTCACCCCACTTTACCTTATATTGTTTTTTGACGAATTTGATGAAAACTAACATTTTTCTAGGTCATTTTCTCAAAATTTTTTTGCGATTTTCTCTTCATAAAAACTTTGACTTTCATGTGATTAAAACATTTTGAGTGTAAGACAATGCTAGAATTTTTGATCCAAATTCTTAGTCGCTTGCCTAGTTTTTTGAATTTTCGTTTGTCCGACTGAAAATTCATCTAATTCTCTGAGAGCTTAAACCGTCAGTCTTTGAAATAAAAGATGGATAGTTTCATTTTCCAGCGTTCTGGAATATTCAAATCTTGAAAAAATTTGAACACATTACTATAATCTAGTTATATAAATCCTTTAATTTTCTCTCTAAAATTCAAAAAATTGGGTTTTAAATGCCTAAAACCGACGCGGATCGAATGAAATACAAGAAAACTAGTTTGCGGTGATTTTTCCGATGAATTTAAGCAAATTTATTGATTTTGGAGTGCGCAACCAAAAATTTAATTGTGCAACCAAAATTTTGGGTCAGTTAGGGGTGGCAGTGGCCGCCGAATTACCCTACCTTTAAAATTTTCCTTAGGCTTAGGCTTGGGGTACAGCAGCTGCGCCCAAAGGGCGCAGCGCTGTTGAGGCTCTTCCAAATGAATAATTTGAAGAACGATGAAGTAGAAAAGGTGGACGAATATGGGGACATCATTGCATAAGTGATGCAAATTTTTTCCCATAACTTCGCTTTGGCGCTTTTCCCATGCATAATTTCACTTGTTCTTTCTTCCCTTCATCATGAAAACCCCCAAAAACTGGCGTCAAAGAAATTTCGGCGTGGCCACCGCCATCCCTAAAAATTCCAAAATTTTTTCCAGGTTGCACGTTGCAACCTGACCTGTGAAAAAAAAACCCTGGGTGGAGCGTTTTTTTGTGCACGGACACTTGTGCCAATGGGCACAAAGGGCCAAAAAAATTTGTGCCAATGGCTCAAAAATTTTTTCAAGCCTACAAACATACTGAAAACCTTTAAAAAGTTTTATGCCAAAAGTTTAATTAAAACTTAACTAAAGATACTTTCGCCACACTTATTTACATTACTTAAAAATCGTGCCAACTCTATTTTGTCTAAGCACGAATTTCTTCTTAACACCGATGTAAATTAATTAAGGATGTCCATAAGTGCTTTCTCCTGGAGAAAAACTAAGCCGAAGGTCGCGTCTCGTAAATTTTTGGTTGAAAACTTGTGCCAACAATGTCAATTTTTCTGTTCGAATCAAACACCAAAACTTAATATTTCGGTTTCCAATCACACTGAATGAACAGTGGAAGTTGACCATTCCTATTCGTTTTGCAGTCATTGACAATCTCAAAGTTTGTTGCGATCATACAAATTTACTATTATTCGAATGCAATTCCCTCAGGTTCTACACAAATATAAAAGTAATCAATTATTACACTTATTGACTCGGTGTGGAGCGCCGAGAAAATTCTTCGTTTCAGCCCCTAAATGACTAAAAATGGAGGAAATTCAGCTATCGACCAGTCAAAAAATTTTGTGCCATTCCAAATTTTTTGTGAAAAATTTTGAGCGTTTGTGCCAATTGGCTTTTTGGCTGGCCAAACATTAAATTTGCTTGATTTTTAGACGTTTTAAGAGCTGAAAATTCAAAAAAAAATTTTGAACGCGAACGATTTCTCTTCGAACAGTGTATTAATATCGTTGCATGCAGTAAACATTATAGGCTGTCAATGACTGATGAATGAAACGAAATTCTGAATATTCTCTAATCATTCAGTCAGATTCGCATTCAAAACTGAAATTATTACTTTTTGTGATTGATTGATTCAAATAAAAAAATCGATATCGTTGGTGCAATGTTTCGACCGGAAATTTACACAATTTTCGACTTTATTTTTTCTAGCCTTTACATTCGTAGTCGAAAATTGAATTGATTTGAACTTCCTGAACAATTCTACAGTTATTTAAATTTTCTCAGCATTCCATTTATTTTTAAGTCCCCGTGAACTATTTTCTTGCACAGTTTTTTCTTATCCCACTGACATAATTAGCTGAAAAAATTTTTTCTCTCGAGGCTCGGAAATTTTCGAACGTTTGAAACATAAACTTTTGCGTTTATTGACGATGGAAATTGAATACGTCATTCCAGATTGTGATTTTAGAACTTCTGTTCACGAATATTTGTTGCAGTGATTTATTTTCCAGCGTTATAGAATATAAAAACTCAAACATTTTTGGGGTTCCGTTCTCACGTGGAAAAAATCTTCGAGGAAAAAAACGGTGAGTTGGGCACGATTTGTACAAAAAAATGCGTTGAACGTAAGCTTTAATTGGGTTATATTTTTATCAAACTTTTGGCCTAAAATCTTTCCGCAGTTTTCAGTATATGTTTCTAGTTGAAAGAAATTTTTTGTGCCATTTTCATAAATTTTTTCGACCTCTTGTGCCAATTGGCACAAATGTTCGTGCACAAAAAACCTGGCTCTTAATCACTGTTTTTTTTTCGCGAAGACCATACCTGTAATCGGGGGGACCCCCACAACTTGGCCAACCATATACCCAACCCTCCAGACTTGAAAAAATTGGCAAAAAATGCCTATTTTTGGCATTTTTTGGGAAAAATTTCGACTTTTTCCGACCCCATCCCCAATTCCGGATTTAGCCCCCCCCCCTCCCCCAACTGATCGGACCTCTTACAGGTATGGCGAAGACCATAATCCTCGAATAGGGAAGAAGATTATGGTTACGAAAGAGGAAAAAGATTCTGGGCATCGTTCTCATTTTGGAAGAAATTTCGGTTAATTCAAAACCGAAAAGATGCATTTTGGTGAACTAGAAGGTCAAAATCTTGAAATTTCCGGCACTTCGCGCCACTGTTTTTTTCGCAGAGCTTGTAACACACTGCGGAATGTTATGTAATTAAACTATATGGACATTCAATCAGTTGATACGTGTTCAAGAAAATTGCTGTTAAAAATTTTATTCTTAAAAAACGTTTTTCGGTTATAGGTCTCTTTCTATCTTTTGTGCTAAGTTAAGCCACAGCTCAGCTGCAGCTTAACTTTTCTCGGTATGTTTTTTGTGCATGAGTTGAACTATGTGCAGCTGAGCTGCAGGTTAACGGCAATAGCATAACATATAAGAGTTAAGCTAAAGCGTAAGCTGCATCTCTGCATCTCAGCTAGAGCTTAAGCCTTTTTGATGAAACCGGCCCCTTCTGTTGATACAAGCTTATAAATTATCCAATTTTTGGGGCTGATGCTTAGGAAATATTGATGCCAATTGTCAAGGTTCTAAGTTTTTACAAAACTAGTTTCTGAAGTCATTTGACCTAGCCTCATTTTAAACTTTTCCTGTTGCTTTCTGCTCAACTAGATATTTCGTGTTTGCCAGTAAATGGGCTTCCATATGCTTCTTCAAATAGCGACCACCATCAATAATTTGTTAAGCACAACAATAGTTGCACATTGCCTTCATTTCATTGGTCATCGAAATGGTAAAAAATTTCCACATAACAGCTGAATGATTAGACGTACTTTTCAGAATTTATATATAATTACATCAAATTAAAGTATGTAATCTGTAAAAAATAAAAAATAAACATAGCATATATATACTAAGAACTCATTTATGTGACCCTCAAGATTTGTCAATCATATTTCTGAGATAGGCCAATCGTAGGAACCCCATTCATTTGGGCGAATAAAACGGAAAAATGTAAATTTTCGCACAATAAATACATGGTATTTTAACAAAAATTATTAATTTTTGAACCTATTTGCGGACTTTTATTCTAAATGTAAAAAAAGTTGCCTGATTTGGCCAGATCACGATGCTGCTCCATTACATGTAATGTTACTCATTCTGTTTTTTCTACGTTTCCAGGAATTTTCTCCAATAGTAATCTGGCTTTTTAGAACTATATATTTGAGTTACTGCCTATAGGCAGGGGGGTTGGAGGGCCATGGCCCTCCCCCTAATGTTTGAAGTGTTAAAAAAAGACAAAGGGTGCCTTAACCTTTGGTTTTTTCAATTCAAATCAGAAAAAAGAAAGTCAAGTCAGATTTTACAGTAATTACATATACATTCCGCAGTGTGTTACAAGCCTATTTTTCGATATGTATATATTATTTTTTAGAATCCTTTACGTTCAAGCATTTTTACCACCGAAAATGAATTAGCGATTGAAAGTGTTCAGTTTATTGCAATATAAAAATTGAGATGGCGAACGATACTTCCGGAAGCGTTCGTCACATTGAAAATATTATCCGTACTCCAAAGCCTGATATTGAGACTTTATCGAAATTGAACGGTTTAACATCGATTACGAAAACCGATTCCAAGAAAATGGGTAGAATTCGTTTTGGATTTACTTCATCTACATTACGCGTCACTAGTCAAATTTGTCAATACCGCAATGAAGAACATGGTCATCGCGATGACCAGGATAAGAAAGTCGACGTTCCTACAGATATGACATTAGTCGCGCAGCCTATCGAAATTATTCCAAGCGGAAATATGCCAAAAGTTGAGACAAATTCATTACTTGGAATAAAACCCAATTCAGAACATTTCGTAACAAAAACTGTACCGGCGATCAAATTTTCGCCTAATTCAAACTTTTACAAAGAATTTTGTTCGTTATATACTAGCACACATAGGCCCGAAAAACTGTCACCACTACCACCGTTGAAAAGTGAAAATCATCGTTCGAAAGTAGAAAAATCAAGTAAAAGTAAAAAACGTCCACGTTCGTTGGTTGACGATCGTCGAAGAAAGGTTGACCGGCATAAAATAAGGAAAATTTCAAGTAAAGCGAAGGATAAACGTAAAAATAGTTTGAAAAAACGTGTGGAGACCAGAACAGTCAAGAAGCCGAAAAAAGTGAGTTAAAAGTTCCGTTTATTTCTGATTCCGGATATTTAGGGATTTGTCTTGTTCAGGTAGTTGTCACTCAAAAAAGGGAGCACGTTTCACCTGTTCGACCACATAACCGCGAGTTATTGTCGCCCGTTTCGCCAAATGAGACCATTACCAAGAAAACATCTCCCACTGAAGAAACCGCCTCCACTTTGTTAGAAGACCAAAATTATCCTTTAAATTTAGCCGATATTCCATTGCCGACTAGTAATATCGATCAAAATCTACCCGACGAACCATCTCCGGATATCAATTACGACGAAAAGCAACTAACTACCGATAATTCTTTGGATATTCAATCGTCAAACAATATTTTAGATTTATCGGCCGAAATTAAAGCCGACAATTTTAGTAAAATAAACGAAAATTCATCAAACTATGTACAAAGAAGCGAAAATCTGCCGCCGTCGTCTCAACTTATGAACGAATACGATTTATTTGAATCAGAAATTTTTAAAACGAATCGCAATAGCGTTCCGACTACTTTTGACGATAACGAAAATTCTAACGAAAAATTATCGAATGTGATTACAGATAGTCAATGTATTACTATTAGCCCGAATTCTACGCCCTTAGTTGACGAATTGTCGGCTCAAGAGAAAGAAGAACCGGTTCGATTGGTCGGTCTACTAAGAAGGATGACAACAAACCCGAAGATGTTGTCGATTATTGAACGTTTGAACGCTTTATTAGATGAAAAACGCCTCGTAATGGTCGATAAAGTATGTTTTCGAATGCTGGAACTTTCGATTTTTTATTTTTTCCTTCTTCGTAAATTTCGTATTTTCGAATCATCTGAAACTACTTTACAGAAAATGATGTATGTGATGGCATAAAACGCATTCTTCAAGTGAGAAGATCTCTACATGAACTCAAAATCTACCGAAAAAAACATTTGACTAACCCCACATAAAGGAGCGGAAGAGATAGAGGGTCAATTTTTCCACAACTGGCAGTTCCACGTTTTTATCAAAAATTTCATCAATTGCTAAATCTTTTGTTGCAACCGAATGTTTCTAAAATTTGTCTTCCTGTATTCAGTGTAAATTTGAGATACTATCCTACTAGCGAGATGATAACATTTTCAACGTAAAACATTGACCCTGAACTCAAATCAAGATTACTGAAATCATTTGTTTTTCGGCTGATTCTGGTTCACAATTTTTGCTTCAATAATTTTCTTGAAACCTCGAATTATGATCAACTTCTTTGCATGTTCCTATCTACACCGTGCAGAAATGACTGAAACAATTTCTGGCTTGAACATTTTTTCTGTTCCAAATGAAAATAATTTCAAAAAACCGCAGTAATTACAGTCATGCATGTACATGGGGTGGGCTTCGGGAGTGTTGACCCCCAGCTGATTCTTGCTGACCCCAAGCAAATTCTGCTTTCCAGCATTGATCATGAAGATGATGGAGAAAAATGAGAAAGAAAATAAGTGAAAGACGTCATAAGAATGAAAATGATACTGTAGTTTAATGGTTTTTCTGAACAAAGCATATATGATTCCAACGGAGTAACATTGAAATTTTTTAAAAGCAGGCCTAGTGAATATTTTCACATATTTGACTAATTTAGATGTAGGAATTTGCTGGTAGGACGTTAGAAAATCTTTCTTTCGGAATCAAGAAAAAAATTCTTTCCCGCCCCCTGCTCTGGCTAACCCCCAGCAGAATTTCCACGCTGTGCATGTGTGCTTACAGTACATCTTCGGAAGTCCTTTCCGTACGCTGAGAGAGGATTCTTCTCTGTTTGGATGTTGAAGCTCCCAACACTGGTGTTGTAGTGCTGTCGTTGGATTAATGACCAAAAACACTTTCACTAATTAAATGTAAATGTATTCAGAATTTCATGTCTTTCAAGTATTCTAAGTAATATTAAGAACCTAAAAATGAACAAGATTGAAAATCAATGTGTATTATAAGCACGGCTTTGATGTTCAATAATTTAACCACTGTTTTTAGCGGCATAGTCGCCAACTCTCCTTAATTTGTTTTACCTTTTCTTAGCGCGACAAAAATTTACATAAGCGCAAACCCAACTGTATTAGCGCGGCGTTAAAAAAGCCGTGAAAGCAACAATAAGACAGGTGAACTTGACGTTTGAGACTGAAGGAAAAACGTAAATTATATATTTTAAAAATGATTATTGACGCCGGAAAATTTTAACATTTTAACTTGTTAAACGGTCAGAAAATGCACCTTTTATCGATTCGTTCCTCAGCAGGAACACCCGACATTTCGGAAACTTCTCGATCGAAAATTTTTGTTCTGTGCCGTAGAAATTAAATGCCCCAAAAAAATGTACGGACAAAAGAAACAGTTTACTGTGCATAAAAAAGCCTGCATAATATTCAATATTTAAATGTCCGGAATTCAGGTCAAGTCTAGACAAAATTTCGAGCTTAAGTCGGTTACAATCGATCAATAAAGAAACGAATGCCATTCGATGAGTTTTTCGATTTGAAATTTTTATTTGGGGGCATCACTTATTTTGTTGGTATTATTTTAATGCTTTCCTAGGTGCATGCAAACGTTTATTAGTCTATCAGATTCACTTTTAATTTATTTCCTTCCAGTTATCAAATCCCATCTTTAAAAATGATGAGTTTTGATAAAATATTCAAATTTTTTTATTTGATTCAAGGTGTAAAATTCGCTCTAAAAAATTACACATCAGGCAAACTTCATTTCTCATTTTTGTTCTGATCTCTGATGCAAATATTGAGTATTCACTATGTGTACATAAAAAAGCTCGAATTTGTTGTAAGATTTTTATGCACGACTTGTATCGCATTTTTAGTATCGCCCTTCTCTCCAGGTCAGTAAAGCTCCGAGCACCAGCAGCGCCGCCGAATGTACGAGCGTTGAAGTAATTGGTCACGACGTCGATCACGATTCGCCAGACATTGTCCCGAATTTGAATGAATTACGCGATCCTCGCCTTCGGCGACATTTCGGCCTAGATTGTAACAAGGATCAAGTGAATCCAAATCAGCAACAACCTCCCCTCAACGAACAACGAAATAACGCCGTTGAAGAAAAATTATTCGACCCAGCACATATGGTTGACAAAAAATCATCGGAAAAGTTGACGAAACACCACTCTACAAAAAGTGAACCCGGTAAAAATCGTAAAAGGCGTCGTAGTAGACGATCGCCGCCGCCCCCTCCTCCGCCGCCGCGGCGCGATAGATTAAAAACGCAACGAGCTGCGGTAAATACACCGCCAGTACAAAATTCGAGCTGTGTAGATCCGCGTCTCATGGTGAGTCACGACACGATGAAAACAATTTGGAAATCGTTGCGAAAGTTGTCAAGCTATGTTTCTTCTTTCTATTCAGAGTGAAAAAAGTTGCTAATGAATTAAGCTTAACTAAGTACAGGGTGGCTGGAAAAATACACACATTTTCGTCCGCACACAAAATGTCGACAATTGTCGAACAATATAATTTGACAGAATTAACTTCTGTTAAACCTCTCTAGAGTTTTGTAAAAAATACGAATTTGGTTAAGAAAATGTCCACGGAATTTTTTTAGATAATACTATCTTCAATGTTGCTGCTTTGATGAGCTTTTTCGTCATGTTTATTAGAAAACATTGCATTTGGTTTTAGTTGTTGAGAAAATATTGCAATTGCAGTTTAATGCAAGTTCACAGGCTTGTCTAGAAGCCCCACTCCAGAAAAGATCTGTTGCAAACACAGATAGGGCTTCAAAAACATGTAGGCCATATTTGGCACGGAAAATGACTAAGTAAGCTATTCCATTTCTAATCAAAAACGTTTTTTTTGAACTAGAAATTACATTTTAGAATCTCCCAAAATTTGTTAAAGTTTATGTCGGCAGTCTGCAAAGAATTTATTTTGAGAGATCGTAGAATTTCCGAAAACAGGTTACGTGAAGTATAGCTGATTTTATCAGAATTGGCTACTCAACTGCCAATTTTTATGAAGTTCTTATGTTTTAATATTGATTTTTTGAGTCAATCAGTTTTCATCATTTGTATTTTATTTGTTGAATTTCTGAATCTGTATTGTAAATGACTTTCAAGGAAGTTTGCCCCAAAAATTGAATCTTAGTTTACTTTAAAAGATTGATCTCCATAACGGTCGAGATAATATCAAATTCTAAAATGATAATACCACTAGAAAATTGCTTAAATTAAAGCATTTTTACCAGGATTCTGCAATGTTTCTTTGTATTTTTTTGTGCTTTTAATTCACAATTGAATTCTTAATTCTTATATTTGTCTCTGAGAAGTTAGACGGTATTGATTTTTTCTACAACTTTTTAGTAAGGTTCTTAGTTGAAACTTCTCATTATATAATTTTTGTTTAAAAATTTCACATATATCTTTAACGTTGCGAAAAAACGACAAAATTCACGTCTTTATCGTCATTATTTTCGAACCTTCCATAAAGTTAAGTGTAATACTAGAGATGCATCGGGGACTCGGTCCCTAAATAAGACCCGAAATTGCCCAACCATTCTGTTGGACGAGGACCCGATATTTTCAAAATTTTCGACCCGATACATCTCTAGCTTTCATTATGTGAAGATAAACAGGTATATCGCACAGATAAGCGTTTTGAAAAGTATAATGGACCCGGACCCTAAATTACCCGACTATTTTCCTGGACCCGGACCCGATATTCTTGAAATTTTGGACCCGGAACCGATATTTCCAAAATTTTGAACCCGAGACATATCTATGTGATACAATAAAGTATCGGACGTCAAATCATTGATCGTTACTGACTTTCAGGTTCAATCGACCTCCAATGTTCAAGCTTTCAACGCCAATATGTTCGCTTTTGATCAACAATCGGGTGGTTATTATCAGTACCCATATCAACAACCGCAGCAGCAATTTTTCTTCGTTCCCGTGGCCACTTATCGAGCCGTTTATCAAAATTCGCTTTATCAGCAACGACAACAACATCGAGCAAATTTGCAATTTTACGCCGCCGGCACATCGGACTTTACCCCAACGCCCAAATCTTCTGTGACTATTATGGAAAATACGAACGCCGATCGAAATGCGAAGTTATCCGCTGCTGGCGGTTGTAGTAATAGTCAAACGAGAAAAGACGATGGCCGTTTCGCGGTTCCGGCACCAAAAAGATTTTCGGGCCCAATTAAGAAGAGATACCTATGAAAACATCGAAGGAACGGAGGAATAAGGTAAATTTTGAAGAAGAAACTCTCAGGTGGAAACTCATGAGCGAAAAATAATTCAATTTTCAATGTTAGACGTCTGATTTTAAATTTTTTAACTCGCATGTTTTTATCAACATTTGCTGACTGGAAATTATTTGACGCTGAAATAAATATTTATCGAATCATTTTCATTTACGGAAACATTTTTTATGTTTAAAATTTCTCAAGAATACGTGTTTAAGTCCTAAAAAGATTCTTTGTGGCGCGAAGTCGTCAAAAATTCTCAATTTTTCCACGCTTGTCTGGTGAAAACGATATTTTTCGTTTTTGGTCTGATATGGGTGTGTTTTTGAATAGCTACCCTAATTTTGCTCGGTTTAGTTATCTTGCCAGCCTGTGCTTGAGGGGAAGTGACGTGCTATCATTGACACCATTTTGCATTATTCCAGCACTCCGAAACACTTAAAGAACTTGGTCATATTTTAGGTAGATAATTGAAAATGAGAATAATGACGATGAATGAGTATAATTATATGATGATGACTGTTAATTTCGAAAATAAATGTTGTGATAGACCTTCATTCTTTCCCTGATCCATAAATCTAATTTTTTATCTAAAATGACTTCGTAAAGGGTCACAAAAATTTGTTCCACATTTATGGAAATACTCAAAATTTCTTCTGCAAATTTTGAAAAATTGTTCCACAGGGTCATTTGTGGAAAGTAAACAGGGTCTAAAGGCAGTTCTCATAAGACTTAGTATCTCTAATTGGCGGGTATGCATGCTGAAACGAAGGATCAGATTCAAAGCAAGAAGCTCCCGTTTGGCGACAATAAACTCCAAAATTAGTGTACCGAAAATTAAACTTACCCCACTTTTCATTTTTAATGAGAAATTCAACTGATTCAACCAACTTTTTCTTTATTCTATAGCGCACCTTCGATATTAATAGCTACGTTTCAAACGTGCCAAAGCATTATATTGCACATTTTTTTCAACTTAAAGTTAAACGTTTTTCACGCGAGTTTTTTGTAATTTATGATTCAGGTTACTTATTGAGGTTGATTTTTAGAGATGAGAGTCGCGTCAGAAAAGTATGAAGAAAGATTGCGTAGTTTTTACAATAGGCTTACTTTGCCGCGATTAACATTTCTAAAAAGTAGACCAAGTGATTGAAATTATTCTTGTTGGTGTCAATTTTTATAATTTTTGATGTTAATATTTTCAATTAAATTAATGGAAAAATTCTAAGAAGTGTACGTGTCGTTGTCAAATTGAATGCTGTAATCACGTTCAGATGGATTTTAACGATTATAATATTTAACTATGTCTTGATACGTTATTGTACCTAATTTTTGTATATCGTATCTTTGGTACAGTGTGAATTAAATGTGCCCGTGACTAGAAGTGTTTTGCCTTTAGAGTTTACCTGTAGTCTGTTTTCCTTGAAATACTTGTGAATATCAAGAGTGGAAAGCGATTCATGTTTTTACAGTTTATTTTCGAATCAAACGCCGCATCGGACTGGAAATTTGTGGGCCTATCCGAATAAGTTTCACTATTTTTGAGTGAAAAATTTAGAGCAAAAGCTTTGTGTTGTGACCACGCATTCACCTGGAGGTCAGATCCCCAGCAGATTTTAATTGACCATCAGCGGATTCTGATCGACTCTCAGCAGATTCTTGCTGACATCCAGCTGTGATTGAGAAGATGACGAAGGAAAATTGGAAAAAGAAGACGTCATAAGAGTGAAAATGATGCTGTAGTTTACCGATTTTTCTTAACAAGTCAGACTTGATTCCAACGGACTAACATTAAAACTTTGAAAAGTGCTGACTAAACGGAAAGTTTGGCATATTTGACTAGTATAGATTGAGCAAAATCCTGCTTGGATGTTAGGAGGCCTTTCTTTTTGTTGTCAAGAATAAGAAAAATAATTTCTATCCCACCTCCTGTCCTGGCTGACTCGCAGGAAATTTTCTATGTCGTGAATAACGAATCTGTGGGCCTTTTTGGTCATTTTTCAAGTTACGATTACGAAAATCTGTCTATTTTGTATATCATAAGTTCTCTGGAACCAAGCCTTCTCAGGGGACGGCTACAGATGCAAAAAGATCGCTCGACTAGTAAGGCTTGAAGTATCACGTCCAGCAATGCTGGAATTTCGGGTTTCTCCCTCAGGTAAGCTTAGTTCATTTTAAATCCTACATTATGCAGTATTTCTTGGATCCTACGAGTTGACAATCATTTTTTCCTGTTTCAAATATTACTCTGTGTCTGGACATCAAGTATTCAGCAGATTTCGGCTAAACTTAACATAATTTTTTGACAGTGAACCTGGCTGCAAACATATTTCGATTGTGTAGATCAGATAATGTCAAAATAAAATCACGTCCGCCTGGAAGATTTATTGAAAGTAATTTTTTTCAAAGATTTTTGTTTTATAGATTTGTTCAATGACGGTGCTTCAAAGTCGTCGCATTCGGAGTCTGTCGAAAAAGTTCATAAAAACTTCAGATTCAGCTGAATCAGTCTGACAGTTCCTTCAAAAAATTTTCAGTCATTTAATTGGTCGATGAAATGTCAGTTTTTGAAAAAGTAAAAGATGGAATAATTTGGCTGCGCCAAAAAAGCTTTTCAAACGTTTTCCTTTCTCAGATTCTTGGCGCTCACATTGTAATCCGAAGGCGTATAGTCTTTTTAAATGCCTGTAAAATAAAGAATGACAACAAAAATGCACTGACCTGAGAATCATTAGTTTCCGTATGACGTGTGATTTGGCAGGAAGTATCAAAAATATGAAGTACAATGCTTGTCCTCTGGTTTTATTTGATGAAAGAGTAATCTGGAGTCCATGTTCTACCATTTCAAGGTGAAATAGCAATCTTGTTACAAACTCTAAAGAGCATACAAAACACCTGATAGAATTAGACCTGAGGCTCTATCATGCCAGAAAAGCTACGCTTCATGAATTTTCTGATTCAGACACGGAGTAATAAAATGATTTGCATGTATGCCAACACCGTCTTATTTGCAGTGAAATTGGTGGTTGAATTTTCAGCAAATGTAGCCTTTCCCTAGCATGAATTCTCGAAGGAAATTTTCCGTTCGTTCCTATAATAAATCACGTACAAAAATGTGTACGCTATTTCTTTGACTCTCGAAGTACCTTCAGGCCTTTTTCTTCAATATCTACGACGCGGCCCATGAGAAAAAATATTCTTCAGCGTGCGTTCCTCTGAATGAACAATGAGTTTCAACCTGCCCATTCCCCAGATTCCTCATAAATTAATATGAATGTACGAGTTCTTCCACCTAAAACATCCTGCTTCGTACGAAAAATTAAGTAATTTAGAAAATTGTTGTACCCGAAAATGGTGCTTCTGTAAATTTCCTGCGGAAATCCAAAGCACTTTATTTAGAAAAGCTTTTTCGTGTTTGTCCAAAGATTTTTTGAGCTATCGAGCTTGGAAGTTATATGTACTGAAGGCTAATGTTTTGTGATTGTTTGAGGTATGGATGTGTTTCAAAACCATTAGTTGCTTGTTCGATCATAGCATTACTTTTGTTATACACATTACAAGTAGTGATTGTGAAAGTCAAAAAAAAAATCTGGCGCGATCTTTAACCAGAACTACAAATTTTTTAAAATTCAATTTGCTCCAATTTTTTAAAGTTCAATTTGCTCTAATAAGATATTAGCAGTGATGCAATTTTTTCTGGCCAAAGGTCGTGTTTCGTGGAGTTCATGGGTGTCAAAAAATCGGATTGCTCCAACCTTTTTATTCCTGATTTCTTCAGAGTAAATCGGACACCTAAGGGAATTGTTTTTCTGCTTCCGCAAATTTTCTTATGGTTTGGTTTTTGATAGGTTCTCCATTTTCTATAACAAGGAAAACAGATTGGCGCAGCAAAAATTCAAGAATTGAGGACCCTGTTCTGCAGGGTGTAGCGTAACAAGGGGCACATGCCTCCCGAAATAAACAAAATTTTTTAATAGATTTTTATACTGATAAATACAATCGCTCACTATCAAGAAGTATGAAAATTTAGTTTGGTACTTCGTGGTACTTTGCTAATCAGTATCAGATGCTTGGTTTTCCCTTGTAGTATAGATAACGCGTGTATTTAATAAATGAAGTCTCAAATTTGAAACGCTTGGATTCTAAAAATTTGCACTTGAATTCTGGAATATGTGTAGGAATGCACGATTCACTTCCTCTATTTCGACAATTTTCTCTCATGATGAAGGGAACATCCATCCAAAATTTCAATCACATAAGTGAGCCAACCTTTACATCCCTTTAGGAAATAATTTGGCCCACAGCTGAAAATTGCAAAAGCGCTTCAATTCCACTGAAGAGAGAACGTAATTGTGCATATTTTCAGTACCTAAATTATTTTTTAGTTTGTTTCCCTGAACTAGATCCTGGCTATGCCACTGGGTGTAGAGAAATATCATGTGAGGCATGTGCAACAATAACCACAGTTTCAAAGCATAAGGTTGTATATATTCTGAAAGTGCATTTAATTTTCAATAAGAAAGTCAAGTTTAACAGTCGCTATTTTTGATGAAAGATGCAAGCATTGATAGCAACAAATTCCCACGGGAATCAGTTTCGCATTTTCTATGTTTTGAATCAGTCTGAATCGATTTATTGAATTTTCTCATGAATATTTGTTTTAATGTGAAATTAATTCGTTTTGACCTCAATTCGATATTTTGCTCTTTTTCAAATAGTCAACCAGAACTCGATTTCGGTGGATTTTGCAGTCGCACATCGTCACTGCATAATGAAATGTAGCTGTTAAAAACTTATTTTTTTCTGCATCTTCACCATTAATGCATTAAGAACTAAGTCTTAATTTATTGAAGTTGAGTTTCCCATTCAAAATTTTGATGAATGCTCTTTCAGAATACAAGCTTGAAATGGTGTGGCTATCGTTGTAGACGTCTTGAATAAAGTTTCCCTACACCCTCTAAGGACGTAAGGAGTTAACGCAAACATCCTCGTTCTTGGTTGGTGCAAACGCTTCCATTTCGATTGAAAAACTTACTTCTTGAGGGATATTGCAGAAGAAATCTCTCCGAAATATGACATGAAGATGGCACGGCTACAAAACTTGCTACTGTAGCTACTTTCATTTCATCAATGGTATCACTTGTGACTCAATTCTTGTGCTCACAATGAGTAGACTCCACTGCATTCTTTCATTAACCATATGAAAAATAAATAAGTGAAGATGGAAACAATAAACGAGTGAAGTTTGTTTGGATGCGCTTCAAAAGCATCCATTTTAAGTGGATAATCGCCATGGTTCTATAATTCCCTTCGAGAAAATGTCGATTACAGCGAAAAAAATTGTAGTTTTTTGTGTTTCGAAGACATGTCAATTCCATTTGTGGGTCTGAAGTTAAGTCATTCTGTTGCTGATAAGCTCTGTATTTGCGATACAATGTTTTCATTCTGTGGTATCATTATGATCTTTTGTCACGAATAAATTTTTTTATTTTATTTACCTATCCAGTCAAAAATCTGAAACGTTGACGAATGGGAAAATTGTCTTCAAAACCTGACATGTTTGCTTTCCGATATGTTTCATTTTCCTCGTTCGTATAGTGGCGCGCGCCAATCGTACTCAAATTTTCCATTAATGTTTGACTGTTGATCTGATTCCTGCCGGATCGTATTGGTACCTTCATCATCTCGTTAATAGTTTTTTTGATAACCTCCAACTCCCAAAAGCTATCATTTTAAGTGTGATGATGGTTCACAAAGTTTCGCATAATTTTCCGGAGAGGAGAGGCCCCTGGACACACCAATCGGATGATATAAACAAACAGGAAGCAGAAAAAGGCTCATTTTTTATCCTGCCTGTATCATCATCATGATCATCATCATTTTTTAGCTTCTTGTTATGTTTCGAAGACTGTCCCTCACTAAATCGCCCTAGAAGAAGCATCGCTTTCCGGCTCGCTTTTGTGCCCGTGTTCCCGAAGCTTTCTAATGGGAACTTTCCAAGCGCTATAGTCCGCCATTGTCGAAGTGTGCTTTAATATGCAAATTAAGCCGCCGTTTTTTAAGCAGTGCAGTATATTTCAGAAAGCCTAATGTGTGTATATTTCTTCCCGTTGTTTGTACTTTGAACGGTAATTTTTCTACTACTTCTTCGTAAAGGTCTTTTTTCAATCCTCTTTCCAGGAAAAAAGTAATTGACCGAGCTAACTTAATTTTCAATTTTCTGCATCGTCTACAGTAAACATTTGTTACCGCGAGTCAATTTTGAAATTTAATACAATCCTTGATTGTTCTGTTGAAACTTTCTCCTCCCTATACACTTTTCTATCTCATTTTCTGGCTCAACCCCAAAGTTAATTGGTATTCGAAAGAAGCTTGCTATATCTACTCTCTTCAACCTATTTCGAAAAAAGGTTCAAGAAACGTATGTAATTTGATCCGGCTTTTTTAGCTAGATTTGAGTCGTGAAAAATAAGCTTCATCGTAGATATACATCATCTTCGAGACATGGCCTTGTCGCCGTTTTTGATGAAGAAATTTGATTATTTATTCCATCAATTCTACGGTTAGCATTTCTCAACTTGTGTATTTTAATTTCTTGATTATTCCATCACATTTTCAGATAGCAACAAAAATGGCATCATAACTCATTCGGATTTTGTGGATAAAATCAAAGTGAGCGTTTCGAATATTCGAAAAATTTCAAGTTGTATTCTTTTGAACATTCTGAGAATCATGGGGTAAAATGATCGTCGTTGGTGACTTTGGTGAAACTTCACTATAGTCAATTTTAAACTGGCAGATGCAGCGAACCAATGAAAGTAAGTTCAATTCTGAAAAAGTAGTACGTTTATTACTATAATCAATGAAAAGAACTTTCTTGTTCATCGGCGACAAACAGACCGACTGAAAACTTTTTCCAATAATCTGGTCAAGTGCACAAACTTGATTGTCGATACAGTTCTGTCCAAATCAAAATTGGAGTAGTCTTATTTCCAATCCTAAAAGTAGTCTTATTTCCAATTGGAGTAGTCTTATTTCCAATCCTAAAATTTCCAATCCTTATCCAACTGTAGTCTTATTTCCAATCCTAAAAGAACTCACTTTAAAATGAATACAAGAATAGTACTTACTTTCCACTGTTATTATTTAAACGTATTTCAAGAAAACCATACTATAGGTAAATCAACCAGATTTTTGCACGTGCACATTGAGAACACGACGATGTTCCTCGCATCTTAAGACATAGCCTATAGTGCCATTCGACTTCACGTACTAAAAAATGGTCAAGGTTTATCAGATCGGCGTAGGTTTATTTTTCCTCCAAGCCATGCAGTTAAATCATATCTACGACAATGAAATAATGAGTATTTCGCTATTAAGCTCAATCAATGCACGATTCAAGGAAAATTAACGAAAAAAATGTTTGTTCGAAAATTAACGACTCATAAATAAAACTAATCCTCAAGCTTTGGTTTCTTATAGTTCTTTATTCTCTCAAATTTCAAATATTTTCGCAGTATCATTGACTGTGGCGATATATACATATATGACCTCCAGTAGAATTCGTATTTTTGGAGCACTAATCCCGGAAATGATGTTGTTTCCTGGGAGGGAAGTCTTCCTGTAAAAATTCAAATATGGAACAACTTATGTGCACTTCGATAGCCCGAAGCGAGCTCGGTAATGTTATAAATAGTCTGTTTTTTATAAATTTCGAATGCTTCCAAATAGAATAAAATGCTTCCAAATAGAAAAGTGACACAAATCAGTTCTATCGTCAAAATGGTTTACATAGAGCTCTTACTGTAAAATTTTTCACTTGAAAAATTGTTGAAGGTTAGGGCATTATGCTCACAAATTTCCAGTCCTATATGATATATCGTTTATCAGCAAATCGTGAAAATCTGAAATACAAATTGCTTTCCACTTTCATTATTTAGAAGCATTTCAAGAAAAACAGACTATAGATTGTTCTTCCCAGTGGGCTTACTTGAAGTAAAATTAACATAAAAGTAGGGCAAAATGATAAATATATTTATACCTGATCTTAGCAATTCCGACTGATACAAACATGGCTCAGAATTGCTTTTGATAAAGCACATTCATGACCTAAGAATTACATCAGTTTGCTCATGAACGGATCTCATGCTGTTACTAACTGAAATTCAGACACGTAAATCTCGGAGAGTATTACAGGCTGGGAAATTGACTGCATAAACAATATAACAGTTTTGCATTTGCATGTTTTATGATTCTTTGATTGCTGAGATCAGGCATAGGCAGACTTATCATTCGTAAGCCCACTTATGCAAATTTTAATCTAAATAAAGTCTACTGTGAAGAACAACTAATGCTTACATTATTTAGCTCGTTTTGGGCTGCACCTTGTCATGGGTAATAGAATTCCCATCGGAAAATGTTTTTTCGTGGTGGCTTAAAAAACGCATCTAGCTGTGTCTGTATTACATGAACTATATGAAACATCATACTCAATGATTTCTACTTCTGGGGAGTGTGAAAAAAAGAAGACAGATTAGGAAAAGAAAACAGATTCTAGATTAGGAGACGCCTTTTAAGGTAATCATTTGCAGAAAAATAATGAATATGTTACAATGTGAAAGAATCAAATTTTGACTTTTTAAGATTCTTGAACATTAATGGTTACTGATCTTTTGAAGCGTGCAAACGAGAAAAATTGTCACATAATGCAAAGATGACTGAAATGATGTCTGCAAGTGGCTCAATTCAGCTTTAAGTTTGTCGTCCTAAAAAATTTAAAAGCGTTGCTATCTTTCACAGGGTCTCCAAAAATTCCGCCATTGGCCTAGCAATGATGACCGTTTAAAAACCTGCAAAACTACGTTGAACAACGCCTGGAATGCCCTCAAGCACACTGCCGACGCAAACAAAGATCAAAAGGTAAAGAAGATGAAAAAATAAAAACCTGTGAAATCAGAGGTGCCACAATAATTCGCACTCCGACCCTAATTGTTGACGTCGAAACTTTTTTTACATTTCTGGAAAACGTCGAGTCGCACTTGTACTTTTTTAATTGCTTCAAGAGAAAAGTTCTTGTAAATCTGC
Organism: Romanomermis culicivorax; assembly: GCA_963922205.1. Lineage (NCBI taxonomy): Eukaryota > Metazoa > Nematoda > Enoplea > Mermithida > Mermithidae > Romanomermis > Romanomermis culicivorax. Next base: position 347,005 of record CAWUHX010000169.1, on the reverse strand, counting down.
TCCTCCACTTTCTTTCGATGAAGAAGAAATTTTTTGCAAGTTTTCGTATATGTACATTCAATACCGTATGTACACAATATTGATCAATGTCACTCGCGGAAGAGCAAAACAAAGAAGAAAAAATCGCTTCTCTTGTTTATACGCAATTTTTTGTGCTGATTCTGGCTTTTGACGTGCCGTCCATAGAAAAAAATCGAATATGCTAAACCTATTCTAAAATAGTGTGCCAGCTTTTAGCCTTAAAATAACAGAGTCGGTAGATAGCTCTAGTGAAGAAAAAAGAAATCCTTCCGGTTTTGCAGCCAATTTCAGAATCCTCGATAGAAGCAAAATTAGAATTTGTAATCAGAAATGCACTACCATAGAGATGATTCTTGACAACATTCACGAAGCGAATTTTTTCATACTCCGGAAAGTTTTTGATTAATGTCATTTTTGAAAAGCTTTTGAAAATCTGCGCCGTCAAATTTATTCCTACGTTAAATGTAGTTTGGAACCAAACGTCTATACTTTTGAGAATAGGGTCAACATGGAACGCAGCTATGAACCGTAGAGTCTAACACATTTGACATTTTCTGTACAAGCCGATCATTTTAGCTCGAAAATAACATGTTCCGAAATTAATGCTGTCACCGGAACAGTTAAATTTCATATATCTTGTAACAAATAAGAAATATTTGTGATAAAAACTATTTTGTAATTTTTCAATAATTCTATGTTTACGTAGTTGACCCAGTCACTTACGGAGTGTTTTTTTCGAAATGCTTCTAAGGTTAGAAAACAAGTACTATTTTGTGCTTTTACGATTTTCTGCTAAAGTCATACATTATGTCACGTGGGGCTGGAAATATGTCCTATAGAAACGTTGTTGATTTGATTGTGTCCCGTTACTCCAAGTGTTCCGTTACCTCGAGTGTCCCAGTACCTCAAGCGTCCCGTTACTCCAAGTGGTGCTATAAATCCCTTTACCCCAATGCAATTTTTTGCAAAAAATGGTCTCCCATTTACTGCAACAAAGCTACATGAATCTTCTAAAATTCCCCGTAGATATACTTAAACATTTCAACATAACAACTTAACCTCGAAACACTCGAGCAAAACACAGAAAACGAAATACAACGAAAAATATAAGACAACGAAAGAAAAGCATGAACATAAACCAAAACATAAACAAATACACAGAAAACGAAAGAAAAATTAATACCAAGAAAAATAATAGTTAAAAAAAGATAAAAAATAAAGAAAATAAAGAAAACTGAAGAAAAAATAAACGAAAAGAAGAGCAGTTTGGCGCCTAAACGGGGAATACTGCTCTGGCTGGCGCCTAAACGGCGGCGCCGAACTTGGGGCGTCGAAAGGGCGGCACCGAAACGTGCCTTTCCGTTAGTCTGTCTTTAGGGAAATCGCTGTGCAATGATGAAAATTGAGAACCAAAAATATAGGCGGGTCAGTAATTAGACTATTAACTCAGCTTATACACACTGCGTTCAAAAAAATGAAATACCCTGCTTTTTCTGATGCAACTTGGGTGCAGGGATTACCCATAGTTTCCCCTGTAGCGGTCTTTACAACATTAATGTCTCTATATACGATAGCCCCTTGAATACGCTATCGAACATATTGTGTTTACGCCACTCCTCACACTATATTTGCATCACAGTGCAAACTGAAAAAATCATTTTTTGAGTATGCTTCCGAATATTATCCAAATCTTTTGAATGATGTGCTATATAATCTTACTGTTAAGATGCAAAGCAGAGAGGAGTATAAGGTGTTGCACAAAAGTCGGTGATAAACCAAGGAATGCAAAAGCGGTGGAAGTTTTGTGCAATAAAAACTTTCACAAAATTAATTTAAAAAGGTGAAATCATCTGCATTTTGTCATAATTTTATAATAACTTTGTAATGAATTTTTAATTGTCAACAAAGTATTCTTAAAATCAGCTATAGATGTACAATTAGAATAATTATACGTGCCGTGGAATGTTGATTGCAAGTTATTTAAACATTCAAATAAACAGAACACCTGGAGTAATGGGACACATGGTGTAATGAGAATTTTAAACATAGATTTATAGCATTCTTGGAGTAATGGGACATTCGCTATAACGAGACACTCGGAGTAAAGAGACACAACGGTTGATTTTTGGCTATTTGATCACACGAATGAAAAACCGGTTTTTGATGTCTTTTTTCACAATAATCAAATTCGTTTCAGTTCGATAGAATTTGTGAGTCGCAAAAAAATTACTACATAGTTTTTTCTGAATATGATTTCCGAATAAAAATCGCCTACTCTAAATTCATGGATTCATAACTCCTACAAGGTCACGCTGGACGAATGGTTCGAATATTGGTCGAATTTCGTGGTAAAGAGCAAGCAATGCGACGACGGTTGGCCGCCAAACTTCGATTGGATAAAAGATTATATCGATTTCTGGTTCGATCTGATGGACACTTCAGGTGGAAATAACTTGCCAGCCGCTCAGAAAAGAAATAACAGAAATCTGTAGTCAGCAATGCGACTAAAAAAATTCTACCGCATTAGAAATTGATTCACATATTTTTGACGACTTTAGACCATGCTGCCGAGTTCAGAGCTCTCGTGACACTCAAATCTGTGATGTTCTCTGCGTGGAAACCGTTCTATTTCTCAAACATTTTGATGCTCAGGTGACGGATACGTCGATGTAAACGAATATGTTCAAGTTTGTACGCACTTCGGCATTGCCAAAGATCAGAGCACTTCTTCGTTCAAAAAATTGGGACAGAATGCTGTAAGATCATCACTTGACGCGAGTAAAAGCAAGTGAAAAGTCATATCTGAAAAAAGTTTTGTTTTTGTGCTAACTGTAATTAGGCACTGTATCATTTCAGTCACTAATATCGATCATGTGTCCTATCGTCTTGACCATTTATCGCTAGCAGAAAAAATCTGGGGGAGTGAGTCGAAAAATGTCTGTACGGGCTTCAAATAGCTGTGTATATCAAGTGTATTCTCATAGGTCTACCTGCATAAGTTTATTAGAAAACGAGGGCGAAGTGAATCGTTCAAGAAAATTTATTGTCTTTGAGGTCTAGGTTAAAAACCGGAATTAGATATTCGGTCTGATCTGACAATTTTTGAGATAAAATCTGGATGCGTATCCTGAATTACAGTTCGTTTTTCCTAAAATGCTTATTAAAGAGTGGAAGGCAAGTTCGATTTCATATTTCTGTCATTTCCTGCCATGCCATATGTCGCATCGGACCGAAAATTTGTGAGTCTACACAACTAATCCTTACAATTTTTGAGTAAAAAATCCTACAATAATTTTGAGGGTGGTGCTTATTTTTGTTATTTTTACACTTAGAAGCATTTTATAAAAAAACAGATTATAGACTTAGATTTTTTATTGGACAGTACAAATTTTCAGAGTTTTATCCCAAAAATTGTTCGACCAGGAAGGTCGGATTTGGTTCGGAACTTTTATCAGGCGCCTAATCAGGGTTTACATAATTTTGTCTGAATGACGTACTACCAGTTGCATAAGCACCATAGTGCTGTATTTGCACTTTTCTGGTTCAGTTGTCAGCATTAGTTTTCGGTTGCATCAACTACCCCTTATTCATTGTGGTGGTTCGGCGACGTGAATTTTCAGACAGAAAATAGATTATCTGTCAATAGGTTTTTGAGATTTAAAATAATTAGCATCAAATGAAAAAATATAATTTAGATTGCATAAAAAATCTTTTCTCGACTACTTGGAAATTTGATACCGAGGGCCACTAAACCAACTACTACCACATAGTGGGAATTTTTTGAAATGCTTCCAAATATTTCAAAATTTTATATTTTTACAATTTTCTGCTAATATGTCACAAATGACCGTATTAAATTTTGTCGTTGTTCGATTTGCAAGCATTTTGATGAAAGCAGGCTATAGACTTTTGGTGCAACCGGGACTCTTCCTAGCAGCCATTTTTCGTATTCCAAGGGTCACAACTATTTAATTCCTGGAACAGTACAATAGTCGTTGTGATCAAAATTAGCAGGCTAAAGTAGTATATTGATATGACACTGCAGAACATTTTTCATTCCCTGCCTTAAAGCTATTCAGTAATATGTTGTACGCTTATTAGTTTGTGGTTGGAATGAGTTAAGCCCCGTCTATACTCCTCAGCAAATCGATTCCTGACTATTTCAGCAGAGTTTATGCAAATATTTTCATGTCACATGGACGACCTTCTAAATGAATATCTAAAAAATCGAAGCATGTTCATCGTGTGCGAATTTCGCTGAGGATTCCTAAGCGTTCCTAACGAGTATAGACGGCCTTTAGTTGGACTGAAATGAAATGGTGATTGAATCAACATCTGACGCAAAATAATATGCTAGCTGAATCGAGTCAGTGGCTGAAATGATACGACGATTGGAATAAAAACAGTGACTGAGTCGGAGCACAATCCTGAACTTGATAAGATGAAGTTTAATAACGCATCAAAAATTGTTTAGCCTTTTTATTTTAGTCGGTGTTGCACCTGAGTTTGCATGCTTTTATCAAAGTTTCTTAAAAATCTCTTTCGAGTTTGCAGACAGGTCATGTTTGAGCTAATCATGACAAATTGTTAAAATCGCTTCCTATGAAAAATTTCTCTAGATTGATCGCGAACAATATCGCAAATTATGGCTGGAATATATGACGAGCGAAAAAGAAGATTCGCCCGGCAACTTCATTTTGGGTCGGACGATGTGGTAGTAGGGGAGGGAGTACCTCTATGGCTCCACCTTCGGTTCCATTATAGATGCTTCATCATTATTCGAAAATATGGCTTTAGATTTTTATCCCGTCCCTTGATCTTTCATCGTTTAACGCGTTTCGAGTATTTAGGGACATCACGTGTCTCTGGCATTTTATGTGGGTATAAAAGCTCAAGCCAATCTTTTGCTCGAGATGAGTCTATCAAAAATGATGATACGGTATGGTATTTTGGATAAAGCTAGACAATACATGTATCGATATCAACTCGCATAAAAAAGAAGATGTACGACACTTTATGCAAAGTTTTACTAATTCAATCTGATATTTATATCTCTTTGAGACGCTTCTAGAATTTTCTCGAATGTATAACTTGAATTATATAGAAAAATGATCACATTTTATTCTCAACGTAGATTTGTCGTTTATATTTTATTATGTATGACTATGCATTAAAATTTTATCTATTAACATGTGATCCCAAAATAATATGTTCAATATCAGCAGTGAGCTTGGTTTGGTAGATTGGGCAGAGTTCATAAAAACACCTACGATTAGTATATATATCTCAATTGAGACGACACATCTCTTATGTGGTCCCTCTATAAAATGAATATGATCCGTAGGCTTGTGTAGACTGAATTTTTTACATAATCAATAAGGACATCAAAAGTATATAGCTGAATACTACGTACAGGAATTCTTCTTGAGCAGCAATAAAAGTTTGCTCAATTTTCTGAAAAGTTGACTAATGAACTGTAGTCTATTTACTTTCAAATGAGCCACAGGATGCAGAACAATCTACAGAAATCCATGAGCAGATAATAAACCTGCACCGTATGCTGAAATTTTTTGTTTCTCACGTTATACTCCTAACCGATGCAAAGAAAAAAGGTGTTCCTGTACGCAGGTTGTTTATCATTTCCACGACGGCATTTCTGTGCTCCTGGGCTCATTTGCAAAAATAGATTACATAAAGCTTTTGAAATAATTTGCGAATTGCCAGAACAAACCACATTTATCAGAAGTGCCGCAACGTGGCACCCATCTTACCTTGTCACCTTATCTTACTTTGGCTCCCAAGCTGTGTCTTACTTTGGCGCTCGTTTCACTTTGACGCCCGTCTCACTTTGGCGCCCAATATTATATTACCCTGGCGCCGAAATGTAGTCATACTTAGCATGGGGAAATATAAGCCACTTTGTTCATCTCATTCGTTAAGACGCATTAGTTACTGAAGAGGCGATATTGCTGCTATTTCGCATTGGTGCAGTCTTACTTTGGCGCCCATCCTGTTTGACGCCTGTTTCACTTTAGCACCCAATGTTATGGGCCCAAAGTAAGAATATTTCTTAACTTGGCGCCCATCTCACTTTGGCGCCCGTCTCACTTATGGCGCCCATTGTATAGTGATCTTCTTTGGATGTCTCAGTATCTTGCTCTGCTATTTCCGCACTCATTCTAATCCTTTATTTAAGTAAGAGGCGATTACCACCTCACTATTTTATTGTCATACAAAATTCTATTCAACTTTATGACTATCCTAATAACTACTTAACATGTCGTCGTAAGTTTGGCTCAATTTAAAACAGAGGCTACAACGGAATTCTCCGCATTTTCTAGGGATGTTGAAGAAAATCAAATTTGGCAAGAGAAACGTTGGATTAGGGTCAGGATTATTCTGAGACTTAGGCAGGCTTAGCCTTAGGCTTAGGAGTTAAAATTTGTCTGTATGAAACCACATCGCCTGTATACCAAGACATAGTAGACGCTAGAGTAAGACGGGCACCAAAGTGAAATAGACGCCAAACTGAGACGGGTACAAAAGTGAACCGGGCGCCATGCTGCGTCACAATCTTCCGCACTCCCTGAAAAAAGTTCTGAAATGATGCAATTTGCAATTTTTATGATTCGTACGGTGTGGTAAAAAAGTGTCGTAATATATATATATATATTCTTTTTATGAGCTAACTCCAAACTAAGCGACTGGGTTTTAGCTTTATTTCCAAACTTTCTAACTACTTATGACCACAAACGACTAACTTTACGAGAAAGTATATGCGAACAGCTGACAACAATTAATTTAAATATATATAATATTTTCCGACTAAAGTTCAATATTATAAAACCATGACATTCCTTTCCCCTTAAGAGGAAAATAGTAAATCAAAAGCGAACAAATGCTAATAACTACCAAATAAAGAGAAAAAAAACGACACTATATCAAATTTAAAAACGTTCCAAAAATATTTGCGATGACGAATGATGAAAGTAAAATTGTGAAAATTTCGAGAAAATTAGAAGTAAAACAATTATTCATAGACAACTGGCGCAAAACCAAATTTTATAAAGGAGAAAAATGACAAATAGTGCAACCTTTTTTTTTTAAATTTTATTTGAACCTGGAAATGCCCAAGTTCGTAGTATATTTTCTGAAACACCAATTTACTAATGCTAAAAGTAGCACATCAAAATATCAATCTGCCTCGGCTTCCAAATTTTGATCTGGATTGTAAGGAAGAGAAACCGAGGGCCGATTGAAGAATTTCAAACGGTTCAAATGAACTTTCATTTGTGAATTTTTAGTATGAGGTTTAGCAATTGTGGCATTAGGAGGGTTAAGTGCAACAATAACGTAGGGACCATGCCATGGATGAGCAAGCTTACTTGTATGACCTTGCTTTATAGCTGGATGATGGAGTAAAACGAAGTCATTTACTTGTAGATCTTGATCTTTGACTTTACGATCGTAGTAGGACTTTTGCTTTGATTGTGCATGCTCAATATTGTCAGCTGCTAATTTCCATGCAGTGGACATCTTTGTCGTCATGTTGTGAACAAAGTCGTCTAAATCTACTTGATACGGGTTAGTAAAATTTGCATGCAAGGCTGCTTCAATGGGTAGACGGGCCTCCCTCCCATACAATAAAAAGAAAGGAGTAAATTTAGTGGTCAAGTGCTTGCTTGTACGGTAAGCGAAAAGAACATATGGAATAAAAACATCCCAGTCTTTTTGATTGCTGGCCACATACATTGATAGCATGTCTACAAAAGTTTTATTAAACCGTTCTACCATTCCATCTGTTTGTGGATGGTAAGGGGTAGTGAAAATTTTTCGGGTATTACAAAGTCTACTTACTTCCATTATCATTTCGGATTTGAAGTTTGGTGCTTGATCAGACAATAGCTCACTTGGCGCACCATATCTACAAACTATTTTTTCAACAAAAATTTTTGCAACGGTTTCTGCCTTCATGTCCGAAACTGCAAAAGCTTCAATCCACTTGGACAAGTAATCACCAAAAATCAAAACATACTTGTTTCCATTAAATGACATAGGAAATGGACCCAGAAAGTCCATCGCCAATTTCGAAAATGGATCTCCACTTACCTTGATTGGAACTAATGGCTGACATTCTTTCTGTCGTGGTCCTTTCTTACCAGCACACGAGAGACAATTTTTACAATAGTCGTAAATTTCTGTGTTCATATTTTTCCAAAAATATCGATCTGTGATTTTATTCAATGTTTTGTAATAGCCAAGATGTCCTGAGAATATGTCATCGTGGAAAGCTTCCAGTATTTCGGGGACCATATCTTTGGGTACGACGATAGCATCTGTGCCATTTTTGTTCTTGCGACACAAAATATCTTCTTTAATTGTGTAAAGAGTGTATTCTTTAATAATCCATGCTGTCATTAGATCATTTTCTTGTGGTAACTTACCATCTTTCAAAAATGAAATGAAAGCTTTGCAGACTTCATCATTTTTCTGTCGTTCTGATAATGTTAATTCTTCAGTTACCGTAATAAAGTTAACACAATTGGTCTCAGTTGTAAGACGAGATAGAGCATCTGCATTTCCATTTGATTTCCCATTACGATATTTGATATTTAGATTATATTGTTGTAGTACTAAACCCCATCGTGTGAGGCGAGGTGATGCATTTGAAACAGTTTTTTTTCAAATACTGTAATGGCGCATGGTCCGTAAAAAGTGTGCATGGTTGTCCATGGATATAGGGTCTAAAGTGTTTTAATGCCCAAATGATTGCTAGAGCTTCCTGCTCTATTGTTGCATAATTCTTCTCACTTTTCGTCAAACTGCGACTGGCGTATGCAATGGGATGTTCTTCTCCATTGATATTTTGGGCTAAGATGGCGCCTAATCCACGCTGGGATGCATCGGTTTGTACTATGAAAGGATGTCGATAATCTGGAAAACTCAGAACTGGTGCAGAGCACAATTTATTTTTCAGTTCAGAAAAAGAAGCATGGCAATCATTAGACCAATAGAATTTTTGATTTTTCTTCAAAAGTTTCTGTAGAGAAAATGTAATGGTGGCAAAATTTCGAATAAAATGTCGATAATAGGAACAAAGCCCAAGAAAACTTCGTAGTTCGGTAATGTCTTTTGGTACAGGAAAATTTTGTACTGCATCGATTTTGCCTGGATCGGGTTTGATTCCCGAGTTGCAAATGACATATCCCAGAAAAGGAATTTCCTTGCAGAAAAAATTACACTTCCCAGGTTTCAATTTCAAACCCGCTTTTGAAAGTCGTTCAAAAACTTCATCTAAATTGATTAAATGTTCCTCGAAGGTTTGACCACAGACTAAGATGTCATCTAAATACACAAATGCCTTTTTCCAAAGCATGCCATGTAAAACTTGTTCCATTAATCTTTGAAATGTTGCTGGCGCGTTACACAATCCGAAAGGCATCACGTTAAATTGATAGAGCCCCGAGAATGTTGTAAAGGCACTTTTTTCTTTGTCTTGATCTTCTAGTTCAATTTGCCAATACCCTGATGCAAGATCTAATGTTGTGAAATATTGACAATTTCCGATTGTGTCAATTATGTCGTCTATTCTTGGTAATGGATATGTATCTTTTTTTGTGAGGTCGTTTAATTTTCTGTAATCAACGCAAAATCGATCAGAGCCATCTTTTTTCTGGACCATTATGACTGGAGAAGCCCAAGCACTGACTGAGTTTTCAATAATACCATTTTCCAGCATATTTTCCACATGTTGTTCAACTTTCTGACGTTCATGAAATGATAGACGATAAGGTCGTAGTTTCACTGGTTCACCTAATGTTTCGATTTTGTGTTTCACCAAACCTGTTCGTCCAAGTTGATTGTGTGTAAATGCAAAAATTGATACATGTTGTGTCAAAAATTGTTGAACTATTGATTTTTGTTCCTTTGTTAAATTAGTAGCTTTTCTGACCAATGTTTCTATTACCAATTCCTCATGTTTAGGATTTGCATGAATCATATCAACAAAATAATTCATACTAATTTCAGTAGCATCATAAGACTGTATAAACCCACAAGTTGTGTTCTGGTATAGAGTTAATGGAGATGATGAAAGATTGGAAAAATCAACTGAAATAAGATTGGATTTGGATGGTGTAAAGATTGGTTGAGAAAAAATATGATTTTTGGATAGGAAAGATTCTGAAGGTGAAAACAAAATAAAGTTCGATGTGGATTGATGATTAGTTAAGATTGGTATGGTAATCGTGCTCCTAGGCGGAATATAGATGTTAGATGACAACTTTAAAGGAGTACTGTTAGTTGATGCACAAAACTTGTAAGTGGTGTCGTCTTTTCCAAACAAATCATTGAATTTCATCTGATGCGGACTGATTGTGCCATTGGCTAGGATTGGAGTCAGTATGTGATTACCAAATGAAATGAAACCATTTTCAAAATCGATTGTCATGGATTGTCCAAAATCGCGTAGTACATCTCTGCCAATGAGAACTTGATGTGGAGAATTTTTGGCAACCATCACTGATGCGTAAACTGGAACATCATCTATCACAATTTCGACTGCGGTCTGGCAAATGATTGGAATCATATGACCTGTAAATCCTTTTGCGCATTGAGTAGGTGGTGCAAGATTAGTTAGTGTGTTATTTAAGGTAGCAAAAAATTCAGAGCTTAGTATCGTGATGTTTGATCCTGTGTCCACGAGTGCCAATGCACCACGTCCATTGACCTTGACCCATATGAGAAGATTCTTATCAGGCTTGCACATCATTCCTAAATCATTCTTTGTTAGTTCAAAATTATCCACTACATAAATTAGTCCAGACTTAACAGAAATTCCTGGTGCTGATTGTATGGTGTCATTTTGTTGCATATTTGGGGTTGAACAAATTGGAGCAGACTCAATATTATTTTTTTCCATAGGATCGTTCTTCAGAAGTGCTGAAAATTGAATGCGAGGAGCTCTCCTTGTACCATGCAATGAGATTCTATGATATAAACATGCATATAACTTATAGCGAATGAGTACATAACCAAGAAACAAAAGTAAAATGAGAACAGAAGCTGCAACCAAAATATTGAAAAATAGTTGAAGAGGACCAGATAGAAGACTATGGGTTAACTGTGAAAGGCCAAATGTACCACCTACAATATATTCCAAACCTTTTTCACGGAGTGCTGAAATTTTTTGTGCACCATGTTCTACTGAATCTAGAACATCGTTGAAAGTTCCAGGATATAAGGACATTGATGAGGCATAATCAATAATTTCATCAATTTTTCGATCGAGGGTACCTAACTTCCACATGTAATGAGCAAATATACCACTGGATGGTGGCAAACCAGCGAGTTTATCATGAAAAATAGCAGGCTTTTTAAAGGTGACTGGAAAATTGTGTGTCTTAAATAGTATATTTATACTGAGTTCTGTTACATGGATTGGTCCATGTGGTGAATTCCAACCACCTTTATCATTAGAGTAGATGCCATAGAAATGATGATTACAATCACAAATAGGTGAATGATCAACTAATTTGTGACTACCAGGCAAGACAAATTTGAGAGTGGTGTTAATTCTAACTGGTAAAAACGCATAGCATACAGAATCGACTTTGTAGTTCCAATAGATTTCATTTGGTTCGATATTGTCACACTCGCGTATGGACAAAACTTCGCCCATGAAATTTGCATGTACATTTTCTTTTTGAAGAAGCACTTGTGCACCTAAACTTGCATCTATCTGCAGAAGCTTGTGAATTAATTCTAACTGCCTACTTGCAATACTACACAGCTGCAACCAAATTTCACGGAAACTTGCCAACTGTAAAGCTTCAAGACTCAATTCGAGGAACTGGAGTTTTGCATTGACAGGATCATTGACATCATCCATTATTGTAGCTCCAAGTCTGGGTGGTTTTGTAGTACGTCGAGACGGCTTTGTTGTCGTTTTGACTGTTGCCCGTTTGAAACGAAGTTCAGGTTTCTGTGTTAGACTATCATTAGTAACAATGTTGATGGCTGCACCCTGGTGGGTTAAAAATGCGTTAGGTGGTAAGCAGTGATTACCAATCAAAGTGTAAGCTGAAATATTTGTCAAAGAAAATGCACCTTGGATATCTTCCACAATAAAATAGTCACCACTTTGAGATGAATGATAGGTGCCAAGTTTTTCGAATTTACATGGCTGTTTTAGTTGTGTGGCATTCCATATTATAAGACCTGAGTATGTGTCACATGTGCCACTGGTAGCATAACATGAACCCACATCTCCGAGGTCACTAATGACTGTGTGACCATCTGAAGTTGCTATTTGACCTGATTCTAACACAAAATTTTTCACAGTTGTACAAAGGGTATAGCAACAGTAGCTGAAATTTACAATTAAAGAATTATTAGTCAAATATAAGTTTTCATTGATTTGTGACAGCCTTTGTCCACGCCATTCATGGGACAAAACGGCAAATTGACACTCGTTAAAAGGAACAGAAATTTCAGAAGTGCTGTCTGAAATTAAAGATTTTGAACCGAGGGGACTGACATACGTACAAACTTTCCTTTCACGCAATCTACATTTCCAAGCAATTGATGGGTTGACTTTGTGATTGGGAACATATAAATCCACGACTTTCTCAGTTTTGTAATTTGGAACATGTGGGGGAACACACTTAATATTCTGGGGAACTGAAACTAAATAACCTCCCCGACCCGAACCACAATCGAAATACATTCTGGCTGAACAAACTAGCCACATGCAATTTAGCATGACAAAAATAATTACTACACACATGCAAATTCTGTTGGACGGACCAATATTTCGAAAGTTCAGCTTCCATTTGAAAATTCTTTTGATTGCCTCTCGAAGCATAGCAAACATGGAGTACAGAAAATATAGATTCCATATAAATAAAAAATTGATGCACTTTCTGCCCGTTACAATGAAATTTTGAGAAAAATGATTAATCCCAGAATGTTCACCATTACATGATAAAAATTTTTTACATTTTACATTGGACAATTCTTTTACAGTAAGATTTGCTGACAATTTTGACTGATGATTTATCAAAACACTCACGTTTTCACATAAAACGTTTCCATAATATGCATTTGTTACTACATAACTTTTTGGACAAAAAGTTTTTTCTTCTACTGTGACACAATTTATGATGGTGTTGGGCTCTTCTACAAAAGGTTGATTTGTGTTTTCGAAAACCATGCGATTTACCTGACGACGAAGTGCTGCATTTTGATCAGCCAAGTAATCTCTAGCCTGTCGAATTGATTCCAATTCCATTATCGATGCAGACGATGATGGCATATTGGACGATTCTATTGTATTAACAGGGTTTCGACGAATGGGGTTGTTGTTCCGCCAAAATTGTTGTCGTTGTTGATTGGGATATGATCTTGATCCATGCTGTGCAGAGTAAGATAGACGTGGTTGTTGGTTTGCAAATCCGAATCGATTTGTCAGTGGAAAACGAAAATTTTGATGTGTTGTTGAAAATCGTGGACCATTGTAGATTCTCCCATTGATATTCGGACAGACGAGGCGAGTATGACCAGGTCGATGACATTGAAAACAAATTGGTCGACCATCAGCTGTGCGATCAGAAACTGGGTGGTTCAAAGTTTGCCTAAAATTTCGTCCAGTTGACGGTGGGCGATGGTTACGACTATAGTTACAGTTTTGTGAGAAGCTGACGATGCCATTCATACTGCCTTGGCGGTTGCGAAGTAAACAGTTTGCTTCCGCTTCTCTCGCGACCGATTCGGCCTCTGCAAATGTTTTGACGCCTCTACTATAGACGCACTGCCATAAATGGTCAAAAAGACCATTTGTGAAGAAACGTTTGGCAACCAAGTCACGAGTGTCATTATCAAGTTCTGGGTAAGCTTCAGCAGTTAGTTGTTGTATGGCAACAGCAAACTCCGTCACGGTTTCTCCCGGTCTTTGAACAGGAGTTTGTAATTCAACATTCTTTAGCTCGCATGCCTGCGCAGGCACAAGCCGATTTCTCAATAAATTGACCAAGTCATCAAATGTCATGTTTTGTTTTTGGTTTAACGGGATATTTCGATAAACTGTCTCAGCTGATTCGCGAAGGAGTGATGGTAATATTAATCGTTTCTGTGCATCGTTCCATGCATTGGCTTGACATTGACGATTGAAACGATCAATAAAAATGTCAAAATTTTCACCTGGACGTCCATTGAAGAATTCACTGCCAGGACGACTGGCGTTGATGGGCAATATAGGTTGTTGAGCCATTTTTAATTGATCAAACTCATTTTGAAAACGTTGAAAATCGACAGCGATATTGTCTATTTGGTGTTGGAATCGATATAAATATGCAGGTATTGGTTGCAATGTTGGTGTTGAAGCCTTTTTCTGTCGTGTATTATACGCCAGACTAAACAATGTCACAAATTCGAGGAATAAAAATCAAATGTGGAGTTAAAGTCCAATTTGTCCTTATTGAAATATTGTTTTAAGTAAATAAATCCGAATTTTTCAAATAATATCATGACGAAAATTCAAATTCCATAAAGTTTCCAATACTGAAAGCCAACAGACGACCCCCCAAATGTCGTAATATATATATATATATTCTTTTTATGAGCTAACTCCAAACTAAGCGACTGGGTTTTAGCTTTATTTCCAAACTTTCTAACTACTTATGACCACAAACGACTAACTTTACGAGAAAGTATATGCGAACAGCTGACAACAATTAATTTAAATATATATAATATTTTCCGACTAAAGTTCAATATTATAAAACCATGACAAAAGGGTCCACCTAAAAGATGCTCCTTACGGTAATGAAAGCAGATCTGAGGTTTCAGTCTTTTGCATTCGATACAAAAATTACTTAGGGCAAAAGTTTCATGCATGTTAAAAAATCATAGTCTGGTAGGTAGCTTGGAAGCAAAATCACACACTTTTGTGATAAATTATTGGTTGACAGATTCGAGAGAAGTCAAAAGCTTCAACAAAAAATACCGCTTAGTGAGGTTATTATTTATTTAGATATGGATTTCGATTTGTTTAGACATAAAATTGTAAGGTGAGGACCTATAGTCTACTTTTTATAAAATGCTTGTAAATTGAAAGATGACAAGAAATTCAGTTAAAATTGTTTGCACAAAGTTTTTAGTGTAGAATTTAATGTTCAAAACAGTTGTTAAAATTTAATATCCAGCATGTTCATAAATTTTAGACATATGGCGTAACGGAAAATCGTAAAAGGTATTTGCTTTCCACTGTTAATATTCACAAGAATTTCAAGAAAAACAGACTATAGTTTAGATAGGCTATAACATATGACATAGATGATGTACAACAATGTCCTTTTCAGGCGGACCGATTTTTATACCATCCTTTATGTTACTGCTATCAATCAGTGAGTGAACTTGAGAACAAAACAGATGCTAATTAAGTAATTATCTGCGTATGATGGTTGTTCTGTAAGTTACTCCTAAACTGCAGAATTTATTGAGCGAATCTCGAACAAATAGCACAAGTAAATAAGACAAATGACGCAGAAATAGAATCTAAAAATTGAGCGTTTTTTCTGGCGAAGCTCCTCAGCTTTTGGGCTTGTGAATATCGCTGTGACGGCGAGCAATGTTGCGAATGAGAGTCATTGATGTATATTCTATGGTAGGGGCTCGGTTTTTCGGGGTAACCGTCTGAAGAAAGAAGAATTTCTGTGCACACTCTACTACTCCGATCAATTTTTATTTTTACCTTCGAAGATCTATTTTCTCATTTTTATTGTCCATGTTAAAAACATAATGATCTACAAGTCAGAAAGGAAACATGATCTCGCAACATTCATGCACAAGCGGTAGGAACGCTGTGCACTGCTGCATCAACTACTTTGAACAAAACAATCTTGAATTTCATACACAATATCAAGTTAACGAGTTAAAGAAAGTTTAGCAACTACACCCCTTGTACGTCATCACACCATCTTGAATTTACCGGAGTAGCTTTACAAACTTGAAGCACATGAAATTTTTGTATTCTTTTCAAGTGCAAGTTTAGTATTTTTGTTTTAATTTTTCATACCAGTAGTTTTTTAAATTCATGTCGAGCTATTCTAATGAAACAATCCCGCTATGGCCACGGGTACAAACCTAAATTTGGGAGTAGTCAAGACTGAAAACGTTTCTTTTTCTGAATTTTAGAGACCAAGAATGTTCAAAACAAATGTTCAAACTTTCTGAGTGATTCATTCGAATTTGTAAAACTTTATTTTGAGGTCGTTATCGGTACTTTTTCCATGTTCCTATATCTTCGTATAATTCTTGATTTGTAGTTTCATCAGGCCACCACTCAATCGAAAAACTTTGGTTTATTCGGCTGAGCACTAGACGAATTGTACTTGACCATGATTTTGGTGATCATGTATTTCTATTGGCCTCTTTTTCCTTTCAACTGATGAATTCAAGAACAACTCAGTCTATTTAAAAGTTCATTCTTCTCCTGATGTTTCTTTTTTAATTTCTGAAAAAAATATTTTCCTGCAGTCCGAATTGGAGACAGAATATCAACTTTTTGCTATTAGAACTTTTCGAAAAATAACGAACGCTTTTTTTACCTTTGATACATGCGCACAAAAAAGTGCAAACAGTTTTGAGCTGATCGTTTGTATTGGATTTTTTGTGGTAGTATAAGAAAATAATGGGTCGTACAGTAACTGAGGTTTTGTGATATATCGAAGGTGGATCCGATTTCAACAATATCAGTGCAACTCAGGAAGTCATGTAAAATATACTAGAATTTCAATTAGATTTTGAAGATGGTTCTTTATGAAATGAAGTTCACTATCAACGTGTTGGGGTACATATCAACAAGAAAGCCCTAAATAATTGTTGCAGTGAAGCAGTACATGATTCACAATGTTGCTGAGGTCCTATCATTTTTGATCAAGAGCCGGATAATCTTTACCAGCATTCATATATCCCCAAACGAAAGATAAATTTTCCGTTTGGCTTGTTCGACCACCGTTCACATTTTCTTTACGTACAATTTTGCAACCGAAATCGCGACTGGTCGACGTGACGTCAATATTTTCGACCGAATCATCCCGGAACGGTACCGGGTAACCGATACCCGGGTGCATGACATAGGTACGAAATTTGGTCGTCATAGCGACGGTGCCTTTTCGGTCGCCGTTGGTGATTTCGCCGCTTCTGTTCAGCCATTCGCAAAGTATCAAACGGTCGTATAAGGCCTGCGAAAAAAGCAACGAGACTAGAAAGCAAATCAAAAAAAGAACAACAAAATATATGATGAAATGGTGGAAAATTTATCAATTTTAAGAAAAATTTCAAGATATAGTTTAGATCAGACGCCTTGACTGACGTGTTGTGCCAGTCAAGAAGCTACAATTTTTTTCATCTCTGTACCAAATTACATACACAAGAAAGTTTTTAGCTCATTGAACAATTTGCATTGACCAGATAACCAAAAACTTTTTAATGTTCAATCGGTTCAATATCAACCGCAGTAGGATGTCTTAGCAATATTAGATTCTTACATAAACTTCGTATTATTGTTTTTTTCATTTAAAAAAATTGATTACCTCTATGACAGCCATAGGTCTGACTAAACATACATCTTGCAAATCTTGGGGGTCACTCCGTATGGTTGAGAATTTTTGGGGGACTTCAACGACATTCCCTCCCGATCAAATGTATGTTTCTAAATGAAGTTGACGGTATTCGAACATGAAATTCAAAATGTGAAATCCACGAGTACACAAAAGTTGAACCGAATTTGTCAAAAAAAGTTCACGGAAAAAGTTCCACTACAAAATATTGGAAAATAAAACTTTGTGCCAACGACTTCGAAGATAGAACTAATCTTTACCATTTTTGAATTTAGAAACATCTAATAAAAACATGATGTAGTTCATTTTGTGTTATTTCTACCAAATCAGGTGTCACATGGGACAATAAATTTTTACCATTCAAAAAATTCACAAAATTATATGAGTCAGCAGCAACAGTGTCGTGTAAACGATTTTACAGCTTACGTATTCGACAAGCATTTATAGAAAACAGACTATAGACAGCATTTCACATTCCCCAGTCACTTCTCATCAGCTCAGTAGCGAATAGCGCCATCCGTTCCATTCAAACTTACACTAACATTATTATCCGATAATGCCAAACCGATATAAATTCCGTGATTAGCATAATCCTTAAGCAAATTTTTGTGGCTGTCGCCGTTTCGATGACGATGATGCGGAAGCGGTGGCCGAAACCGCACCGTTTTGAAGCGGTATAACACTTGGCCGCCGTAACATTTCCATTGGACGGAAAATTTGCATACCAAATCGAATCCGCGGCACGCGCCCGTAAAACAACGGCGACGGCTGTCGCCCAGGTTTACGGAATGACAAGAAAATAGGCCACCTGTAAAGTTCTGGACGTCAGGAATGTTGTTGATATCAGGTGTGTTTATTACTGTAGAAATGTTATCAATATCGTGATACAATAAGCTTCTCTATGACGCTACTTTAGAGAAATGTGACACTCACTCGATTTCAGCGGATCATCGAATGGCGTCGCATAGAAATGACTGGCCGGAAAAACCATTTGCGATTCGACGTTGGTCCAAAGTACAGATTCATCGTCCACGATAGATGCTCTGGAGATAAAGGAGACAAAAAAGGCTTACCTATTTGAAAACACAACAAGAAATTTGTCGTCAGCAAGTTTCACGTATCAGTATACCCGTACATGTAAGCTCCATAGGTTATCCCCAAAATCGAAAATCTGACAAAGGCCCTGTGAAAATTCAAATGTGGAATAGGTTTCCAAGGAATTTTAACTACCCCTTGTCCACGTTACTACATGGAAGCATGCAATTCAGCAGATTCATCGGAATCTAAAAATTACTCAATATGCTCCAATTCTTAAATACAAACTTCCTGTACAGTTTCCGATATACTCCAATTCTGATAAAATTTTGGTTTGTCCACCATATACATGCACAAGACGAAAAATCTGGACCACAATTTTTAAAAAAACCGAACAAATTCCGAGTTTTATACTATCTCCTCGGCGTAAAGGATGATGTAGGGGAGGTCTGGACACCCAGCCAACTCCACCCGCGTGTGCAATGTATGTCGTCTACTCAAAAAAAATATCCCTCGAATAATTTTGCATGCTATTACATTGCACAAACTGTCCGAAATGATGCGAATTTTATTGCAGATAAGTTTCAAAAGGTAGTCCGCGCCAGTTTATTCGAACACGATGGGCATTATCGACTACTCACAATTCGCTTACCCAGATGAAAACTTCCAGTTCTATCCAAAATAACTGGACGCTTATTTTCGGTATTCAAGCAATTTTTTGTGATTGAGATTCTTTTATGATCATCTTTTTCAATCGTTTATACCTCAAAAGTTTTTTTAAAGAAGATGTGTCGTCCGAATTTTAAAATATTGCATAATAAAACTTTAAGGTGTATACTTATAGCAGAAAAGATAATTCAAGAGTCGATTGCAAAAATGGGACAAAGCGAAAAGGTATGATAAAATTTAATCAGCAATATTTGAATTTAAAAAATAAAAATTCAGAAAATTGGCAAAAACTTGATAGATTTCCTCAAAAACTTCTGGATTATGTTTGTAGGTGTTCAAAAGGTCACTATAAAATTACCTTACAGAAAACTATCGATCGAACAGAAATATTGAGGTTCAGAACGTCAAAGATTTAGAGGCATTCATTTAATGAACTTTTTATTGCTCAAAACATGTTGCCCTGATGAAAATTCTCGGAAGTCAAGCTAAATTTTGACACTTGACCACGTTTGAAATTATTTTTCTGGACAAGATATCAGACAAGATATCGACTGGTGCCAAATTCGCTGCGTATGAGAATTAAAATTTTTTATTGCTTATTTGGAATAACGTCTCACTATATTTTTGGTAAAAAGATTGTATGATGTGACAAAGAGATCCCAATTCGCCAAAAATACCGAGGTCTAGCTTTTCTTAATTTGACAGTCGCATATCTTTTTTCCTAACAGTTCACTCACGAACAGTAACCGACTGATGGGATATACTCTCACAGTTCTGCATGACGAACATTCGAAACTTCTGAAATAACTACGTCATTTTCCAAATTATTTGCATTTTCTGCCTTCTTGTTATAAAGCAAGATAATGAACCTGCGTAATTTTTTTCCTCCTATTTGATCTTCATCGTTTCGCAGTGGAATTCTACGAACTACGTCTTTCTAGGGATGACTTTTGAAATACTAGAAAATGAATTATGAATCACCTGGCCACAAATATGTCTCTGAACATCTGAGACACATTTTTTTCTAAACATCGGTGCAACCAAGCCCCTTCGGAGTTTTGAACATATCTGGGCAAACTATCAGTTCATCGTAGGGGCCGGTTTCATCAAAGAGACTTAAGCTCGAGCTGAGCTACAGCTTAAGCTTAGGTTTCTTTGATGAAACCGGCCCCTGGTTCTGCAGTCAATTTGGGAAGAGACCACCGCGTACGCAGGTTGTTTATTATTTGCATGAGCATTTTTTTCTTTTCAAAGCTCATTCGGAAAAAAATGGACTACTGTACATTTGTCTCGTAGAAACTAGACCTGATGCATCAAAGTTGATTTTCAAGTTTATTTCAGAGCCTACATACTCTTTAGGACAAATAAGCATCATACTATTGACAATAATGATCATTCTTGTGTACTTAACCAGTTAGTTATGCAATAAAATTGAATTTTGACCTGGTGCTGGGCTGTACCGAAGTTACTTCAGCTGGTATCCAGTTGCATCCAGTTGAGCCTGTCCGGATACTTTGGAAATTTTTATACGTCTAAGCTAGTACTTCACTCCGATGGTATTTATGAGTTGTTTATAGGTGCCCAAAAAATGAAGATTTGATTTCAAACGATCAAAGATTTCGTAATATACTTATTTGAAAACGTGTCATGTTTATTGAATAAAAGATTTTCCCTCTTTCAACGAGCCGGGTCGTTGCTCAAGTCATATTTGTCCACTACTAACCTGAATCGGAAAGGGCCTAAATCAGTGGCCGGTAAAGCCCACGTAAATTTCGCCCTGTAGACGGACGCCTCTTGATTTTGACGCCCGTACCAAACGGCCGAACTACTTTTTTCGCCGTCGCAGTGCAGAATACGGCTACCGTCGGGCGTCGGTCGCAAAACGGCGCCTATCCTCCTCGAACCGTCCGTCACCAACCTGGCTTGCAAAATGACGCCCGCGAAAGGCTTGTGTCCACGGACGATAACTGAATTCCAAAAACGATGTATAAGAATTTTTGGAAATTCGCGGAGCTTGCATACTGTAGCCAGAAGCAACAGCACAATGATATGCTTTTCAGGCTGAAACTTGAGCACGAAAGCTAGTACAAAGAAATGACAGTTTCCACATACTACTTGTTCTATAAAGTTTTTATGCGAAGCAAAAACTTGGCCATCAAGTCATAATCGTGACCAGAATCTGAATTGAATTCAGTGTTAAAGTACTACTCTGCATGATTCACGCAGAGTGACTAAAACAGCAAACTTCCCGAAACAATTGTTGTGCTGCCGCCGGTAGAGCTTATAATCTTCTTATTTTTTACGCAACCTATCAGTTATGGTTTTTTGCATGCTACAAGATTTCATGCAAACAGCTGCAGTAGCTTTTGAGGCGTTCTTATCCAGAGTAGACCACGATTTTTTGGCATCAAATTTTACATACAAATCGAAAGCTGAACAATACCGACGTGTGTAGCATTCACACATGCACGTGGAGGGGGAACTTTGAGGGGTATTGACCCCAGGAGATTCATGCTAACCCCCAGCAGATTTGACCCCCCAGCAATGATTGAGAAGATGACGAAGGAAAATGAGCAAGAGAGAGGAGAAAGTCGTCATAAGCATACATGTAATTGGGGGGGATGTGCTATGGGAACCCCCCCCCCAGAAATCGTCGACCATATGGCTAGCCATTGGGCGACCCCCCCCCAGGATTTTCCAATCCTATGGCTAGCCATATGGTAGCCCTAGGGACCCCCATAGTTTTAGTCGGAAAAATACTGAAAAATGTCAATTTTTGAACAAAAAATGGTCAAAAACGTCAATTTTCTCGGCGCTTCGCGCCATAAGTACATATTTTATCATTTTTAGACAAAAATTACTACTTTTTGAACCGGTTTTCGGACATTTTTCATGAAAAAATCGAATTTTTTTTCCTTCAGCGACCCCTCGCCCCAAAATTTTGTGAATTACTGACCCCCGGCCCGAAAAAAGTGCTCCAACCCCCCTCCCCCCAGACCTCGGAGCTCCGTTACATGTATGGTCATAAGAATGAGAATGATACTGTAGTTCTTTTTAAACGAAGAACACATTCAAATGAAGTAACGTTAAAACTTTGAAAAATGCTGTCCAAGCAAATAGTTTCACGTGTTTGACTAATATAGATTGAAGAATATGCTGTTTTTGTTATCACGAACGAAAAAAATTTCTATCCCACCCCCTGTACTGGCTGACCCCCAGCAGAATTTCACTGGTGTGTATGTATGGTAGCATTTACACATCTTACATTTAATAAATTGAATATATTCACCTGCAAATATTGAGTTACTAAGCTGCGGTAGATTATGTAGCGCAGTCTTTAGTAAGATTTGAAATTTTCCAGAGCTATTGGACAGATCCTTGAAGTGTTTGTAAATTACAAATGACAAAAAAGTATTACCTCCAAGAATCATTTACATAAAGCTTTTATTGTAGATTTTTTTGTTCAAATTTATAACCAGTTGAAATAGCTCACAAGTTTCCATTTCCATGTAATTCGTGGTTAAGCAAAAAGCTAGAAAAATATGAAATAGCACCTGCATGTAACTGCGATATTTACAAGCATTTCGAGAGAAAATAGAGACAGTAATTGTTAATTTTCATAAAAGTTATAGATTTTTAAACCAGACTTCGTTAAAACCACGAGAGTTGTTTCACGTCAACGGACAGATTATGGAAGGCTTTAGGGCTTATGATACTCAGTTAAAAAATCGAAAAAAATATAACACACATGAAGGTCATCTTCAGACTTGATGGTTATTTTTAAAATTAGCGGGCGCTAACTTCTGAAACTTCGAAATCAATCTGATCAAAATTTCATGCGGAACCTCCTTTTGTATAGGAATTTTACTATCAGTAAGAAAATTTGAACAGACAATCTATAAAATTCCTACCATAAAGTCTGAATTACCGCTGATAATGAAAAAATGATACGATAACTCACTTAAATACGAAAAGCTTAGTTATTTACGTAGTCCTTCAGGTGAATGAAACTTTATCACAACAAACTACGGCAGAGGTTATCTAACGAATGGAACATAAATACTAGGTTGATCTGGAGTGGTTACGATCATACATGCACGTGGGGGGTTTGGACGCCCAGCAGTTTATTATTGACCCCCAGCAGATTTTTGCTGACCTCCAGCAGATTTGACTTTTCCAACAATGATTGAGAAGATGACGAGGGAAAATGGGCAAGAGAGAAGAAAAAGCCGTCATAAAAATGGAAATGATTTTGTAGTTTGACAATTTTTCAAAAAAAAATCATACTTGATTCCAAAAAAGTAACATGAAAAATTTAAAGAGTGCTGTCTAAGCAAATAATTTCACATATCTGGCTAATATAGGTTGAAGAATATGCTGCTTGGATGCTACAAGGCTTTCTGAGCTCTTTCTTTTCATTATCAAGAATGAAAAAATTGTATTCCACCCCCTGTCCTGGCTGACCCTCAGCAGAATTTCTATGCTGTGCATGTACGGTTACGATGTTCTCCTGTACTATCGCTTGAGAGTTCCATGCAAAAAATGGAATACTGTTTTGTTGAACAGTAATACGTTTTTTTACATTTCCAATACAATGTTTGAATGTATTCCTGAATGCAAAGTTGAACTTTAAGATCAGCGAATTCACAAATTCCTACGGATATATCATACTTGGTTGAGCAGTAGAAAACAAGGAAGAACATGATGTTTTTTTTGCAAATGCTTCTAAATTATGAAACTACTGGGAAGCAAGTATTTTTGAGTTATTTTTTACCAAATCACATATCAGATTTTGAACCCACTCAATTAATCGCAATGAATTTTTGAGTAAATATTCAACAGAAAAAGCTTTGTGTGAACAGATGACAAACGTGAAAGTAACAATTTACAGACAACTTATAAAAGCGGACTATAAAATAGAAGTTGCTTTCAATCTCAACGTGTTTCAAGCTTCCTTACGAAACATAGGTTGTAGAACTTATTACTAAGGGCTACACTTTTTTTTATCTATTTTTACGGAATCTCCAAAAAGCTAAATTAAACAATGCTGTACGCTCTGTTTTTCGAATGATACACGTTCCCTTGATTTAATAATGACTTCAAAACTACGTTAAACTCTTTTTGCATACGGCTCAACGCCAGCAGCTCTTTCTTCATATTGAATGAGCCGTAAATAAGCTAATCTCGCTCCAAAGAAAAGAGACATCGCGTCCATACGCTAATTGAATGCAGCAAGATTATCCTCCCGACCCTTTTTTGCTTGAAATAATTTATTTTCGTATTTGATGGAGACAAAACGGCGACCGCTCCCATGTTTCGATGTGCAAAGACAACACGTCTTTATACGCGGATCAAAAGCTCGCTAATTATCAAAGCATATGCTAGATTATACTTCGATTACTGTAGCAGTAGCGAGATGTATAATTGATGCAACATCATACACGTTAATCCTAGGCAATATGTCACATTAGGTTAATTGTTCGAGGTTTTCTCACGGACGAATATTCATGCATGCATGCAGTATATCTGATAAAAATGCATGCAGTATATCTGATAAAAAAAGCTCGATTTCCCGATTTTTTGTTTTTAATCCAAAAATGACGTGTCTTTGAGATGTGTGCAAAATTTGTGTTCAGGATATAGATTTTCGAATCTACAGTAACCATACAACCTTAAGTGCACAGTTTCAAATTTTCACCTCAAATATATCTTAATTTATTCATAGATTTTTGCATTAAATCGTGCCGATTCTCTTTTTTCTCATCAAGGACATGAAAATAATGAACATACCGGCAGGCACGTTCTCTTAGCTCGTTAGTAGCACATATCATTCCCAAAGTACTCCAAGACTGAGAAAGATAATTATTGAATAATTGCGCTGTGCGATATCAAGAAGTGTCTGGAGTTATACTGGTCAGAAAAGCAAAACTGCGTTGTATCTTCGAAAGGAGTAGAATTTCAGATCCAAAAATAACCGCTTTTTGATTGACCGATGACAGAGAGTTGTAAGATTATATCACCGTGAATCTATGCACACTTTTTGAGACAGAAAAAATCATAATGAAAAATGTTAATCATCGTGAAGTTATTGAAATAGACGACTCGTTTAAGTCACACAACACTAACCATGATATCCATGGTTCAAGGACTGAGTGGGCACATATTCCGTTCGCAATTCTACCAAATAACTTGAACCACTCTCAAATTACCCGTTGGATTGCTTCCTTCGGGTATATTTCCAAGTGACAAGACAAATTAAAACCAGATGCATTCAAGAATTCGAGAGAAAGTCTTGATTCTGCAAAATATTAACTTCTCGGAAAATTGGCTCTTTAATGAGTTACTTTGCACCCATCACACTCCGGGTTCAAGAATACACCGAGTTTGAAATATTTTTTTCGATTTTTTGATTTGATCCACCGTGCTGTAGAAGCAATAAAAAATACATTTAGCTATTTTCGGACAATCGGTCTGCTCTTTTTGTAAAATTAATGCAGCAGAATTTTCAAGTCCTCATTTCACTGTAACTTTCCCCTGGAGAATGTTTTGGAACAGAAGTTAAACTTATAGAAATGGATCAGTTCGCTCAAATCCAAATGATAGTGAAACTGCACAATACATAATAGGCAGCCGAGGATTATCTTTGAAGACGTCATGCTGCAGAGTTCGATGTGAACAAATAAACAATTTGTAAATTTTACAAAAAAATGTTACGCTAACAGCATAATTCAAAAAATATTTATGCTTGTAAGTTTGCTACTGTCCTTGCGTACTATAAAGCCACCTTTCATGGCCTTCCAGTCTTGAATATGTCAATTGGTGGCGGCCTATTGTGTCGCCCGCATGAAGAATCATGGAAACATCTCAAATAATTCTACCTATTTAACGGTGTATGTTCCTTAGGTTTCCCGTAACCAAAAATCTTGATCCGTCGCGAAGGTCATGTGAGAAACTACTCTTTTGAACCATTTTTGCCTACATCCAAGACAAGGAGAAAACTATTAAATTGTTTCATTTCACTGATCATGAGTTGAGAATTTAGAAATCAGTTTTGAATTTCAATTGAAAATATTTCCACTCTCGAATTATACGGCGGTCAGAATGGAGCAGAAGTAGCGCACATTGTCAGTCTAATATTCAATTCAGTCAACAACGCATAATGGGAATCGAAAAATGATTATAAAACTGACCTCCTTTTGTGACTTTCAATCGCAAAACCACTCGTGCAAGCATGTAAAATTTTTTCTTTAGAAAAGTACACCTTACCTTGAACAGTTCGATTCCAACCGGGTTCGTATTCTTTGACCTCTCTACCGAATTGATTCAAAACTTTAATTTCGTAAGCCGGCGACGGTTCATCTCGAATATTTTCCGGTTTCACGTCGAAAGGTAACATCAAATTGCACATTGACCTAGTATCGAAACTGTTCAAATCGACGACGTCCAAAATATTGATCCATAAAATCGAAATTCGACAAATAACATAATATTCGAACCTCCTCATTTTCTCAAAGAACACATATTGCATTAAAGTCTTTTAGGCAAACGTACAAATTCTCTAAAATCAGTATGCAAAGCGCCCATAGATGCCTTGCTGACGCTAGACAACGGCGTAGCCAGAAATTCAGTTTGGACTAGCATACAAAATGACAAATTGTTTTTGGAGTCCGAGAAATCATATGATTTAGAAGTTTTTGATCATCATCATCAATGTTATTTCAACATGTACAAAAATTCAATTGGCCATAAAGTGCGCAATCACTTCTATATCGCTTATACGACGTCCTAGCTTTGAAGAAAGACTATAAAGAGTCTTCTTGTACATCTCAAAATAAAGTTTCAGCTCTACCTTTTTCTCGTCATTCGAAAAAGTTTCCTTCAAAACCCTATAATCAAATTGAACATTCAGAACACGAACTTGGTTTATTGAGTTAATGATATTTGATCACACAGGCACCCTTCCCCGGATGGAGCATACAAAAAGAGAGTAGATGACAGTTTTGTACACATGCATCTATCCTTTTCGCCACAATCGTATACTACTACAACATCGAGGTCGAAAGCCGAACGCGCCGCGCCCCCTATTTGCATATTGACATTGATGTTTGCCGGGAATTATCCTAAAAATAAATGCTTTGATGGCCAGCTGTCGGCACTTATTACACAGTATAACCATTTTCTCTACTACAGCAGCGAATAATCAAATTGTGCGAAAGTAATGGAAACAAGATAACATTAGATCACATCATTGGTGGTGTCCCTACAACTTGATGGAACGATGTTCTTGGCGGTTCAAAAATCAGCATTCAATTCGTGACATGAGTCAAGATAATTGAATCTAAAGAAAAAAATTAGCGCGGTCTTCTAACTGGGGGGACTGTATATTTCTCACATTTGCAGAAAATTACAGATTACGAACTGTTCATTTCGTGGAACATTCATTGAATAATTACCTCATTTGTGAATGAAACCCATTTAGGGTTTGTAGAATTGCAATCTTTCAGATTTCGAAAAATCGGCTGAAAATTATTCGATGATAAAGACTGGAATACGGCTTGTCATAACTTGAAAAATATGCATACCTTTTCATCAATCACACGGTGCATCGCAATATTCGAGATGTCAACGAAAAACGAAAATTTCATTTTTCAAGATCAAGGTCAATATAAAAATCAAATTTCAAAATCAAGATGAATTTGACTTCAATAAAAAAGAAATCAAAATGGACTTGTAATAGAAATGATCTTGATTTTTGAAATTAAAATATTTGCAACATGAATATTTCGCGCAAGCGAAATCAAAATTTTTGACGACGAGATCAAAATTGCATACAAGTACTCTGCGTTGATACCACTGAATCTGATAGAGTGTG